>VZTU01016370.1:0-29313 GCA_013400835.1 Zapornia atra
AGAAGACTAAGGGGGGACCTAAGCTGTATAAATATCTTAGGCAGGAGATGCGGGGGGGGGTGGCCAGCCCCTTTGCAGTGGTCTGTGGGGGACAGGACTAGGGGCAATGGCTGTAAGCTAGAGCACAGGAAGTTCCGCACCAACATGCGGAAGAACTTTTTCACAGTGAGGGTGACAGAGCAGTGGAATAGGCTGCCCAGGCAGGTGGTGGAGTCTCCTTCTCTGGAGATATTCAAGACTCAGTCTGGATGCCTATCTGTGTAATATGAGATAGGGAGCCTGCTTAGGCAGGGGGGTTGGACCCGATGATCTCTCGAGGTCCCTTCCAACCCCTACGATTCTGTGATTCTTCAGTCTTTCTGAAAACCAGAGTCCCGGGAAGGACATTCCAAAGACATCTGAGTAGCAAAGACTTCTGACTTGATGGAACTGGGTTTCTCTGTATTAGCTACCCATTATCTCACTTATTATCTGAACTTGCCTATCACGTAAACTCAGCAGTCCACTTTGCCCTGGATTAGAGACTGCACTGAATGTGATCACCCATGATGGTCTGAATATTTGCAGGAAAGGGGATGGGATGTGGTAACCTGTTCAAGCTCATCTTTTCTTAGAGGTAATGTTGCTTGATAGCAAGTCTTTCACTTCTAATGAATGTTTGTCCAGGAAATCTCTTACTGAGACCTAGCTTCAATTTAGTTTTAAAGTATTTCACAGTCTCCCTCTGTTTTTCATGTGGAATGGAATTTCTGATATTTTCCAAAAATTGGTATATAATTTTTGCAGCTTTTACTGCCTGTGATCTGGTATACAATTTAAGACTGGAAGTTTAAAAATATGTGAGTTTCCTATATTTCCTGAAGTATTTCAGCTGATAAATGTCAGATCATAGTTAGTCTTGAATAGTCACAAAGGTTTAACTATAATTTTATCTTAGTTGACCCAAAGGTGAGAAGAGCAAGTAGATGACTAGTTAAGAAACAGGATTGTTGGCAGTTTTCTTAGTGTGGTGTGCACACACAGTAGAAAAGCAGTGGAGATGAATAGTTAGCTACTCCCTGAAAAACCTTGTGTTGGAACATCCTGTTGAGACCAGTTAACAAGATTGCTTTTAAAAAATAAAAGTAATTGCATTTAAATGAAATCAGTCTTTTAAAACTCTAAAAGCTACAATAGGAGAAGGTAATGCCACAGTTAGTTTCTATATCCTGTTTTATGATGATTATTGCCTTTACAAGTTACATCAATGTCAACATAAAAAACTGTATGAAGTGATATGTGGCTTTTTTTCCCCAATACGTAAAATTCTGTCAGTGTTTTATTTTATGAAAATTTATTTATAGTATAGTTTTAGACTTATAGTATGTTTTTACTATATTTAGTATAGTTATATTCATTGTAATGTCAACTACCGTTGCTGCAGATGTCTAAGATGAGGGCTGGACAGCTGTATGGGAAACTTTAGAAATGACCAAAGCACCACTGAGCAGTTTGAGAAAGATGCACTCCTACAGCCACATTTCTTACCTCTGCATTTATTTTTTTTTTCTAGAAAACCTCAGGCAAAAATCTGGATCCATGAACTAGAGGGGCATGTGCTTTGGTTTTGATCTGTGTATGTGCAGTAAATCCAAGGGGTCTAGTTTCCAGGCATACACTGACCTCTGTGCAAGCCAAAGTCTGTTGGGGTCAGTGTGTCCCCAGTGTCAGATCTGTTATCTGCAGTTGCCTGAAAATTTTTTTGACAAATGAATATTCTGGATAGTGCCATTGAGAGGCTGAAATAATTGATGGGCTGCTGCTTTGCCTTCCCTTTTCTTCTATCATCTTTACGCAATTTTAAACATCCATTTGTATTTCCTGAGTAATCAGTGAGAAGTATATTTTGTAGAAGCCTTAAGTATCTGTATACTTAAATATGGTATTCAGTGTGGCAGTCCATCTCCTGTATGTGCGTAGAGGGCAGCTATCATTGAACCTATGAGTTACACATTTATTCTTCAGCTGTGTATACAATAGCTCAAAGAGTCTGAAACATTTTTTTTGCCATTCACTGATGCTAATCTTACTAAGGTCTTGTAGGTGACAAGTTCTCCATTGTGTCAAGCAAAATTTTAGATTTTGGGGCAGGAAATTGTGTATACATGGAATGCTAAAGCAAAGAAGAAAAAACTGCATGGGAAATAATTCTTGATAGAATGTAATATGGAAAACATGACACAAGTGCTATTAGACTGGTTTGTGTTTCCTGACCTTTATCACCTGATGTCAACTTTGTATCAACATTTCCTGGTAATGACAGGTATAAATTGTGTTGTGTGGCAGGATAGAGTATAGAGTATTGAATTTTCATCTTTTCATTATGGTTCAGATTTGTTGCATCTTACTGATTTAACTTGTTCACAATTGACAACCTGATGCTACCTAGACAATGCTCATTTGCTTTCTCCTACTAAATCTTCTACTTGGAAACTCTTCCTTGAATTACAGCCCACTGCTCTTTTTGAAATTTAGATTTAACTCCTTTAATTTTTCCTAATGATTTTATATCTGCACATACTCAGACAAAATGAATGGCAGCTGCTGTTATCCCTATATACAGCCTTCCTACTGAGGTTGTTATGTTTTCTGCATTTTGGCTTGAATAACCTTCAGTATTTTGGGGTTTCAGATAACAATATGAAGATGTACACACTCCAGTGCTGTATGCAACATGCTTTGTATTTGCTGCTTTTTAAAAATTGGACTGAATTACTTTTCACTACCACTACAGATTTTCATGGATACCACACACTCTAGACTTACAATTTTAAAATTTGCCTTTGTTTTTTCTAAACCAAAAAATTAAGTGTATTTGAAATGTTTGATCTGTAAATAAAAGAAGGTCAAGATGAAGGGCAGTGTTGCTTCCTGCACTAAATGCCACAGATGTCTTGGCTTTGTTGAAGTCATATTCAGCCACAGCTGAACAGGAGTTAATGGAGAAACCTCTACCAGTGTTTTGTTTTGATTAATAGTTATAATCATATCCTAAATGTGTCAGTTAACTTTGTGCACTGTATCAGTGTTCAGAGGACCAAAGAAATACTATCTTTCTACTGTCTAAAATGGTAGAGACTTTTAAATGAGAAAATGGCATATAAAAATCATTACACTGTTAATAGGTACAATAATCTGGAAGATCCTTATGTCCACACAAAAGCAGAGAAACACTATGGAGTTAGAAAATAGGAATACAGTTGTAAATATCCGTGAATAGAGAGCAATATCTAGTGTCATGATGCATGTGACAATGGGAAAAGTTACATTAGATGTTCTATATATCCACTTTACTGCCTATTAGACATTTTGTATTTAACTTTGTAGTAATTTATAAAAATAATTTAGCATCAGTACTTTATCTTTTCTTTATTATTTATTCTTTGTTTTATTCAATAATTAATATTTTGATACATGTGATTGGATCATATTTAAAAAAGAAAGAAAAGCAAAGGAACTCTATTGTCTGTGACTAAAAGTAATGCCTAAAGGTAGTAATTCATTTGGAACTCAGCTAATGTGATTAAGGCATGAAAATACTTTCTCTCAAATTATCTTTTCTGCTAAGTAATAGGCATGGCCTGATTAAATAGAAAGAAGTAAGAACATCTGTACAAATTGCAGAGGTCTGCGGGGTGTAGCCCTCTCTTTTATGCAAGCCTACAAAAATGCCTGGAACTACAATACTTTGAATACTTTTGGTATTTTATTAGTAGTTTTGCTGTGAAAAAATCTGCTGACTATTCAGTAGATGTGTGTCAAATTTGCTATGTAAGTCTCCAGTTTTACATTGTCTGGTTGTCTCTCCCAAATTAAAACGGAGAAGTTGTGTATATTTGAAACTGTTCTGTTCATTTGATAGTCTGGAGTTTTGTTTTAGGCAGATGGTTATTGAACGTGATGGGGAATGTAGAGTTCAGTTGTTTAACTCTTTCTCATTTTAGGATGACTCAGATGTGCTGTACTATTGTATAACATTGTATAGAAAAAGTCCAAACCTTAAACTGCATTTCCCTAGGCTGAGCCACTAAAGGGAGCAGCTGGGTAGACCACTTGCTGGTCCTGATATAGTCCTTATCTGCAGCTTGCTAAGGTTTCAGTCACAGTAGGATTACTGTAAGTGCTTGACTTAAGATTGCTCACACAATAGTTCATACAGATGAGAAGTGGGCAATGAAAACATCTTGATATAGTAGTTTCTTGTCAATCAACATTCAACTAGCTAGGAGAAGACTAAAGGTTAAAGCTTAAAATGTGTTTTGATGTTACTGGTATATTTGACCAAGCAGGTCTACTCCTTTATATGTGCAAAACTTTGAGGTATATGAACAATTTTACTTGTGTCTGGTTAATGCTTATAGTAGCAAGGTCTAAGTGGATGGTGCAGAGAAAAGGCATAAAGCTCTGTGTGGTAGAGAAAATTACTGGCTTTATTTTGGTCTCTGGATGATTGAAACTGCAGAACGGCTCTTCAGAGTGCAGTGTCGGTGAGGAACACAGTGGATGCCATTTAAATAGCTTATTGATTGAAATAGAAATAGGTTGAGCTCTCTTTCCCTTTCCCTCATGGCTGATTGGAAAGAAACAATGAAAGTTGCCTTTTATGCCAGTAGGTTTATTTTAATAGGATCAATCTTATCAATGTGAAATTGGATTCAGTTAACGATGATGGTCTTTCACTCTCAGCTGGAAGCCCATAATTGACCATGAAAGACAGAAATACAAAATTTAGAACATCTCTGCTGCTCTTCTGTTATGATAAAATAAGGACAACTGATCATATTTTCTATGTATTTGTAAATAAGTACATTATTATTCAGTCTTTTAAAAAGATAATTATAAATACTTGGGAAATAAAAGGTCTTGTTGTCCCTTCTTAACTGTTTGTTTAATTGACCTCTGGCAGTTTTTCTCGACATTGCTGCTGCATGACTGAGGCACTGAAGCCTACTCTTTCCAATAAAACATCTGAATTAAATATCATTTGCTGCCCTTTAATTACCGTGATGAACTTCTTTGCTTCTGTTTCTAGGTCACAGTAGTAACTGCTACAGGGCTGTTTAAATACTTCATATTTTTACATCTTCAAGTAGATGCCAAGTCTCTGTGCAATAGTAATGAACAGTAGGGTTAGGAAGAAACAAATGTCTTGTGCAAGAAAAATCATGAAGGGAGCATTGCTGTGCAGGGGTCTATGGTTTCCTCCTTGTGTTGTGTCAGGTAGGGGTAAGTTTTCCCAAATCATACACGTTTTTTATGTGCAAGCATCAAAACCAAGACATTAATTCAAAAACTCTTCTATCTTATCAGCTTGTCTGTCTGTTAGATCTTTTTGATTTTGAGAGATTCATTTGAACACTCTTTGAGAAGAAAAAGAAAATTTAGAAAAAGGAATTGAAACCCATATTTTAATGGTTTGTATAGCTGACTAGTGTCAGTCACATCATGTATTTATAGCTCCTGTGTCTAAAGATTTGTATTTTCACTTGTGTTTTATCTTACATAAATACACAAATTAGTTGAGAACACGCATGAAATACTTTCAATAGTGTCTTACTGAAGAGTAAGGTAAATTATCACCTAACTAAACTGTTTGCTGAAGCCACTAGTTTCTCATCTTTAGAAAGTATTTAAAAGGCTGAACAATTTTTATTTATTTTACATTTTTATAGTTTCATTTAGAATCCATAGCAGCTCCCTTGGTATACTCTAATATATTTGATGAAGCTTTCTTATTCAGGTATGCATATGGTTTGGGCTTATCTGTCTAGCAACTTTTTGCTTGTTCTTTCGTTTTTTGTTAACCAACAGATTAGACCTAGATTTAAAGTTGAAGTTTCAACTGTCTGCAGTGAAATCTTGCCAGACTGCAAAAAAAATTTACAACTTTCAAATTATGTAACTTCATTTGAAGACAGAATTAAATACAGAGCTGTACTAATGAAATACACTAGAACTATTCAGCCAATTGCTGGTGAATTTGCTGTGAGGTAAGCAGGCTTGTCCCATACTTTGCTTAAAAACTAAATGCAATGAAATATTGCTGGGTTATCTCTGAGCTTTAATTTCTGATTTTGTATGTGCTTTTTCATGACAGATGCAATTCATAACCCTAAGAATTCATTTTGTGGTTGTGTGCAAGTCAGGAGAGCCTGTTGAATGCATCACCAATACAGTTGAGACTAATTTATATTTTAATTTAATTAAGATTTGTTTAATTCTAGAGTAGAAAGCTTCAGTATTATGGATTAAGGAAGCCCATAAGGAGGATGCCAGATACCTGGTTGAGAAAGATATCTGCGAGGTTGATGACAATTGAGATTTCAGGTATTCAAAATAGGTGTGAGTTTCCTAAACTAGAAAGGAGAGAACACTGCTGTCACCATCTATTCTTTGAGAACGGCCATGCGAATGGAGAAGTACCTTCCCCACAGTCCTGCAAGGGAAGCTTGCATAAAAATGAGTGGTATTATTTCTGATTAACCCATGTATTTGCAATTTCTGGGAGCAGACTTTGAAAGAATCTCACAGAGTTCGGGAGTGCCAGTTATGAATTCTAGTGTTTCCTCATCTCTCACTATGATAGAAATCCACAAATCATTATCACCCAAATATCTGTCAACACAACACTCACTAGTTTGACTTGCTAGTTTCAAACTACTGAGACCTGTTTATTTAAATGGTTTGGTAGCCCACACATGTAGGTTGCAAAAAAGACCTTCTTCAAGACTGGTTCAGCCTCTATCTATAAACCCTTGTGCTTGAGAGCTGGAGAAGTTCTTTGCACAGCTTCATGCATGCAATTGGTTTGAAATGCCAATGACCATTTCAGTGGGGCAATGTAGCTCTCAACTTCTGTGCTTGCTGCCATACTTCTGACCTACCAGTAGCCATGGGAAAAGACATGGCACCCTCCCATTGCATCAGCCAGCTCTGTTTCCTCATGTCAGCATGCTGTCCATGTAATCCCTGTAACAGGGCATGCTGCCTGTCTCCTCTCAATGACTAAATGATAAAGTACATGTGGTGCATCCAGCTCAAAGCTGGGAGAGTATGTGAGGGAGGTGTCACTCTGTTCGTCATAAACATTTATTATGAGTTGCCACAGTTGGATACAGGACTTATGGCTGTATGGACTTTTAGTGTTGTCCTATTTGGTAGTTCCTTTGCTCCTATTGAAATGCTTCACTCAGAGCTCTGACTGCAGCCAGGCATTTAAAGCCTCAGCACTTGCCTTCGTAGATTGAACCCACAGAGTCCTGAAAAAGCAGCAGGATACTTGCTGACAAATCTAATAATATCTTTTAGAAAACTGTGTCCAACATGCCAAGTGCTATAAATATACTGTAAATACGAGGTTCCAACTACTCTGTCCTTTTCTTTTGGTTTTGAAAACGTCACTGTTGTTCATGAAGAGAATGAAAATGAATGAAAACACAATGAAACAAATTGCGGTTCTAGAGGGACGCATTCATCTGGGACCAGCAGGCTTGAGTTTTTGAAATAGCAATGCAAACAAATGATCTCTAATGAAAAACTATGTAAAAATAATACTATCATTTTAGACATATTCTGATTTTTGGGGGGAGGTGTTTTGGGATTTTTTTTTTAATGTTGAAAAGAGCAATTAACAGTTTTGATTCAGTGTTTTAAATGCAGTTGACAGTTTATGCCTGGCCTAATTCATAGAAAACTCATGCATCATTAATATGGGATTTTCATGCACTTGGAAGAATGCATTCTACGCTCTTCCAACAGAAAGCAGCCTCTTTAGTATGTACAATATGTTCATTAAATACTTTTCCTTGTTTATACAAGTGCTCATGTCTCCATTATTCATTCAGGCAGAAACGAATACAAAATATGGTACATCTGCTGTAGCACGTAAGAGTAACTAAACAAAAAAACCCCAAAACCACCCCAAACCCTTTTACTTAGGAGGAGGCAAGTCTCACTTAAGAGGAATTCTGCTGCATGTTTTATTCCATATTTGGAATATCATCTAATTTCTGATGGATATCAGGTGACATTGGAGTCCTACATTTATTTTCAAAACTGGGGGGAAGGGTATTTTCTCTAATTCAAACCTGAAAATTTTCATATAAATGCATGATGACCCTTTCAGTTGGAGAGGTGGCTGGAATTTCAGGGGCTCACTGCTGGACCTGAGGTAAGGGACTTGGCAATGTTTTTTGTTAAACTAGTCTGATGTAATAGTGTTTATTTTACATATACAAAAGTGAACAGATTTGAGAATTAAAACTGACAAGACATTTGCCTAGGATGTGGGAAATGCTAGATTTGAATGTTTGCTCCACATTGGGCAACAGTGGACCTTCCCTGTCACAAGGCATGTCCTGCCTGCTGGGCTCTCAGCTGTTTTCCATCTCTCCTATTTCCTTCAAAAACATTGAGAAACTGGTTTCTTTTCCTAGTGTTGAATGAAAAATAATACCAAGCCTCCAGTTTTCATGAAACAAAAATGTTTTCTGGTCATCCCTGTTATTACTGTATTATTTATCACCACTGAGAAACCTTTCCCTAAGAGTGTCCACATATATATGCTTTTTATTAAAGTAGTGACAGTTGATTTCATACAGAGACACTGGAGTATAATTTTGCAGATATTCTTTTTAAGTTTGTGGATGAGGACTTTGATCTTTCTGCACAGTTGTAGAAAGAGGTCTTCATTTTAGAGGAACCATCCTGGTTTTAGAAGGTAGTATCTTGGTCTCTGTGTGTACACTGTGTGCTGCAAAGGTGAAAAAGTCTGAGTGATACAGAAATTGGGGCTAACCTCTCGTACTGAGGAAAGGGGTGTCATCTCGGTGGAGTCAGTCTGTGAGGCCATTGCACACCTGGGATCATGCGCAGCTAGATATGCATCCAAATGCTCACCAAAAGACTCCTATGCTTGTTAAAATATATTTGCTACAAGTGTAAGGCAATGTAAGGTCCTCCTTGATGAAGCAGAGACAGTTCTTTGCATTAACTCATGCTGGAGCAATTGCTATGGCAATTAAGCCATTAAAATCTTGCAGTATCTTTGAGCAATGTTTTATTTTTTTTGTTTTTAGAGAATATAATCAGGTAAATTGAGAGTCTCATTGTGTAAATGCAGCTTTAAAATAACACTCCAGTTTGCCATTCCAGTATGTATATCTGCTGTCAACAGTTTATTTTTTTTTAATGTGAGTTTCTTAAAAGTTTGGAAGTTTTCTAAATCCTGATACTTTAATGGAGACTGTAGATGAAATATAATCCTCATCTATTCATAACCAGTCAAAAGTAAACAATTTTTTCAAGCCATTAGAGCATACAGAGGAAAAGTTCATGAACCAATCATTTGGGGCTTTTGGCAGACCATACGGAACTTTTCTAACAGCTATTTATAAGGTCCTAATGTGTTTATTTTCTCAATAAATCTGACTTATTGCTGAATGTGTTGGTTTCATAGTAAAATAAACACTGAAGATTACCAACATAACCTTTAGTAAAATCTTCTGAAAGCCCAAGGCTTAATTTAATAAATGTGATGTTCTCTATACTGCCTGGGAAATGCATGCTAACTCTAAGAGAAAAAAAAAACCACAAAACCAACAGCCTGAACCCTTGCTTTAAATGACAAAATCAGTTGTCTCCAAGATTACATTATAGCTGAACCTTTTGGTGTGTAAAAAGTATGAATGATTGATAGATTGATAGATACAAGAACTGTGAATGGATAAATGAGGGAAGAGATATATACCTCAGTGCTGTTGTTAGAAGAGCTATGCGAAGAAATACCGCGTCTTTATAAACATACAAACTTAACTTCATTTAGAGATTGTTTAAATTTGCTTACCTCAATTCTGCAATTTACTAACAAAGTTACATGTAATTAAGCAGTTTTAAAGTGCACTGAAAGCATTTATATTGTGACTTTTACTGAGTTAATTGGAAGAATTGACTCCTGCTGTAAGTCAGAGTATTTCTGCAGTTTCTCCAGTATTTTGCCCTTTGCCAGTGCTAAAGATGAGCATCCTGCTCCACAAAAGTCAGTGGCTCTATCACCCATATTTTTGAATCAGGATTTCAGCACTGATGTATAAGACGATTATCAAATGTTCAGAAAAAGCAATTAAAGAGTAACCAATCCATAAAAGAAACTTCCTCTTTTTTACTGTCTTAGAAATCCTGTCTGGTGTGTATGTCAACATGCTCATTAGGCATATAATTCCCAATTCTTTCAGTGAGTCCTACTAAACTCTTGACCTCAATGATACGTCTCAGTAATGAGACTGCAGGTTAATTACATATTGTGTTAGAGTACTTCCTTCTGTCAGTTTTAAATATATTGCTTTTGAACTTCATTAGATACTCCCTTGGTTTTGAATATTAAAATGTATCACTACCAATGACCAAATAGACTTTTGTGTTGCATTCATTGTTTTATTTGTCCACTGCTAAACAGACTTCATCTTTTCTTTAACCTGGTAAATTCCCTTCAGACTTCAACCAAATTCTTTAGGTTTCACATAATGAAAAGGTTACTTTCTATAAGTTTTATTGCAGTTCTAATATGTTACGCTTGCATATTGCATGGGTGGAAAATGAACTTGGCTATGATTTGGTGTAATGCTGAGCATCCCGTGTCAGATAGGCTGCTTTATATAACATAGCATTGTTTCAATATATCATTTATTTTCAAAAGAACTTGAATCATGGCCACAGAATGTGCACACTTTGTTCTCAGATAGAAGCCTGCAGGATCTCAAACAATTAAAAAGAAGTTGTCATTCCAGTTGCTGAAACGCTAGTTCTTTGGAGATAGTTTGGGAACGGCTCCAAGGGACATGCCTGGGAGGGTGGACCTGGATAGCATATTGTTTTTAAGAAAACATCCTTCTTCTGAGTGATTTTATGTAAAAGAAGAAAGAGACCATTGAAATCCATTAAAAATGCTTTGTATTTTTGGAAAGGGTTTTCAAAGTTCAGAATAAATGGACCAGCTGGACTAAGGATCTTAATACACTATACAGTAGTTATCTGTTTTCTGGGTGACACTGTGGACATTTATAAATGCCAGAAATGTTGGTCTGTGCCAGGTTTGGTTTTGTTTTGGGTTTTTTTGCAGAAGTGGGACAGCCTTTTTCTACTACTGAGAAAGCTGTGAATTTCTGATACTTCATTCAATAATTACTGTCTTGTAGAGCTTTTATGAATATTTTGTCTTCCCAGTGAATCATTTAAGCTGTATTTGATTAGTTCAAAAGAAAGAAAAAAGGTTGTAACAATAAACATGGTCATCACATTCCCTATTTTTCTGAAAGTAATTAAGAATTTACTGTCAAGAGTTCATGCTGTGGTAGCCTATCAATCTTGTACGGATCCCTAAATACCAGTGTCATAAATATATTAGCTAACTCAGAATGAACAGACTGGTTGGGAAGGAGCTTTTTAGTAGAATCAGTATCATGAAGGGCATGTGCTCAGGCAAATGCTCAGAGTTTAGAGAATTAGCTTAAAATGAACACTCCCAACATCTGAGCAATCTGGGCCATTTTCACTTGTTTAATTGTGATTTATTTAAGATTTTTTTTCAGCTGCTACTTTGTATTTCTGTTGCATTTGAAATATTTGTAAGACAAGGATTTCTGTGATTTCATTGTGGTCTCTCAGAAGTCAGTGGCAAAACTTCCGTGAAATTTATTCTGATCTCTCTAAGTCAGGGAACATAGCATCTGTGGCTGATCCTGCAAATGAGTGTATATGGGTGAGACTATGTCCAGTTGATCTATATATGTCCAGAATGGGTAAAAATGTGTTTGCACAGGGCAAAAGAGCTCCAGCCCTGACTGGGAACTTCTGTAAGATAAATAGAAAATATTTTATTTTTTCTGCTGTTGTTCCTGGAAACAAGTCATTGGGCCAGAAACATACAAAATTACAGTACTTCTATTTAAAACCTTATTGATGCAACTGCTGAAATTATTCTGGATATCAGCATCTGTATTTTTTTATATATGGAAATGTCCAGATCTATCAGCTTAGTAGAATGTAGCAGTGTTAGTCATGTCTAACCCCATGATGTTTACATGGTTAATGTCTACAAGTCTAGTACTACCCCACCCTGTTAGTAAATCAAGAGTAACAACTTATTCCAAATGTTTACAAAAGTTTCTTGATGGATTACAGTATTCTACCTCCTGAAAAACTCCCACATGGAAGATACAATCAAATTACAGAAGTGGGAAATAAATCACAGTTATAAATACCGTATTTCTAGTATCTTGCCATAAGACAATTTAATCCTCTACTGAAATGCATGCACGGTTCAGTTCGTACTCTATCAGAACTACTGGCGTGTGGAAATCACTTCTTTGAATTATCAAATTCTGTTGCTCTCTGCACTTGTAGGTAGTATTTCAGGGAATTATTTTAAATGTATACCACCTATATAATGTTTTAGATCAGTCACCCATAGGTTACATAGATTCAATGTTAGAGTACTCTACTGAGCTGTGCTTTACATGATAGGACCCTTCACTTAAAACAAGACAATAAAAAATGTCACCTCACTGTCAACATTTTTCACATGATTTTTGAATAACGGCAGTCACCAACCCAGCACTTAACAGTGATAAAATGAGTAGTTAAAGACACTGTATATCTTTATATATTATACAAAATAAACAAGTGCTGTTATCATCAGTTGTGGAGAAATACATATGTGATTGCAGCTAAAGCCACTAAGTTTGCCTGATGATGGATTTTGCTGGTTTACCTTGTAGATTTCAACTTTGTTTTCTATAAAACATTTTTGAAGCCTGCATTTCCATCATCAGTTTCACTTGATGATTGTACGTATTTTGATAAATTATTTCTATTTTAATTTCTTGACAGCAATGTAGTATATTATAAACTATCAGAAATAATGCAACATACTGTCAATAAAAATAATACGGAGCTTGCATTTGAGTTATGTTATTAACACTCATATATACTCTTTAAAAAAAAATTTTTTTTTAAACATGGGGGATATTTTCTTTTGAGGTTTCCAGTTGGAAAAAGAGAGAAGCTTCTCATTTTCTTGTTCTGTATGTTCAATAATAGACACGTGCATATGCTTTTTTTTAGTATGCTGGCAGTTCGGAATCAAGATATTCTTAACATACTTTTCTTGACCTGAAAATCTTATTTTGAAAGTAAGTTAAACAGCCTTAACTGCTTTTTACTGTTTGGTTATTATGTGAGTTTCATTTCTCTTACATTCAGAATGGTTCAAATAATTTATAATGTTTATTTTAGTTCATATACTATTTGACAGGAATGCAGTAATCTCCTTACTTTCATGAAGTCAAGATCAGCGTCTTAGGTTCTCACCCTTGTGCACGTATGTGCTCAGTAAAAAGACAAGGCAGTGAAAAAATACAGGCCTGTATGTTTGGCTGTGTGCAGCTCTACTCAAATCAAGAGACTGCTGAACAAGTTGTGCAACATTGTTCTCTTTCTAGGACAGTTGTCCTCTTAATGAGTCTACTTCCAGACAACATGAATTTTCTTTTCTTAATTGTCTTTTTAATTCATTTCTTTAAGTAAAAATATAATTACTTAAACATTGTATTTGATCTGCATTCAATTCTTTGTAATTGGCATTTTAATAAGAAATTATCCTTATTTTCTTGATGTGAAAAATATTATATATTGATGGATGAGCATGTAATCTGTGTGAAAAATGTTTTGTTAAATCATTAACACTAGGTTGTTTGTCCGTTGAATCAACGACCTTTTGATGGCAACAGAGATTTCACTGTGGTCATTTTTAATATTCTTCTTTCCCATTAGGACAAGGAGCAACAGTTTTAAAGCAGCCACTGTTTCACTTTGATATGAATAGATAAATTGTCAGAGCTGCCAACAAGAATGCTTCCGTATGACGGGGTATGTTGTAAGCAACACTACATACAGTGTTCTTGCTGGTAAACACAAACTGTGTGCATTTAGTGGTGCGGCTCAGTTCTCATCCTTTAGCTGAATTTAATGAGCTATAACTGATGAAATTTGGGAGAATTGGGTTAGTGTGTACTGAGTGGGAGACAGATATGGGGTGACATTTTTTTCTGAGTTGCCCTTTCCCACCACTTAACAGCGGAGGTGAAAGGATAAGTGTGGAATATGTGCAGAGTGTATATTGTTCCACAGGAAAACACTGTTCTCCAGAGTTAACCCTTTTAAAAACACTCTATATGGGAAAGGGAATGCAAACTCATATTTAGCCTTATGCTCCATGTCTTTTTGAAATGAAAAAGGAAGATTGGTTTTCAAAGTATTGCCTGAAGTGTTTCTTAGGGGTATTAGCACTGTGCCATTACTTCTCAGAGACTTGAGCTGCAGTCCCAAACACATCCCTTAGCTCTCTGCAGTGGATGGGAGCGCATGTCACATTAATTATGCTCTCAGCTCCAGTTTGCTACTACTGTCTTGTTTGGTTTTTTGCTTGCTGGATTGAAGCAAGTTGATTCTAGTCTTGGCCTATTTTGAAGCCATCTGAAAACAGCTAAAATACAAGCTAAACCCCAGCCAAATGGGTAGTAAATAATACATACAGCCTTTAAACAGAAAATTTAGCAGCTTGCTGGCTGAGGAAGTCACTAAGGCTCCCATCAGCAACAAGATATAGTAGACTTAGTGGTTCTCAGCACTGCCATGTGTAGCACAGATATCTAGCTTTCAAAATGTAATGTTCATCTATTCTTCAGGGGCCTAAGCTCTTTATAAAGTGAGTTGGGAGAATTAGGTGTGTGAGGAGAGGATCCAAACCAGCCATCATGCTGAGGGACTAGACGGACACCAAGTGGCTTACAGAAATGCTGAAGCCTGATTTTTTTTTTTCTTTTTTTTGTGCAACCCTAAGTTAGAGTCCTTTGTGGGACTTGTATTTGCAATTTAATGCCTGTTCTGAAGCCATTCCTCTTTATAGGCATAACTGACTCCATATTTTCTTTTGAAACCTGGTCATAAAAGAAAGTAATTGTGCTTTTGTTCTTTCTGTACTAGCCTACGGGCTGTTAGAGGGAAGAGGGTTGCTTGGGAGGAGGACTCTGGGTCAGCCACTTCACCCTGAGCACATCACACATTTGCTACCTTTGCGGAAAAGACTGTAACTGGGATGTAGGTCTGGCTAAAGCAGAGCTGTGCCAATAAGAAATCAGGCATTTAAGATTTATGAGACCAGAAAGAAAAAAAAAATACCAGCAGTGAAGTGCCAAAGGTATTTCACCAACAAGGAGAAAATTGGTTTTGCAATAAACATTCATTTGATAAAATGCAGAAATACTGTTATTAGGGAACAGAGACTCCTGTCTGTTTCTTCAGCTCCTGAATATTTTAAATTAAGGTATACATCTCGTCTGGGCAAGGACAGTACTGAAATGTCTTCGTTTCTCCAGCTGTAATCACTAGGTTGCTATAGAAAAGATGGGTGGCAGCACTTCCTCAGCCCTTCGCTGTTCTCTGAGATGCTGGGCGGTGCCGTGCTTTGTTTCTGTGGCTTTGCTGTGTGCATCCCCTTAGCTTGCCTCGTCCCACAGAAAGCTGTGGTCTTGTCTGCTCCCTGAAAGACCTGGCATGCCCGGCACCCTTTCTGTCCTTTGGGAACTTGAAAAGTGAAGACTAAGGTACCTGCAGTCATTTGGACCTGTAAAAGGTGAAAAGGTGAACTGTGCACTGGGACGTAGTACCTATGTTCCACTTAAGGCCATTGCAAGTGAAACTTAAGTGCTTTTCTGGACCAGGGCCAACATTTCTACAGTCCTTGTGCTTTGGGTGGCCAGTATATATTATGGTGGTTCCACTAGGCATTGAGTTGTTTCTGTGTTTGGCATGCTTTGAGTATTTGAAAGTGTAGAAAATTATTTCTGCCATTATTCCGGCTTTTTATTTCAGAAGTATCTGTATGCCTGTTTGTGAATACTTTACATGATTTGACTTGTTGTGTCCTAGCATTCTTTACTAATCCTGCTTGTATAAATACAAGGGATTTATTTTTGTCTTAATATTGGCTAAATGAAAATAACCTACAAAAGGAAGAATCTCCAAAGAACAGCATAGGCATTATTTATTGGGTGCTCTGGCAATTGTTGCTGACCTGTTGAGCTGAGTTATTTTCAGAGTTGTCAGGAAAAGGATGAATTCAAAATTTGGTACTGACCTTAAAAAAGTCAGAGTGACCTGGTCTCTGAAAAAACAGTTTCACATCAGGCCATCTGTTAGGGAGATTCACAGTCATCTTTTAAGAAAAATATCAGATTCTCCTTGTTCATAAATAGATATAGTGAACTTTAATTCTCAGTTACCTAGAAATCAGCAAAAACCACCGAGTTGTTGGTTGGGTTTCAGCTGAGAAGGTTTGAGATCACTTTAAAAAAAATAAAAAAGGCATTGCTGTTTGAAATGTCAGTTTCCCTGTCAACAAATCTCTCTGTCAAGTGTCCCTTTCTTGACAAGTGAAGTAGCTGTTGAGGAGAGATGATTTTGTAGAAGACCAGTTGAGATGTTTATCAATTGCCATGCATACTGTATAGTAAATGGTCAATAATTTTTCAAATAGCTTACAATTTTCTAATTAAATCAACATAATAGCAGATGTTATGGTGCTTTCTGAATTTTCCATAGGTGGAAGTTATTCTATTGGTCATATTATTTGAGACTTTGAAAAGGTAATAAAAGTGTAGTCCTCTTGATCTATGGTAATACAAAGCTTAATTTATGAAGGACTACTGAAATGTCATCTGTGAAAGTTTTCTTCGTCAAGAGATGCAGGAGACATTTGGAATACAAGGTCTAATTTGACTCAATCAGTACTTAAATAATGATTTAAGTTAGATGTAGTATGTAATTGAAATGCTTGAAAATTTCTCTGAGCTGTCATATTTTACTGGCGCGATGGTCATTATCTTTGTGGTCTCATGTCTCATATAATCAAGATATTTTTGCCTTTAGTTATTTACGTTACATTAATTATCTTGGTATCTAAAGAGCTCAAACAGAGCTGCAGTAAAGATTGTTAGATTTGTTTAGTAAGAATTACGTATGCAAGTAATGATGGTAATGCACCATTCAATTACTAATTTTACTCTATATAAGTATTAAGATTTTCCTGGTTTTCATTAAAGGGCACTTAGATCACAATGTAGTACTGTCATGGTTTATGAGTAGGTATTGGATTCAGCACTTTTTAAAAGTACAAAACATATTGTGTATCTTTTCAGGTGTAAAAGATAAAAATGTCTCAGAAGAGGAATGAATAAAAGACCAATTTTTATTAAATATAATCCCAGGAAAATATTTTAATGGAAAAAAACATCTTGAAGATTCTTACAGTTGTGGTTGCATTAATACAAAATATGCAGAACATGACAAAATCCAGGAATTTCTGCTTGAAATTCAGTGATAGCAATCTCAGCAAAGGGAAATAAATACACAGAAAATCACTAGTTGTTAAAAGTGAGTGAATTGTTTAGAAACAGAGTGATAGAAAGGCAGGTCATAATTTGCCGATCACTTTTGCTGTCATTAGAAGGAGAAGCATCTAACCTGTGTTGCCAGTCAGTGCAAAGCACCTGTAGAATGAAATACAATAACAGTTTCTCAAGATCAACTGTAGCTGTATTCCTAACCTAAAATAGTCTAATAGTCTGCTGCTTTAGATATGTTTATTAGATGTAAGAGTTGTTATAAGGAATTATTTTTTTATGCACCTCTTAAAATGCAGGTCTGTAAAAACACTTTGGAGTGTCTCTTAGGAGTTTTACCTGGACACTTGCTGTTAAGTCATCATTCTTTTGCAGTATAAATTGTAACTTATGTAGTTGAACAAACTGGCTGATAAGACACCAAGATTGTTTTTGCTATTGCAGAGTTGTGAATAGAATTATTAGGGCATTGCACATTAGAATGTGTTCTGTATAAAAATTCATTATTAGTAGCCATAAATGACAGGAATATAAAATAAACTAACTTGTGAAGTAAGTTTATAGACAATTGTCATGGACAATTTTTCTTTTTAAAAAGATAATTTGTTAAATGAAGTTTAGCTGTGTTTTGGGAAGTCACTTAATTGAATTTATGAGTATCTAGGCACATATTTCCCATTAGTACCACAAATAGTTGTTAGTCTGATGTACAGTCAGCCATCTCAGCTGTATGATATACTCAGCTGACGTTTTATATAGTGATGTCATTAAGATAACACATGATTTGTGTCAGATGCTGTCATCCTTTAAGGAGATGTATCAAGTGTAGGTTTATAAATATGTGTGCTAAAAATAGCTGCTACAAAGCACCTTTGCTGCCACCAAAATTTCTTCCTTAAGACATGTAGCTCCAGCAGTGCTGGGAGATCTTAACAGGCTATGGGCGATTATTTTTTAAAATTTTTTTTTTTCTTGGTAGGGAAATAGTTGTGTAACGATTTATCATATATGGGCATGAGGCTGACCTTTAAAGTTAGAGATACACTGCTGATTAATCCCCTGCCTGTATGCTTTTATTCTCAGTATTGCATGCACACTTTATGGAGAAATAGAGTCCTCAATTCACTTCTGCGACTAACTGAAAAAAAAATGACCCATCAGGAAGCCAGCATGGCACTGGTAGCTAGACAGAGAGCGGAGAAATGGGGAGGTGGCTCCCCAGAGCACCTGTGGGCTTTTCCCCCCCCTTCATGCCTGAGTGTTGAGGTTTTGATGAATAAGCAGAATTATTTGTGGGACAGATTAGCTGGGTCCCTGGCTTTACGGAGGAAGACTGTGGGTCAAAGCACTGTTTCTTAGGGGCTGAGGGAAAGGCAACATGAAGAAGGTAGGATAAGAGATGCCATGAAGGAAGGTATGAGAAAACAAGCTTGGGAAAGAAGTTTTATTATTCAGTACAGTGAGAAGGATAGAAAAGGAAGTGATATATAACTGAACAAAAGATACTAAGTGTTCAGCAACAATAGCATACGCCTTTCCCTGCATCTGTTCTTTTCCTTCCTTTACTGTTTCCTACATTTATTGTATACTTTCAGGGCTTCAAGACCTGTAGGTGTTCCTGTTGCCCCAGCCACCATTGTGTCTTATTACAGTTGAGTTGATTTTTGTTGGGTTTTTTTTAAATAATCTGCCTATTCTAGAGCTGAATAACTGAGACATTTATATAAATGAAAGAAAATTTATTTTAAAAACCTGTAATTTTGCCTGAAACACTACGAAAAAAACCCCAAAGCATGGAAATCATAGAAAAAGCCCATTTCAAGTGGGGCCACTAGGGACAAGTTGAAAGTATGTGCCAGTTTCTTACTAACTTAGAACAGGAGACATTTTGCCTTGAAATTAGTGTCAGTCTGGAACTTCTGAGGTAGAAGGCATATAATTTGTTCAGTTTGTTTAAAAAAATTACTTGAAAATCTCACAACAAACACAACAATTATACAGCAATGAGCTTAAAGAATGTGTAGAAATTGTACATTCACATAGATCCTCTTGGTGTCCTTACTTTTCAGCTTTCTAATCTCCTTTCTCATTCATCTGTATGTCATTTGAACTTTTACTAAAAGGTATTGTAAAATTTCTGCGAGTACCTTCAGGAAAGTGCAAATGTGAAAATTGTGCAGTGAAAATACTCAAGGAAGTTCTTTGGTGTCATTGAAGAGGATGCTCAGTAACCCTGACTTCTGCTGAAGACAATTCTGCATGCCTTCTTACTGGCACACGTGCTTGTTTTTTTAAATTACTTAAACCCGTCTAAGTTATTACCAAAGCCACGGTTTATATAAAGCACGGGCTTCTGGGGTAGGATTCCCAGACCAGTCTCTCACTAAGATTTAGTTCCTCTGAGCTAAACTGCTTATAGACAAATCTACCCTGTTATCCATAAACCACTTCTTATTCACAGTTTAAATTGACAGGATTTCTATGTAATTAATGTTCCCCCTAACATTGTCTGAATTAGATGATCGAATGGCCCCTATTTTAATTTTTTCCCCTCTTCTTATCTGGCAAGGGCTTCCTGCTCTAGGTGATACTGAAAGGTATCTGGGCATTGCCATATTCCCTGGTAAATAGGAAGGATGGCTTTGAGTGTACTCATTCCTGGAGGTGGGTGAAGGTTATTGCAGTGTTGTCCTGTTCATCTCGCAATGTGAGCTAAGTAACAACTGCATCTTGCTCAGGATTCAGTATATAGCCAGCGACTGTGTTGTTTGTGAGATTGAGAAATTGTTAGTTGAGATTCTTTTCAGTAAGATTAAATAGAAATAGTAAGCAAGGAAAAAGAGAGTCCCTCCTTGATGATTTATAGTTTGAATCATCTTGTGTTTAGAACTGTTCTACTTTTGTCTTATGAAAACCCTACTATAAAATCATTATAGGAAAGGTGATTTTTATTTTATTGATTTACACAGAGTAGTAAACTATCTTATTTTTGGCTCAAAACTACTCTAAGCTAATCTACGGGACACCTGCAGGTACTTCTCTTTCCTTTACAGCTCAGGGTGGAATTCTTTCTTCTTTGGGTGTTTTAAGCAATGGAAGAAAATACTTCTTTGAAGTTCAAATTGAAATTCAATATAGAATTATCTACGTTCTTCCAAGTCAGAATTGGTTTTGTAACAGAAAAAAATCCAACATTTCCTTTAAAAGACAAACTCACACCCAAAACTCCATGATACAATGGTTTGTATATTTTATGGTTCTCCTAGATAATAAAACACATTTTTATTACACTGATACTTCTGATAATTTAATGTAAAAATTAAAATCTCTGTATTTTATTATGGAAAATTAAGTCAGATGTACTTCTGAAAATACTGGATACATTTCCAATATTTCATTTTCAAATTGCAATTATGCTGTTAAACTGTGATTCCAGAGTTTGAAATTTGACCTAAGGATACATGTTATAAGGCTTGTAAGTACAGTCTTAAAATGTGGAATGACAATTCCTACACTGGAGTTTTAACCTTTCTCAGTAGAAAGTACTTTCTTATTTACTTTCTAAGTGTCTGTTTTACATTTTGCTTGGTCTGTGCACTTTTCTTAAAGCTCACTATTATTTTTCCCCTACTTTTCCACTTTGCAGTTTTCTCATGGGTTGGAATTCTGCTCAGAACTGACTTTTTTTTTCCCCTCCTCCTTCTTTTCCCTCAACAGCTAGCCTTTTTTCAAAAGAGTGGAGCACGCGTCAAGAAACCTAACCCATGCTGAACTGCCTTCCAGGCATGAACATGCAGAGATGTCCCAAAGGGTGTAGAAATTAAGAAATCCTGGGGCTCTTTTCAGCCTCCAAAGGTTTCAGTGCTTGTCACATCTCCTCATAGTTCTGGATAGGATAGACATAAGTTCTGCTATCATAGTCAACTTTACACCGAATCTGGCACTGTACATGAGGGTGTGATTGCTAACACTCGTGGACTTCTTTTCTGGTGGCACCGCAGAGCTGCCTGTGAAGCTGCGGATGCTGAAATCCACTTTATGTGCTTCCCTAGGCATTTATTGCTTCTGACCTTTCAGATTTCTTTTAGCCCCACAGGACTATTTCTGCTGGGCAGCACAGCCACTCCATCACAACTCCCCAGGTCTCAACAGCCAAGCATGTTCTTTTCCAGTTACATAGCCAATAACTTCAAACTCAATGTGACCCTAACATCTATCTCTGTTTTTGTGGCATTTTCCAGGAAAAGAAAACACAAACAGAAACAGTTGTGTATGTTTGGAATTTGAATATTTTGCTCAATATTTTCTTACTGAAAACAGGCCAAAGAAAAAGAGTCTGTATGGCCTACATTTTTTTTTCTATATTACAAAATGCATTTCCTTTTGAGCTATCAATAAGAAAATGCTAAATAAAGGCAGGCACCAAACATCTTTGCATTATCATCCCAGAGTCTGATTGGTTGATGCTATATTTAGAGTGAAACTAGAGTTTATATTTGATAAATTAATCTTTTTAAAAGTCACGTTATAATATATACATATAGAAAAATGTGTCAGCAAAAAATTTGCAACAGAAGTCTCTTCTGCTTTACCACGCTTTTTACTCACTTTTCCTTTATTTCACATACTGCTCCTTCAAATAAAATACTCTGTGTGTTAAATTCTTGCTCTATAATTATTACCATTAAAATGAAATATGCTGTAACATTCTGCGGGATATTTTGAGCAAGCAAACTGCCACAAAGCCTGTATCTGTTTTGTTTCAGCTGCCATTATTGGCACTTTGTTTAACATTTTTAGGCATATTTCTAAATAATGACTAACTGCCGAATTACCACAGCAGGTTTGATGTGAATGAGTCATCATCCTTAAATTAAAAAGAAAAATATGATGACCTTTCTGTTGTTCTAGATGTTATTACTACCATCAAGTGACTGGTTTGAAATTTCCTATCATTCATTAGTACCTTGAATGAGCAGCAGTTTGGGCTTTTTTTTGATCAGTCCTTAGGGTCTATTGTTTTAGGTAAACCAACCAGTAATTGCTTGGATTAAAAAATAAAATACAAAAAGGAAAATGCATAATCAATGTGCACCAAAATGCAACAAACAAAAGAGCTGTACCCTCTTTGTCTACGAAGGCAGACAATTATTGGACAGCTATTGTCCATGTCTATCTGCATGCTTATATTTATTATCTTGTGGGAATAATCTAAAAAAAGATTAATCCTTATATCTTCAATCTTAACTGCAATTTAACCATATTTTTCTGATTCTGGAAAGTAGAATATCTACTGTCATCATTAAAAAAAAATCAAAAAAACCCAACAAGATACCACAGCTCAGGAGTTTCGTGGAAGCGCTTTAGTTGTTGATGATGATATCACATAATGGAGGGCTGCTTAACCTGTCTGTTTCTTAGTCTACAGTGTGTGATCAACAATGCATTTACCAGCAATGGAGTTGAAAATAAGTTTTGATCAGTCACTGGATCCTGATAGGTACTGTACATCTGTAATGTAGTATGTACATTTGGATACATTTGGGTACATTTGTAATGTTTCCAAATACATTTTACCAACATCATCTTAATTCTTTGTTCCTGTATGCAGAACTGCTAACTCTGACAGTTACTATTGTGACTGCAGGATAGGTGCTAAATGTTGTCTTTCATCCTTGGCTACGCCTCTTTTCTACCACTGTTATCATAGTGATGTTTTAAAAGTGAGTCTTCGAGGATCCTGAGTCTACATTCAGGTTTCTATGAAACAGTGACATTAAGTTTGGCTGGAGTATTTTGCATGAGAAAGAAGTGGAAGATGTGACCCTTATTTATTTTTTTTTCCTGTTGTTGTTGTTTCATAGTAATATGCAAAATATGGAAAGTCACTCTCATTTCACTGGTACTTGGCATCTGTTCAACAACTGATTGCTCTTCTCAGAGCTTTTTTGGAAAGTTTGCAGCACCATAATGACAGCTTTCTAAACACAGATGTCCTCGTGGTACAACCTATAATTTTTTATGAAAGATGTATCGATGTCAGGAATTTGAACAGAGTCCTGGAATTAGCTGAACATTCTTGGTATGAATATGTATTCAAAATATCTACAGTTACATATATTCTAAGTTGGGGGAAGAATCTGCATGTCTGAAGGCATAGATGTTGCTGCAAAATGCCCAAAATGTCAGAATGGAGTTTAAGATAAATTGATTCTACTGGTAATGGACTGTGTATATTTTAGCGACTTTTTCCACTCTTTTATTATTTGTAAGTGCATACTGTGAGCTTGATGCATTAAGAATCTAAAGAACACAGATAGTCAGGGATTTAGCCATGGAAGATGTCTAATAGCTGAGTGGCCTGGACTAGCTATTAAATGTTCTTGTAAAGTCCCATTAGTAGCCTCTTCCTCTTGTTTCATTTACCTCTCAGCTAAGCCATCAGGAAGTGAGTATTTCAAACACAGATTTCCCCTCCTTCAGTCAGCTGGTTTTGTTGGGGTAACTCCTCTTAAATGTCTTCACTAAGTAAAAGTCAGTTCAAAGATTAATGTGTAAGATGATAAACTCCCAGCAACTTGTGATACTTACTAAAAGAATCCTTGAGTGTTTTTTCTGGTGGGACTATTATTTACATATGCATACAAACTATCTACATACACGTAGAAAGACAGTGCTTAATGGTTATTGTGTGCAATTTATATAAATTCAGACTTGTAAGTGAAAAGGCAATTCTCCGCTGTTAACTTACTGTAACCATTTCACATTGTTTTTTCTTAATCACAACACTGTCCATTCTGTATTGTCCTTTTACCTGTTCAGGTCTAGTTCAGATTTGAATACCATCCAGCATCTAGGAACTGCTATAAAATTAGGGGAAATATATTTCAATAAATATTGTAGTATTTTATTTCTGGGCAACATTGATATAAGTGCTGCAGTTGTTATGACTACAGCCAACTTCACGTAGCTTCCATCTATATGGACTTGTACAAGTCACTTGGTTTTGATTTATTTTCAGGTCACACCACTGGATTTGTACACCCACACCACTAATCACACGTCATTCAGATTCAGAATAGCTACTTACTTTAAAGTTAGAATGCTGCATCAGAAATGATGCAAAACCATAACTGTTAGTTATAAAATGCTTGCTTTTTGGACTTTAACTGTCATGCTGTGGTCATTCCATATTATGATACTGGGGTTCTTTCCCTTTTCTCTTACTTTTGATTGATGATAAAATCCTTCGCATGGTATGTGTGCATGTGTGTGGCCCAGGCTGGGCTGCTGTTTGGCATGCCTTGGATTGTGACCTTTTGCCAAACCTCAGCAGTAGCTCTTTGGGAAAAAATGTAAACATACAACCAAATTTACTCTGGTTTCTTTATTTAGCTCAATGAAAGTTGATACGATAAGGCTTCAATATTACTAACTCTTTACTAAATTATAAAATGGGAGAGGCTAATTTAGTATTTTAATAAAAGTAAATTTGTAAAATATCAAGTAGGATGTAAGCAAATAGATTCTTCTAGGTGATTAACAGTTGTGATAATATTACTTATTTAGTTACAATTTAGTCTATTAGGTTGACAAGGAAGAAAACACCTATTTTGTTATGACAGAAGTATATGGAAACATTATGGAATAATACTAATTGCTAAAAAAGTGCCAGGATCGTGGGTAGTATAATCATCTACAATTTTCTGAGAATACCCTTACTAAAATGACCTACCTAATTTAAGTGTAATTTCCAAAATAAGGAGACCAGATGTCTTGTTTGGGACAGTGCAGCTGATGGACACTTTTCCTTGCAATGGTCTGCCTTCTGCTAACATTAAACCAGACTTTTTTCTTCCTGTAGATGATACTCTAGGATTATGCTGTTTTTTCCTATGTGGTTACAAGTTATAGGGAGTAGAGCAGAGTTTCCATAAACTGTAACAGAGAGGATTTCAGTAAATGGAAGAAGTTTTTGACCTATTTGGTTATTTTGACTGGCATTAAAACTCACCTACTAGCAGTTTGACACTCAGACTATCTTGTAATTGTTGTGAGCTGTTACCACTGTTGGCTATGGGAGATGATCACGTAATTACAACTTGCAGAACGTTTAGATGAGTTGTCAACAAAGAATGTATGTAATCGATATAAAGACAAAAATTAAAACTCAGTTTCCCCTGCCTAAAATTAACATTTGCTCAGAACTATACCTCTAAGTGGTTTTCAGATGTGTTCCAGTATAAAGCCTGAGATAAATCAGCATAAATTCTAAGGATTTATAGTATTGGGTTGGGCGTTTTGTTTGTTTGTCTTTTAAGTTTTAAGAATACAGGAGCTCATGTGATGAGAACAGTGTCCTTTCGATCTTTTCCACATGGACTCAGCCAGAGTAGCTAAATATTTAACATACTGTACAAGTGAAAAGATCCGCATCTCATTCATGAGGATGCTGTCAGTAGTGCTATCTAGAGAAATCTAAGCCCTGGTGTTTGGTGTGAACAGAGCCAGAGTAGACCAAACTACTGCTATTGAATATTTGAAGGTTAAAAAAACAGTGAAGCTTTGGCTTACCTGAACAGGAAAAATCCTAAACCATCAAAGGAAAATACACTCATGTAGATTAACTTTTACCAAATATATTGACTTGTCTTGCAAGTTGATGGGTCTCTGGAAAAGAGACTGAAGAAGTTTTGTAGAAGTAGGGTTGTTTATGAGAAGTTGTGAAAAATTCAGGAGGAAAGTACTTGACAGAACTCTTGAGAAGATTAAGGCAGATGAGACATGAATCTAATTTTTGCTGGTGGTACTAGTGAACTAAGATGAAAATATTTGACCACAAAATTAAAAAAAAACCCCAACAAATCCAAAGCTTCTTCCAGTTCTAACTATTTTCATGATAACAAATACCATACCCTGTAGCTCATTTGTGATTAAATCAGCTACTGTCATCCAATCCAGTAGAACAGACAGGGATGAAGCAAAGAAAGCTGCTTTGCCTGGAATAGGAAATGGGGCCAGGGCAGAATACCTGCCAAGAGTGGCTGTAGCCCCTAATTCCTTACTCTTGTCCATGGGTGGTCGTGTGCTTTGCAAGCACTAACCTTGATCTGCGTGTTTCTGCCACTGTGTGTGTCTGCTTATGTGATTTCCAGGATAAAGAGCCTAGACCTATACCTAAAATTAGTCATCGGTTCTTCAGCTTTCTTATGAAGGCTCAAATCACCATCGAGGTCCTTGCCCAAGCTCTGCCCTTTTCTGGCAGCTTTACCTCTCTCCTGAAGGGACACTTTCCTTTTTTTTTTTTTTTTTTTTTTTTCCCCTCCCACGTGCCACCTCTTCTCCCCTTGTCTCTGGCTTATACTTCTGGTTTCTTGAGACTATGGGGAATTTCACGGGCTCTGACTCACTCCCTTTCCCAGGCAGGGCAGGCATACTCATCCCTGTACTGCGCAGTAGCAGGAAAAGGGAAGCACTTGTGGCGTTTATGCTTTTTACTAGGTTAGTAGTGAGCAAGACATTGCCATTGTGGCTCTGACTAATAGGAATTATCTATGCCATGTCATGTGTGTGTTCAAAGTTGCCTGTATATGCATACAGTCATGCATCACTGTTAAAAAGTTACATTGGCGCTGGAGAACTGGAATAGTTGGTGCATTTTTAATGTGTTTGTGTTATACTCATTGCATTTGTCTTGGACTGAAGTTAGTGGTTTTTATCAAGTTTCTTTGGATAATGAACAGCTAATGGTTTATTAGTAGAAAAAGCAACTGAAAAAAAGGAACTTTGAAATATCTAAAGCAAACTAAGATGAAAACAGTGAGAAAGAAACTAAACTATCTATTTTCAGACATGCATGGCTGAAAAAATTCCAATATATTTCATAGCTTTATGAATGCTTGTAACTTCAGTTAAGTCACAGGTATTCCTAATAAGTAAACCTGTATGCTTTGCAATACTTACGGTTTTAAAAGCCTCAAAGCATAGCCTGTAGTTTGATTTAAAATTTCCCACCTTTGCCCTGGCCCTTGGCTTTTTTCAATAACTTCACAAGATCAGATACAACACATAGTCATGATGAAAGCACTATGTAGAGCAAGCTGGAACAAAGAAGAAATAGTAATCTGGCATTATTGGACATGTGACATTGCTGTGTATCTTACCTGCGTCTCGTACCTTGCTGATTATGCAGCATAAATTTCAAGCTGAGTAGACTTTAACAAATGCTAAGTGATTATCTTCAATCTTCTCTACAATTGCAATTTAAGCAACCAAATACCTATATTTTCTAAACTGACTTAATAATCTGGTGTTGGGTTTTTTCCCATCCCAATTTTTCCAAAATTGCTGTCTTAGTCTGCTGGGCATTTGATAGCTCTGCATTTCTTATAGGTAAGAGAAAACATCTTGTACATAAGTAATCAGAATGTCTTCTTACCTTTTAAGGACTCTTAGTGTTGCATGTTACTATCTGAAAGCTGAACTTGATAGTTAAGAGGCTGACTGAGATCTTTTTTAGGTACAAACCACTCATCAACATCATCGCTAAAATGAAATGGGTGTGGCACATGGATTTTTGGAACTGTATTCAAAAGATCTGAAAAAATTACTATAGAAATGCCCAAACATTTATTTATGATTTTGGCTTTGAAATTAAAATATATCCTACTGTGAACTAAACATTTGAAATTAAATCTTGCCCCATTGAAGGCAATCAGAGCTAGTGGAACCAAGGTTTCACCTAGTGTGCATTTTATTTGCAGTAAATTAAAAAGTCATAAATAAGATGACTCATGGTGCTGTTGATACATCCATACATCGGCAACCAAGCCGTCTCTGTGCTGCAATATCCTGGAAACGGCCAATCTGAGAAACAGCATTGATATTAATGCACACCAGTCGTTCCCTATGAATTGAAAATTGTTAGAAGATGAACACTGACTCTACAAGAATTTACAACATTTATCTCCTAGGCCTGCTTATCTAAATGCACTGAAGGCATTTTCTCAGGGTTCGTATCACAAGAGTCTTGAGACAATTCAGTAGTAAATCTCTGTGGGGACCAAGCTGAGAGCAATGTCATGGCCCCAAGCACTGTGCCAAGAGCAGATGAGATTAGTAATGCCAGTGAAATATTCTTTATCTGTGCAATAACCAATCCTCTGGATTGTCACCAAGTGCAAAATGAAGCACCGATCTGCCAAATATGAGACATTGCTTGTATTTCAGGACAGAAACCTGACCTATCTGTTTGTCTCACATGCCAGCTGCTTTGCCTGCATTAGGTGGAAATGAGAAATTTATTAAGTGTAAAGTGCACAGCACAATGAATAAGCAAACTAAAAGCCTCTTGCTTTGCTGACTGATTGTTTTATTCATTCATCGATTAAAATATTTTTCCTGGGGCAAGAATGGCTGGTAAGCTTGTTTGGAAAAGGACAAATAGGAGAAGAATTAAACCAAGCAAATTTTTTTTTTTTTTTTTTTTTTTTGTAAAAAGCATTTAATTTTAACCATATTATTTGGAAAAATATGGTTTTATAATCCACAGTTGTTGTAATGCTACTATTTAAAATAAATTTGCTACTGGTTTTAGCTAAGACAAAGCTTAGAATTGCATTGCATGTCACACTTCTCGTGTATAACAGTAGTACAGTAGGTAAAGTGATAATTAATTGCTCCTCCTGTTATGTCTCTCTAGAGATCTGAAGAATAATTTGATCAGCACAATTGAGCCAGGGGCTTTCCATGGACTTTCAGAACTGAAGCGTCTGTAAGTATTAATTCCGTTTGAATTATTCTGAAAATTGTGTTTGTA
>VZTU01016371.1:1280-23888 GCA_013400835.1 Zapornia atra
GGGTGGGTAGCCGGGGCCTGACTTAGAGCCACAGCCGCCAGAGACAGAACCAGTTTTACAGGGATGAACCTGCAAGCCGGGCAGCTGAAGGAAGTCAGTACGACTTCTGCGTCTCTCTTTCCTTTCGATTTCGGTTGTTTCTTGCTTCGCAGTTACGTTTTCCTCCACCGATTCCCCCACCCACGGTTGTTTGTGAAAATATAGGGATGCCAAGTAGTGAGCTGCCCACAGACGGAGCAGGGAGAGCAGCTACGCTCCAATTATCAACTAAAGGGGGATTTTCGAGGGCCTCAGTATGATTATTCTCGGCCAGGAGCAATAGCGCTAACAGTTTTGTATACAGAAATATGAATGATATTTCCCCTCGGAATTGACTCTAGAAGTGTGTGTGTATAAATAACACCCGCGTATTCAAATATAGTTGCTTTTCCGCATAAGGAAGCTTGCAAAGCACCGAATATTCAGCCAGACGGCTTACCAACGGCTTACTTCGTGACTAATCCCCAGGCTTTGATGGTGTTAACCTGTTGGTAACTTGCCGCAGAGCTAGACCTGCGAGTCTTACAACAGTCCCCCATTTTTTTTTCTGGTGTTATACAGTTCAGAATAAAGCCCTCACTTTCTGCACACCACGTAACCAAAATAATTAGGTGAAGTGCAGCTGGGGTGCTGCAGGCCTCCTGCAAGTAAAACTGCTCGGCCAGAATGTGCTGTTCAAACCTCTTTCACCGTACGGGTCTGTCAGAAATCTTTGCAGACAGACAGCAGCTCGTTAATCCTGATCGTTTCCTCTCAAGAATGACAAAAATACTCCTAAACCAGAAAGAGCCGCCCCGATTGGCTCCAAAATCAGCAGGAAAAAAACAACCCCACACACATTCTGGAGGGAGGTATTATCGCCGGACATTGCAAAGAGTAAAGCAAGCAAACGTCACCCCGACTCCCTCATGTCACCCCGGCTCCCTTATTTGTCTGACACTCGTTGGAGGGAAAAAAAAACCACCTCGGAGCGAAGGGTTGTGAGAAGGAGAATAGAAACTTTCGCTGTGACTTGAACGTGAACTTCCTGCGATGCGGGACACGTGCTGCTTTTCACCTTTTCTTCACGTTCTGGATCCAATCCTTCCTGTTTTGATCTAATACAGATATCATTATTTAAAATATGACTGTAACAGGCGTGAATGCCGTACAACTAATCTTGACAACATACCTATAGCTTCGATCCATGCCAGGTTTTAATTGGCTTTAATCCAGTTGCTAAAACTTCAGCCTTTATTGTAATTACTCTCTAGTAATGTGTGGGTGGATTTGTTTGTAGTTTAGCATAGGTTGTCCCTGGCATCACACCATACCTCGTACCTGGTCCAGAACTGTCTGTAACACCGAACTGGCGGGTGGGAGGAACCCAACAAACCAAAGCCCCAGGTTGAAGGCATTGCCTCTATCACCCCTCTGCTCGGTGGTGGGGTGGTTGAATTGTTAAGCTAACATCAGCGGGCAATAAAAACCTCTTGGGAGACCCTGCCAATACCAACTAGAGCAGAAACACGATAGAGTATGAAACCCCAGCTCTCTGACACCCTGGTTTTGCATCGTCAAGTGCTGTTTCAATGTGGCCTCAACCTCCCCACCCCCCAGAAGAGACCCTGAACGACTCCACCGCCAGACGCCCGTCCCAGCAGCGTCTGCGAACAGGCTTTAAACTATCCCCACAGGTATTTTTCTTTGGGAACGCGGACTCCCCTGAAGGTACAGTGCAACTTTTCATACGCCTTTGTCACCACGCAACGTTTGTTCGCCGCCTGTCCCCGCCGCGGTGGGCGGTCGCGCAGTGCCCCCTGTCCCCGTCCCGCAGCGGTGCCAGCCCCGTGCCATTCCTCGGTGCCAGCCCGGCCGCTGCGGCAGGGAGCCGGGAGCTCGCGGAGCCTGAGGAACTCGTGCAAAACCCTCACGGACGGAAGGAAAAAAACCACCCCAAAACCCAAAAGAAACACAAACACAATAAAGAACGGCAAAATAACTTGATTCAAAGATACCATTATGTTGCTTTATTAGCTAACAGGAAAGGTGCTTGATGTAGCTGTGACCTTAAGTAGCTGTGACAAGAGCAGAGCAAAACACGTTGGACTCACCAGCAAATTGGTGTCCCAGTGAGCGTTTGTGTTTAACGCCAGTGCTAAGCGGGTCGATCAACGGCATCAGGTTGTAGGAGACAGGCTTGAAAAGCATTCATTAGTCAGATTTGCGTTATTTAAAAAATACAAAAATCTCAGCTATATAATGCAATTGCATCTTACAGTGCAGGACTGCCGAGCTGGTGTGTGGGCCGCTGTGCAGATCAGAGTCTGTTGGCTCTGTGAAAAAAGTTTTTCCTCCTTTGGAGAGAGGTATGGGGGGAGGGAAGGAATCACCGTTTTACCGAGACCCCCCCATCTCGATCGGTCCGTGCCGCGGGGAGGTCCGGGTCACTCAGCGAGCACAGCTGCCAGCTGTGGGAGCAGACGCAGACAGCGCTGGGCATCGAGTTATTGCAGCCATCGCGATCCCGCCCGCTCCTCCGTTACTGGGGCACGGATGGACGCCCCGCTACCGCACGGGNGCGCTGGGCCGAGCCAGGGGCCGGAGGTGCTCCGCCCGCTCGGAGGAGCCGCTCCCCCACCTCCGAGGCCGGGCCGGGCGGCAGCCGTTGCGCCCCGGAGGCCGAGGCGGTCCGTCGCCTCAGGAGNGACTCCCCTGAAGGTACAGTGCAACTTTTCATACGCCTTTGTCACCACGCAACGTTTGTTCGCCGCCTGTCCCCGCCGCGGTGGGCGGTCGCGCAGTGCCCCCTGTCCCCGTCCCGCAGCGGTGCCAGCCCCGTGCCATTCCTCGGTGCCAGCCCGGCCGCTGCGGCAGGGAGCCGGGAGCTCGCGGAGCCTGAGGAACTCGTGCAAAACCCTCACGGACGGAAGGAAAAAAACCACCCCAAAACCCAAAAGAAACACAAACACAATAAAGAACGGCAAAATAACTTGATTCAAAGATACCATTATGTTGCTTTATTAGCTAACAGGAAAGGTGCTTGATGTAGCTGTGACCTTAAGTAGCTGTGACAAGAGCAGAGCAAAACACGTTGGACTCACCAGCAAATTGGTGTCCCAGTGAGCGTTTGTGTTTAACGCCAGTGCTAAGCGGGTCGATCAACGGCATCAGGTTGTAGGAGACAGGCTTGAAAAGCATTCATTAGTCAGATTTGCGTTATTTAAAAAATACAAAAATCTCAGCTATATAATGCAATTGCATCTTACAGTGCAGGACTGCCGAGCTGGTGTGTGGGCCGCTGTGCAGATCAGAGTCTGTTGGCTCTGTGAAAAAAGTTTTTCCTCCTTTGGAGAGAGGTATGGGGGGAGGGAAGGAATCACCGTTTTACCGAGACCCCCCCATCTCGATCGGTCCGTGCCGCGGGGAGGTCCGGGTCACTCAGCGAGCACAGCTGCCAGCTGTGGGAGCAGACGCAGACAGCGCTGGGCATCGAGTTATTGCAGCCATCGCGATCCCGCCCGCTCCTCCGTTACTGGGGCACGGATGGACGCCCCGCTACCGCACGGGGAGGCAGAGCCGCCCTCCGGCCAGCGGCTGCAGCGGCCCTTATTTCTCCCTACCCGCTCCCAGATGGCGGGCCTGGCTCGGGCTCGCTGCCGCCGGAGCTCCACCGACCCGTTAGGCCGCAGCCGGCGGCTGACTCCGCCCGGGCCGCCCGAGGCGCCGCCGGGCCCGGGGAGCCGCCACCTGCCGGCGGCGGCGGAGGTNCGCCGGGCATCGGCGCGGGCTCCACCGGGGCAGGGACGAAGCGGCCGCGCTCACCGCGGGCTCCCGGAAAGACGCGGCCCCTCCCCCGGCTTCGCGAGCGCTTGACAGGAGGGTGGTCACGTGCCGGCCGCAAAGCGCCTCTTTGCGACCTCAATGACAGGCAAAATGTGCGACAGGCGCTGTGGAGGCAGGGAGGGAGCGGCGCTGCCTCCTCCTCCTCCTCGGGCCAGCAGCTGAGGCAGCGCTGCCCGCTCCCGGCTCGGCCCCGGCCCCCTGCCCGCCTCTCTCCTCCCTCCACCCCTCCTCTGCCCGCTGCCGCGGAGCTGCCAGGTGGGGCTGCTCGGGGGCGCCGCGGGAGCCCGAGAGGAGCCCGGCGCCTCCATGAGCTCCTAGCTCCCGCCCTGCCCCGTCCTCGCCGGCAGCAGCTCCAGGTGCGCGGGTCAGAGCGGAGCCGGGGACGCAGCTGGCTGCAATGGCGTCCAACATGGACCGAGAAATGATATTGGCTGATTTCCAGGTAAATTTCAAGCCGCCGCCGCCACACAGCCGTGGCCTCTCGCTGCTTTTCTCTTTCTCCTCGTTGCTGTGCTGCTTGTTCTTTGTGGGAAGGTCCGGGGCGGTGGGTGTGAAGCCCGCTTTCCAGAGCCTCTGTGCTTGCTTGCTTTCTCTTTTGGTCAGAAATGGGGAACGTGAGCCCTCATCTCCTAAGGTGCGTGAACAAAATGTCTTCTTTAACTTAGAGGGTTTAAGTTTTAAATACCAGGAAAAAAAAAAAGAAAAAAAAAAATAAAAGAAAAAGCTTTTTCATCTACTTTGCTTGTTCCAACCCTCTACAACCACCCAGGCCCTGGGAGACAGCTGTGAGCCAGCTCACTTGGAAGAAGTAAATACCAGGGAGGATACAAAACTCATCGCTCCTCATGCTTTGTCAGAGTGTTTGTAATGAATCATTTACTGGTGCTACAGATTAACGCTGAACAGAGGTGTTTCCATTATAGCATCAACGCTAACTTCATGGTTGCCTCAGCCCATGATTGTTGCAATGACGGTAAAACTCTTCCCACCCTGTTCCAAACAACAACGTGTTTGTGTAGAAAGGAATATGCCCTTAAAAGTTGTTTGTTGCTTTCTTTCCTTCCTGCAAAAGGGATATAATTTAACTTCAAACTCTAAAACCTTGTTGTCAGAATAAAGTCTTTCTCTAAATAAAAGCAATGTGTTCTGAAGCCTGCTTAATCTGTTTAGTATACTGCTGCTTAGTATTGCTTGTTTTTATATTGCTTTTCTAAGAACAAGTAAACAAACAAGTGGAAGATACCCTTCCAAGGCACTTTTGACTCCTTACTATTTCAAATGCAGGTATCAGATTATATTTGAATACATCTTTTTAATATTTGCTTTAAAATATATACATATATATATTTGTCCATTTGCAGTGGTTGTTCTTACATGGATGGGTTCCTGGTTGTTCTTGGACTGAGCTGCAAAACTGCTCTCTGTTGTTCAACTTCTTAAAAGACTCTTTTTCAGCTGCTAGAAGTGAAGCAATTTAATTTAGCGTAAAAAATAAATTAAAAATAACCCCTTCAATCAGTCTGTGTGTTAACAAGAGTGTTTCTTTGGAATTACAGGTAGGGTGACTGTAGTGTACATTATGTAATTCCTCTCTTGCAAAAGTATCAGTATCTTACTGATGTAATACGTGGAGTTCCCAGTTGATAATTGGGAAGTGTTTTCCCTTTCTGTACCTGAGTCTTTTACACCCATGTTTGTTAAAGTGTTTAACAAATGTTTCTGTAATGATCCTTTACTTTGTTGTGCTTGGAGATACTTTTGTGTATGTGAGGAGTGATGTCTCAAGTTTAAGGCTGGGGTTTAATAAAGGAGTTTTTTCCAGTAACAATACACCGTGTAAAAGGAAACTGGGACCCCAGTTCTACACCTGTACCAGTTGAAACAGGTTAACACTCAGGAATCCCAGACAGCAATTAAATTAGTGGCTGGTGAATGTCAGCTTTTTGGGTTTTTGAGTATTCAATCCATCTCTACTTTCTAAGTTTTTAGTGTCAATGTTATTTTGCAGTTCTGCAGTATTTTTCTGCTTGGGTTTTGAAACCAGTTAATAAAGGTAGAAGAGTGACCGCAGTGTTTGGTACTGTGAAGACAAGTAAGTATTACTACAAACTTGCAGATGGGCAGAGGAGTCACAGAAACCAGTTCTAGATCAAGGGTGACACAGTGTGTCTGAACCTAGGATCCAGGAAATATTTTATCATATAACAATGCTTATTTAAAAAAAACCCAAACTTTTCCATCTTGTATTTCAGCAGGTGACTTTGTTTTTCTGTTCCATCCTTTTGGTTTTTAATTTATTTTCTAAATAATCTCAAGCATTTACCTGACTCTGAGACGCTTGACTTGTCATGATGCTAACCCTCAGATTAGTAAAGGGCAGTGTCAGTCATTATTAGGTTTTGTGTCTTTTGGCTGTTACAAAATGGTAAAGGACTTGGGGTATTTTAATACTTGATGGAATTTATGGCTCATTCGCTAAGACTTTAAAATGGAAAATAAAATGTTACGTGCAAAGTAATTCTTCATGACTTTTCCTTCTATATTTTCTGTACCTTTTAATTAATACATGTGTTTATTGGAGTTCTGGTGCCACTTTCTATATTTCTGTGAGGTGTCACGGTGAAGAATGTTGTGCACATTGGAAATGTTAACTGGAAATTCTTTGTAGTTTTGTCTAGCTAATCTTTGCTGAATTAAATCCTGTAGGAAACTTCCATCGCTGTTTCACACTTGGCTTTCCCAAGTTACTTTTAAAAGCCATAGAGCAGTGGTCTTTGAACTTTTAAAACTTGAAAGGGTTTTCCTTCCCCATAATTTTTTTTTCAGTGAAGTCATGATTAATACTGATGTTTGATGCTTTTGTGATGCTTTCATGGACTTTGTATCTTTCAAAGCTATTAGGGATTCTGGCATTGATTTCAACTAGAGCAGGATCTTCTGTTGCTTTTTTTTTTTTTTTTTTTTTTTTTTTACTTTTAGCTCAGATTGTTGTAACAGGTTCATACCTCAGAATGCAGAAGTAGAGAGAAATGCTGTAAAAAATATTTTGTATGCATAGAAACATTGAAAACTTTATAAAATATTTTAACTATAGAGTAGAACACAGCGAGTGATATTTTTTCTTAATGTCTCAAAACAATTTATGCCTGTTCTGTGTAGTTTATAATTATTTTCTTTCCCTTTCCTTTTTTAATGAGGTTACTGAATGCTGCAGGGGGAGTACAAAGTACGTATTCATGCATGTGGGCTGTGTAAGCAACCTGTCTTAACTTTTCCTTCTTAGGTTCTCACTTAGGAAAGATTATGCAGAAGCTTAGCTTTATACATGAGTAGTCTGATTGTTTGCTGTGGAAGTAGGTAAAGTAGTGGAGTTAGGCACACAAACAAGTTTTAGCTGTTTTACTAAATGCAATTCAGGATTTCTCCACAAAGTGTCATTGGCCTATAGGAAAACCTCCATAGGAAAGAACCCAGGAACTCGTGTTTGTAGCATAAGTTCTTTGAAAAGGTAAACTGTCTGTGACTTGGTTAGACAGTGATGCTGCAACCTACCTCGTGTACTGAGGGAATTAAGGGCATGTAATTTCTACCCATTTTTTCAACATCTCAGTTCTTCTTTCATTTGTTGTGTTTAACTGCAAAGTGTTAGTTACTCCATCTCTGGTTGGGTGCCCAGGTACTCACATGGTACAAATATGTTCATGATCTTTGCAGTTTGGGGTTGGAAGAGAATTGCTCTCACGGTGTATTGATCCACTTTTTATTGTAAATAAAATAGGTTTGGGTTTTATTTTCCTATTTAAATTGCAAACTTTAGTTGCACTGAACTTAGTTAAACTGACACAATTAAACTGTCCAGGAATGAAAAAAGGTCTTTGAGTATTGGCAGAAGTGTCAGATGTTGACATTTTCATATGCTAGTGACTTTAGCTTTTAGAGTTTCACTTAGGATGGAGACTAAAATTAGCAAGAAAGCCTTTTTGGCATTGTAAGTTATGTCCAGGACCCCTTTATTCGTGCTACGTGGTTGTCCTCACAACAATTCCTAAACGTAGAGTGGGCCTGAGGGCTGGAGTACTGTGGGAGTTACCAGCTCCTGGGCCGCCATACGTTATAATAACAGCTGACACATAGAGCGTCAGAGGAAAACTCTGAATTCCATGCAAAATTTCCATTGACCAAATAAATAAGTAGCTCAAGTTTTGGTCTGAGTGGGAAGACTTGGGAGTGGAATGGCAGAACTCAAAATCAGGGTTTGTTTTTTTTCATTCAGATACCTAGTAGTTTTCTTCTTTCTTCTGTGTTCCAGCTGTGTTCATGGGGAAGCAAAGTTAGGTGAGGTTTGTGAGGTTTTTCTTTAGCTGAGTAACAGGCTGCTTTGTTATGAGTCACATACATGTATGTAAAAACATCTCTTTTTTTTTTTTTCCCAAACTTCACCTTTGTCTCACTCTGTTTCAAAAAACAGAGGTTTGTGGGAGGAGCAAGGGGGAATTGGGAAGGAAGAACCTCATTGCCATCAGTTACAGAAAAGTGAGAAAGCATGCTAGATGATCATGTTCTAAGTTATAAAATAACTATGTTATTGATAAATTATATTATTAGTAATTTTATTTTTTTTAAGCTTTAGTTGTAATTCAAACTACTTATTTCCTTCTGTAGTGGCTGAAATTAAAGAAATAGTGCTGCTGAGTGACTGACAAGATATATTTGAAGTTTAGAGTTTGGTTTTTTTATGGTTATGAAAAACATCTGTCTACTCCAGGCCTGTACAAGATTATCTCTGTTATGCACACTGTTCTCACTGTCTGACAGTCTGCGTGGAGAATTTACATGTGTGAGTTTTGTTGGGTTTTTTTGGGGGAGGTGGGGGAGGGGTATGGTAGGATGGAGGTGTTAAGGTAGCTTTGCCTTCTGTGTGTGTTGGTATGCTGGGTCAGGTTTTCCATCACTTCTAAGTTACTGCCAATATGACAGTGTGATGGGTGAAGAAGGTTGATACAAGGGTACTGACTGAAAGCTATTCCTGTTTCTTGCCCTGGACTGTTACTTATGCTGAGGGCTGGAAAGAGTGTTTAACCATTTTCTGTAAGGGTAAACCATCCACTAAGGGATTTTGAGCACATAGGGGAGTTAACATTGATTTCTGAAATAAATTGTGGTTTTTGTCATTAAGGCATTGGAGCAGAAAGGACTGCTCTTGATTTCTTTGCTGACTTTCTGTCAGGTATTTGGCAGTTCACTTAAAAGAAGGTCCTCAGCAAAAAACAGGTGCTGAATAGACTTCCAATCAAAGCTTAAATCTATTGAAAGTGGCCTCCAACTTATTTTTAAGTTCTTGTAGGCCTACATTTTCATCAGAAAGTCTCCATGGGCACCTAAATATCTGGTTTTGTATGTGTTCAGATCTGTCTGAGCTTAAAACTTCAGTCTTGCTCATACCAAACCATTCTTCTGTGTGGGCTCTCTGCAGAAGATAATGCGGTGGGTACTCCCAGAGCACACCAGCTGCTCTCTCTGTAGTAGTTGGAAGGAAATCCAGGACTCTGCCAGTTAGAAATCAGGGTTTGGGAGAGACAGGTTTGTTTCTTCATCCTCTCATACTGGGTATCTTTAGGTAAAAGTGAACTCTGCAAAGTTTCTGATAGTTAGGTGCCAAGATGCTCAGCACTGTCTCTTACCCGACCCTTTCTGTGGGTATAGGTTACTATATCCTTAGCTAAATTTTGAAATAGTCAACAGGGTTGTTTTTCAGTGTGAAAAAGAGGACCTTAGGACGTTCCAGGGTGTTGAGGCTCATACCTATGAGGCCTCTTAGTTTATACTTTGATTAGAATTCCTGTAAATTATTTTTGCTTTTTGTCACATCGTACAGTTTTGTGTTTTACACAGTAACAGCACTGGAACTGGTGGTTGGATCTCTTTCTTTGCAACGGTTGGTTTTGTTTGCTGTAAATAGCCTTAGGGTTCAGAGGCTTGATAAAAGCGTACTGTATGTAGTATGTTGTAGTTTGGTTTTGCTTGTTGTTTTCTGCTACCAAGACCATTGCTTATATTAAGTTGTTCTTTGTGTGTTTCTGAAGAATCAGCAGTTTAATTTCTGTAGGTACTTTTAGCCTTATCTGTAATCCCAAAGCTCACATTTTGCAGAACAAAGCTAGTTTGATTGACTAGTCACCTTCAGATTAAAGGCCAGAAAGGTGAAGTAGATTCCAGAGTCACAAATAAGAAGTTGAGGTGAGTGATGTCCACTTAGAAACATGATAACTTGGATGTTTCCACTGATAGCTGGCTTTTCCTTGAATGTCTAATTTATCTTACATAAGGGCAGATAGTTAATTAGAAATAGTTAATTAGAAAGACTATCTGGCATTTATAGAGGAGAAACAGGATGCTATGATTTGTGTGCGTTACAGTCCCCCTCTAAGAACCTAAATAATTTACCACTGGAGCTGCACCGATTCATCTTTAGAAAGAGGTTTATGGTGTTCTTTTCATTCAATTACCTTGAAAAGACTCTTCACATCATAGTAATCATGTCACCATTTCCATCAGCCCATTCATATAGGTATTTGGGTTAGTAGGTCACTGAAACAGATTGGGAGGAGGTAGCTGTAGGATCCTTTTTCAAATGCCATGACAACTAATACTAATTATAATATTGAAATTAATAATTATATGTACTCCCAGAGGCTAGGAGTATGCTTTCATTGAAAAGTAATGTGAAAGTTATTTGGCACATTGAAAATAAAATGTGCCTAATGTTTCCTGGTAAGCAGGGTTCATTTACAGTTCATATTTTTGTGTAGAAGGAGGTGTGCGAACGGAGAGATGAGGGTTTGAGGAAGCTGTTCCATGTCTTAAGGGGTCTTGAGAATCTCCCATCTTAAGAACTTTGCATTGGTCCTGGGAAGTCTGAAAGGGTGGAATTCCTCCCTCTCTATTTGGGCAGTTCTTCAGGTTCCTTACCATTGCAAGCCTAGTTTTTACATCTTCCTACTAGAAGCAAGGGTTATTAATTTCCTACTAAAGGCTGCAATAGATAACCTAAGGGTTATCTATTTCCTACTAGAAGCAAGGCCTATTAAAAGAACTATATGGTATAAATTTGATAGGCTTTTGTATCTTTCCAGTCAGTGGGTAAGTACGTGCATTTGTGGGGCAAGCGTTAGATGAGTCCTTGTTTTTAACTACTGTAAGAACTAGAATAAAAAGCCTGGGGAAGTACCTAACATTCTACTTGTTCCTTATTTGGATGAAAGGAAATTACATGGATGCTGACTGGATTGATACCTACTAATTAAACCCATTTTTTAGAGTTGACTAGGTAATGTGCAATTGTAAAAACAAACTGCTCGAAGAGGAAACTGAAGTCCTAATGTATGCATTACATTTTGTTTGGTCTGTCAGAGTAGTCACCTACTGGTCCTCTATGTCTAACTGGTTGAGCAGGTCTTTGTTCTGCAGCAGTAGTTATGTTTTCAAAAGATAATTCATTAAAGCTGAAGTTCTTAAGAGCTGTTTTGAAACTAGATCAGAATACGTTAGCCCTTGAGTTATTTTATGTAGGTTTCATAATCTACCTTTTGCAGGAAACAATTTATAAAAGACAAGAACTCTGAAACTGAGTCACCTCTATTATATATATATATTTTTTTCTTTAAAGGTCAGGTTGTTTGTGTGAGCAAATATCAAAGGTGCCATATCGGCTCAGATTGAAGACCCAGCTGGCCTAATGTCTCATCTGCAGCAGTGGCTGGTCCTTAGGAAGGAGCTGAAAGAAACAGGATTTGAGTGGATTTGCTTCATACTGGTTACTGGAATTCAGCACTTGAAGAGCTTGATGATAGGGTTTGTTATAAGACTTTGTAAATAAACTGTCAGCTGAGCTAGTCTTGCGTTCTTCAGAGATGTCTGAGGAGTTTTGTGATATGTGAGTTTGCTCTGTAGAAGCTGTGTTCTCTTTGAGGAAAAGTGTGGCTCATTAATGTTTATATGAATTCTGTTCTATATGCTTTATTGGAATTTCTGCTATTTCTTATGGTACAGAAGTCAAATTTGTCTGAACTGTAGAAATTTTAACCCCTTCTGCTTTGCACCTCAGTAAAATTAGCCAGAAAGCTCATATGGATGCTGATGTTTAAGGATGAGAGTGTTCTCTGGATAGAGCAGTTTTGTTATAGGATGGTCCTTAAGTAGTATGAGTGCAGTGAATTAATTTAGCTTTTTTGATACGCCCTTACCTTCTTTGACTAATTCCTTTGGTCCCACTGGCTCACTGGCAGGCTTCCTTGTCCTGATGCTTTGAAAAGCTTGTATAATTTCTGTGTTTTCTTTGTCCTTGTTGGCCTGCATTGTGGAATGACCTGTGCTTTGCTGGGATTTCAGTGTTCTTCTGTTTTTCCTATTATGGATAACATTACCAGGTTTTCAAGAACTGAATCATAGAATAGTCTGGGTTGAAAGGGACCTTGAAAGATCTCTGGTCCAACTCCCTTGCAAAGAACAGGGACATCTCAGCCTTTCCTCATAGGAGAGGTACTCCAGCCCCTGATGGCTTTTGTGGCCTGTTCTTTGTGATCCTGTTCTTTACTAAAAAAAACCATGAGTGTTTGTGGAATGTTGAGTAAAATATTTTGTATGGATTACTACTTTTCTTTTGTGTGCTTATCTGGAAAGTGGCTTTTATTTATTCTTCAGTTGTTTTGAAGGTTCTACTGCTTTTGAGGCAATGAGGAGAAAGGACATGGCTACAAATATCCAGTAAGCAAAAGTGTTTGTCCGATGCATGCACTTTTCTGTTTTCCGTCAGGTTTTCTTCTTAGGTGCTAATGTATAAGATATTGTAAGAGCAAAATGACTGTGGTTCAGGACATGTTGGGTTTTTTCCCTTCACTGACATATTTCTGTTAAAGTATTAAACAATCACAGAAACTTTGGAATAATCCTAACTAAAGTATTCTGTAGTTCTGGGAAAAGGCAGCCTTCAGGAAAGACAAATGGATTTAGTAGTCCAGAGTACTAATTAATAGGCACTGACTTTTGTTTTGCTTTGTTTTTTAATTTGGTTTGAGCAAAGCTCTTTTTATGTAGTGCATGTGGCTTAAATGCTGGAGCATTAGCACAGGGCTTGGGAGACTAGAGTTCATGTCTTGGCTCAGCTCGTGGTCTTCCTAGAGATGTGCCTTCATAGTATTCTGGAAACAGAATTTCCTCCAGAGTCTTGAGTGCGTTCAAAGTCTGCTGGAAACCATTTGAAAGTGGTTAGCGTGGTGCCAAGTTAGCTAGTTCTGCTAAGAAGTGGTTAGAGCTTCATGCTACCAGTTCAGACTTTGTACCCTGCTTGCTTTTTTCATAAAGCTTGCAGTCATCTTGGAGCACAGACAAAGTTCATTCATGTCTGCTTGGTAACTAATAGGTAGAAATGTCTTCTGTGACATTCAGAAATATAATTTTTCTTTTTTTATTTTTTTTTTTACTTCCCCACTCCTCCTATAGAAAGGGACTAATGGTTCCTTCCTTCAGCATTTTGCTTAAGGTGATGCTCAAATAGCAGAACAATCAAGATTGTAAACAGTTGGAGGTAGGAGTTGAAATGCATCAGGCAAAACTTTAGCCTGGCATGTTTGCTTAAACCCTTTCTCAATTTCTGATACCAGTAATATTAGCTTGTTTTTGTTAAGTGAACAGCTGGTGAATCTGCTTGTTTTTTACCAGATGGTCTTCTGAGTTATGTTAAAACAGAGAAGCATTCTTCAGTCCTCATTTAGATGCTTGCAGTAGGTGACCTTTCGGTTTGTGTCTCAGTCGATATGCCTGGATTTTTTTTGTAAAAGTGTTTTGTCTGAAACAAAGAAGTAAAAGTTAATTTAATAACTATGGATGACTCATAATAAGAACAGTCTCATCATGTCTGGAGGGTTGTTGCAAGGTTAGAATGATGGAGGATGCCACAGAGGTACACGTGTGTGGCTGGTGTTGCAGTCTGTGGAGGTGGTCCCGAGGCAGGTGGGACTCTGGAGTAAGAAGAGAATGAAGTACAGAAAAATCTCTGTTGTGAGGATGTGAATGTTCTGAGTCTCTTGCTAGCCCAGAGGGGAGTTACACGTGGATCCTAAATCTGGTATTCTGATACTAAAGTCTTTACTTGCTTGGCTGAGCATATTAGTTCAACTTAACACTTGTTCCCCCAATCCAGGGGTTTTTCTATCAGTTGCATTGAGGTAATTACCACTGCAACAGTGTTTGCCTGAATTTTCAAGAAAACTTTCTCAGTGGGTCAACTAGTGGTTGAGTTTGTGTTTGAGTAGACTTCTAGTAGATAACATCTGGAGCTACCCTTGGCTGCTTTATAGAGTTCTAATTATCATCTTTGATTACTGAGCCATTCTCCTCATGAAGGGCAGGAAAAGAAAGCAATGTTCTGTGTTAGCGCTCTAGAAACAGGAAACCCAGGGTTGGTTTGTTTAAAAATCCTATATTCTTAAGCCTGGTTTTTATTAGGCATGCTTAGAAAGAGAATTATGGATTCTTCTAGTAGAAGTAGTAGTCACATAGTGGGATGCACTAGTATGCCTGGAGACTGAGGGACACCATTCTTCCCCTCTACTTGGTACTAGTGAGACCACTTACTACCAGGAGTACCGTGTCCAGTATCAGTCACTCTGTTGTGTGGAGCAATTCCAGTGGAGGGCTGCCTTGGTGGGGAGGAGGCTGTAGCATGTTTTGTGAGAGGTGAGATTAAGGGGCTGGGTTTGTGTAGCCTGGGAGAGAAGATGAAGGGGGGATCCAGTTGCTGTCTCATACAGCGAGTGTATCACTCAATACAGTGGATGACAGCAGAAAATATTGAGCCAGGTTTGTTGGAGTTGACCAGTCCAAGGATGAGAGGCAGTGGATACAGGTGACAGCTAGGGAAATTATGATTAAATACAAGGAATTTTTTTTCCCAGTGAAGGCAGGTGAAGCATTGGAACAAGCTGCCCAGAGAGACTATAGACTTTCTGTCTTTGGAGATAGGCTGATGGGAAGTTGAAGTGTGTCTGTGAACTGATCTGTCTGGTTGTAATTGAAGAGGTGAATAAACCAGCAAACTAAATTTTGGTCGTATTGGAGGTGAAGTATGTAAGTAATACCCTGTGCTGTCTCATATGCTATTAAGAATGGCTCTGAGTCTTATTTTGTTTTGAAGCTCCTAACCTGGAGAATTCAGCCATCCTTCTGAGCAGGTTAGTGGCTTGTACTCATAAAGGGTTTTCTGTGCTCCTAGTCTCTTATCTTTTGAAGAATAAGTTATTGAAGGAATAATGAATTGATTTTAACAATCTTTGTTCTTTGTCAGTGTTTTTGATTTATCTTTAAAACCTTCCATAGCTTTGTGGAACAGAGTTGCATTGCTGTATCTAGTGCTAAAAATTATTTGGTCTTTTGAAAAGTAGGGTGCAGTGGATGGAAATGTGTTAATGCTTGCTTCCTGGGGTTTTGAGGGAGATCCCAAGGGGTGAAAGCTTTTCTTCTGAGGTGATCTCACCTGTTGAGTCTTGTGATGCCTTAGTGTAGTTGTTTCTGTGGGCATTGTAGCTTGGTATAAATATTAAAAAGGTGGACTGGGCTACGGTTATAGCAAAATGCTGATGGGCAGGAAACTTTTTTCCCCTTTTTCATCCAGCACAGGAGAGTCTGTATCAACTGTTTTAATGTTGGAAGACTAGACATTAGATTGAATCATGGTAGTTTAGTCTTATTCTGAGACAGATGGATGTGATATTAGCAAGAGGGGAAATGTCTGTAGTTGACAACTGGTGTGGCTTTATTTTGGAGATCAGTTTTGTGAGTTTGTTGCTGTTCTGGGTACTTGGAGCTATGGCTGTAGTTGTATCCTTCTGGTTATGTGGACTGAGCAGGGTTACCTATATCTGCTCTAAATACTGCAGGAGGCTTCAGCTGAGGATGTTAACTGCAATAGAGTGCCTGAGGAGATTTGTCAGGCACAAAGTAAGATTTTTTTTTTTTTTCCCTTTTTTCCCCAGCTGAGTTTCACAGGAGAGTGTGGTGCACAGTGTAACTCACAGCCATCTGTCTGTCTGATTTTAATGGGCCTGAACCTGTTGTACAAAATGTTCTAGGCTAACGTCTCGTTTGGGTTAGCTTAGAGATGGCCCTTGTTTGGAGAAAATAGAGCTGCTCTTGGTAGTCAATGGAAATACAGAGTTGTTCACCAAAAATTTTGAGAGAGGCAGACTTCTAAGTCTTCTGTACCCAACTCCTGGCTGTTAGGCTGAATGTGGTCTTCTGGATACTTTTGGCTGCTGTGTGTTGCCTTGGTGAGAAGGGGAACGGTGCCACAGGTGAGATAAATTTTGCCTTGCTGCCAAATACCATTTGCTCCCGGCTTCTGTGCAACAACTGCCACCCACTATCTGTCGGGGCAACAGTAGCCTGACTCTGTATTTGAGTCAGCAACAGCTGTTTGTTGCGTTCCCAGCTTTTGCAGAAGTAACAGCCTGGCTCTCTGTGTTAGGAGCAGCAGTTGTCCCTTCCAGCTTTGCTGTATAACAACTGCCTGGAGCTCTGCAGCAGGTGCTGGAAGAGCATTTCCAATGGCAGCTGCCTCCAGATGGGGAAGGCAGCTGCTTTCCTGGGATGTGGAGGTAGGCTTAAGCCTGTGCTGTTGAGGTGGAGGGTCACAGAGGGTCTTAAAATGCAGATCCAGCTGTTACGGTTGCCGTGGTCAGACCACCCTGCAAGGGATTTGGAAGAGCAAGTCTGTCATCCTGCATGACAGCTCACGGGAAGCACCTCCTAGGTTTGTCCTGAGCGCCTTGAACACCCTCAACTTCTCTCCTACTGGATTGTTTTCTCAGTAGCTACTTTGCTGCTTTTATGTAACAGTGATTAAGGTTACTGTGCCAGTTAGATAGGACCCCTTATGGTTAGCTGTGATTCATTCCAAGGGTAAGCTCTCCATCACTTAAGGGGACAGCTAATCTGCAAAGCTACCTGAAAAAAATTTGGAGATGCACTCTTAAATTTTATTGTATTCAAATCTGCCTGGTGGAAATGCTTCTTGGGCCTGGAAGAGCTGGATGGTAAGAAAGTTGTTTTAACATTCAATAACTTTATCTTCAGAGTCTGATTTTATGCATTCAGAGTAAAGCAATAGTGTTCTCATCTTCACATTAATTTTCCTCCTGTGTGGTCTGAAAAAAACCACAGAAGGGACTACACAGTCTCTGGAACTGTTGTGAAAAGCAAAAATGCTATCCTAGATTTAGAGGAAATGCAGAGAGAAGAAACTTGTTCTAACTTTTCTTCTCCTTGTCCTTAAAAAGAAAATAAAAAAATCTCTGGTTTCTTTTTGATGTGTAAAGGTTTACAAATAAGTGAGCCTTTGTTGTGGTTTAACAGGCAGCTAAACACCATACAGCTGTTTGCTCATTTTCCCTCTCCGTGAGATGGGGGAGAGAATATTAATAATAATATATACAAAACAAGAGATACACAGTACAGTTGCTTACCACTCACTGACTGATGCCCATCCTGACCCTGAGCAGCAATCACATACACATCTCCCCCTGCCTACTCCCTGCAGTTACACACTGAGTGTGGCATCGTAGGGTATGGAATGTCCATATGGATATTTGGCCAGTTTGGATCAGTTCTCATGCATCTCCAGCCTTGCTGGCAGGGCATGAGAAGCTGAAAAGTCTATGACTTAGTGTAAGCACTACTTAGTGACAACTAAAACATCAGAGTGTTATCAGCATTATTCTCATCCTAAATCTAAACCACAGCTTTATGTCAGCTATCAAAGAAAAAATAATCATATCCCAGCTGAAACCAGGACACCCTTGAAGGTTCTACCTTTACTGTGCTGATTTGTTTCTTTCAGTTTGACTTAGAGGATGTGCTGGCTGTTGATTGAATCAAGAGATAGTAGTAGTTGATAGGAATTTTCTTCTAAAATATTGAATGCTTCGTATGAAGTGGGTCTCTCATGAAATAAAGCTGTGAATCCAAAAAAAAAAAAACCACAAACAAAAAAATTCCTATAAACTACTCTTATTTTACTTGCTTAGTAACAAAGATGTGCTTTTCTGTCTCTGGAGCTCATCTGCTTTGGTACATTTTTTTAAGGGTTTTTTTCCTTCTGTTTCTGTGCAAATTTAACTCCTCCCTCCCCCTCCATTCAGTGGTTGTGGTTGATTGGGTAGAAGGAAAGGCATAAAACCAAGCAAAAAATCTTCGCATATTGTGCATAAATAAACCCTGTGAGACCTAGTCTGTCTTCCTAGCTAAGTAAGGCATTATAGCCTTCTGGTGCCTAGGTGGTCCCTGGACTTAGAGCATTTAAATCATTCCAAATTTCATAAAAATACAGCCAGGTAATGCAGAAAGAGGTCAATCAAAAGAAGTCCTGATAAGTATTCCACCCATAGGAAAAGCTTAAATCAGTCCTTGCAATTAGGGCTGAGACACAAACCCATGAGGGGCCAATTGATTTGGTTACTCACAGGACCTCCTGGTTTCCTCTGTGTGTTTCCCTACAGAAAACCAAGGCAGAGCAGGCCAGGTTGTTCTGGAAGTAATCTGCCCCTACAGAGTCCTTGATGTCAGTCACATCATGCTTGCCAGTGAGGGACTACCTGTGTCGTGTGCTTAATGTCTTGGGGAACATTAAAGACATGCAAAACAGATGATTTTCTTGAATTTATTTTGCATGAGATGATGAAGTTAAAAGGAAGTAAACTTTAATTTTTCGGTTTTTGTTTTGCTTTTTTGTCTTACTGAGAGGTCATGACTTGAGGCAGGGGTTTGTACGTGGTGGTATGTAGGGTCTGAACACTGAAATGTTTTTCTGAACAATCTTAGTTTGCTGCAACTGTGATATTAACAGGGTGCTGAGGAAGATCTTGGAATGTCTGTTTTGTGGTTATGTTGATAAGCAGCACTCATTTGTTCATTGTCATTCAGAAATGTTTGTTTTCTCTTTTGTTGACATCTAGCAGAAACGTTCCATCTGGAATGTGAAATCATAGTTTTCCAGCTCCTCAAAATCAAATGTTAAAAATGAGAGTTTTTGACAAAACTGCTTTTCTTGGATATTGTAAGTTCTGACTATTTTGATTTTTAGTTAGTGTTTACACCTGCCTATTCTGTTACCCAGTGAGGTTGCTAAGTGAGCAAGGGCAGGTTTAATCTAGATTGTAAATCACCAACAAGATGATTTAGGAAGGATGTAGCCACACAAGTGAATTAGTTGCTTAATTACTCTGCTTTCTCTGTGACAAGGTAACTTATTTCCCTGTCTGCTGTGGCAGAAGGGTAAGATAATTTTGTTCATTTTATCTCAAAAATCAAAACGAGCTGAATTGCTTTGGAGTTGGTATGGGTTAAGAGCATGCATGGGGACAGTTGTAAGTCAATTGAGCTGCAGGGGTGATAGAGAAGAGAGGGCAAGTAAAACTGGTGTTTGAGCTCTGTATTCTAGGTACCCTCTCCTTGGCTTCATCTGCTCAGCTCAGGGTTGAAAACAACACATTGGTGGTCTGGTTCTTACTGTAGCTTGGAGCACAACTTAGTTCCTGGAAAAGTCACGTGGAGTTTTGGGGGCTGATAAATGAGTAGCAGTAACTCTATTTGAAGATTTAAGATTTTTAAGTGTTTCACTTAACTGTAGACTCAACCTCAGACTGTCACATCTGCCAAACGTTTTCTCAATGTAAGACTACTTTGTAGCAGAGCTATCAATATCAGTGTCAGTGGCAGGTTAATGGCAGTGTGAATCCTCTTACGATTTCAGAAATGACAAGCTCAAGCTCTGCACTCTGCTAGTGTACCTGGTGTAAGTATCTACAGCCTGCACATTTGCTAAGGAACATGCTGAAGTGTCATCTCACTTTTAGCTTCAGAAGGAGCTGCAAGGAGTAATGGAAGAGAAGGCAGAATGATGCTGCTGAAGAACAAAACAGTATTTTTTAGTTTCTTTCAGCACCCCAGATGCAAAGTGGGTAAAATTCAGTATTAACACAGCATGCTGTGAGCGATGGGAACAATTTAGTCTTGTTCCAGAGAGAATCAATCAGGCGATGAGAGCATTGTGGATCAATAGAAACTGCTGCTTCCTCTCTGCTGGCAAAAAGTCTCTATAAAGTCTTCTTGTGATTCTCCAGATTGGTCTGTTTTGTGTTTCATGTATTGCTTCATAAGTGTGGAATTCTTCAGCATTGATTTTGGGAAGAGAGGATTTGCATTTAATTTCTCTGTGATTTCTTTTCTATTTTTTGTTTGTTACACTTTTCATGTAAACTGGGAGAAGAATCAGAGTGTGGAAAATGTATGACCTGCTGGCTTTTTATATGTTGGGAAGGAGGAAAAAAGACCTGGCTCTGATCATGTAAAGGGAAAATAGGTCTATATACTTTGGAATCAGGAAATCTGATCTGTTTGCTGCTATCTAACTCTGTTTTATTACTGTTAAAAGGTTGGATTTTCTAAATGTAGTGTTATATAAACTTTTTATATAACTCTGTGGTGGAGCAGAAGGAAGGTGATCATGTTTCAGATCTTGTAAAACTCTGAACTCATCCTCTGTGCTTGAATACAGAGCATAGCTTTGATTAGGATGAAAAGTAAATCCAGAAAGAACCTTCACTGTTTCTGTTTTTCCCCTCTGGTGAAATGTATCTGATATCCTTCAGTGTGAATGGTAGCAAATACGTGGCAGAAAGAATAGCGATGCTCTGCCTGCTGAAGTTGAATATTTGAAAAGGTATTAAAAAAAGAATGCAGGATGCTGGGTGAAGGTTTTTGCTGAGTGGAGGTATTCTCCTGTATTTGGAAGCACGCTCAATTTACAGTACCATTTTGAGGGATGTTGTTGCTACTTTAAAACTGCTATTGGATTAGAGTTCTTGAAGTAGGTAAAGCCAGAGTATAGGGCTAGAACAACATGCAAGTGTTTTATTTGAAAGGAAAACAGTGTAAATGTTTCTTTTAAATAGCTTAGTCTATTTTAAATAGTTTCACAAGTGGTGCTCATTTGTGCATGCAGTAGTTAAGTTGGTACTTTGATCAAAAATTCTTTTTCCTTTTACGTTGCACTGTGTTAACACCTAGCGTAAGGAGGGGTATGAGTTGATGGTGGAGGCAGTAGGGTTTATATATGTGTTTCTGGCTTTAGACAAAATATTTCAGTCATATTGAACAGAATTTAAAGTATGAAATATCTTTTTGCTCCCTTTTAAGGTAGTATGAGTGTTTCATAATTTAGAATGTAGTATTCTCAAAACACCTTTATGGGACAGCACAGTTGTCCTATTTTTACAAATAACTACTTTGTCTTGCTTCCCTAGGTGGCTTGCTCAAGGTTACACAAGAATCCTCCAATAGAACAGGGAATTATATCCAAATGTTTCACCTTTGAAACTTGAAATCTGATTTTTTTATTACCTTCTCCTAACAGAAATTAAAGACCTATGTCTTTTTCATCATTCTGCTGACATTAATTAAAGTGTTAATACTCTGATTTTAATCAATGCTTTTAATTCTGTTTACTGCTTCTATTTCTTTTTAGGCATGTACTGGTATTGAAAATATTGATGAAGCTATAACGTTGCTTGAACAAAATAACTGGGATCTAGTGGTAAGTATTCTAAGAAAACGACTTCATCAACTTCATGTAACAGTGATGTTCCATCTTACCAAGACTTTCTTTCAAATTTGGGGGTGTCTTTTACAGTGGGGTCAAGGCTCTTTCTGGTCTGTTAAAGCCTCATTGCCAAGTTAAGATGATAGAGAGTTGTATATACCCTGGTTGTATTATAATTTGTTTGTTTTCATGCCTTTTGTTCCTTTAAATTAATGTTTCATACTGGGTTTACTTTCCTTTTTGGTTAATCTTGTAAGTAGTATAATGAGGTAGCATTTTATAGAAAATATCTTGTATATATGCACAACATTTCTGAGGCTTTAGGTGCCTGTGGAAGAAAAGGAAGGTAAACAACCAACCTCACTCTTTTTGTGCTCTTAATTTAAAAATAAGATAATTGCTCTTCTATTGCTAGCTGTTATGCAGAATTGAGTTGGAGATTAAGGCTATACTTAGATTTGGTATTATCCAGATACAGTGAAACAAAAACCACAACAAATACTTCATACTTAGAAACCTAATGTCTGTTTTGTAACGAAACTAAAGGGGCAGATACACAGGAGGAAACCAGTAAAAGCAGCAAAATGGTCTTAGGTATTTTAAGGTTCTGCATAGGATTATCAGGATAAAGAAACTGTTAAACCATTTCCTTAAGGTTTAAAAGTGTAAAATAAAATCAACCCAATTAAAAAACAAGTGTTCTGCCTTTAAACTATAATACCATTGGTATCCTCTCCTCTTTCTTTTTTTCCCTTCAGTGCATGAAAAAAGGCTTGTTAGAGATGAGAGATTTAGCATTTTTTAATTTTAAAATTAAAAATGTAGTGGTCTGTGGCTTATTGTGTAGGTCTTCCATGTATGGTGAGGATTTTTTGTTTGGTTTGGGTTTGTTTTTTCTTTCTAATTTTTTCAATACCTTTGATTCAGTAGTCAAGTACGGATTCAGTGCCAAGACACTAGGGAGGAGAGAAGGCTTTGTTTTGATTGAACCAAAAGGTCTTGGAGGTTTTTTAGCTGAGATAGAAAATCTTTTTGCTTGGCACTAAATGGAGAACAAAGCCTTTTTTGGGGGTTGTAAGGAAAGCAAAGTTTTT
>VZTU01016374.1:0-47421 GCA_013400835.1 Zapornia atra
TTTGGTCCTCCATTTCTGAACAGGAAAACACCCTCAGAAGTGGATGCAATGCACCACTGGATTGCATTTACTTTCTATCCTTCAGACAAAGGATGAACAGGTTTTGGAGGCCTAAAGGAGAGCAAAGATCCTTGCATAAGTGGTTTGATAATGAGCACATTCTCCTGGAAGGGCAAGTCCCAGATTCCCGTTCCTCCTGTCAATGCAGTTTATGCCAGGCACTTTTTAAACTCAGAAAAGCTAAACAACCCCAAAAGTAGAGAGTATAGGCATCATGAGCTTGATATAACCCAGCAGTTTTCTCTCTACTACTTTGTTGAGATCATGAGATTTCATTTAGTGTCTTCTATTTTGTCTGTGTCATAAAAAGGTTGGCAAAACTATCTTGGACCAGTTCAGATTTCTTTGTGATATAAAAATACATATGGATTTTCCCCCAATCTTATTAAATCAGCTTTTCTGACTTAATAACCAAAGGTCTTCTGTGTCAAAACTGATCAAGTTACCTTTGTTTTTTCTTCCATATTTATTTCAGTTTCTCATCCTAAAGTCAGCACTTACACCATGAATCAAATCATATATGCAGACAGACTGTGCTTGAAAAATTGGCCCAGAAATTAAGGCACTAAGTCCACACGTTCTTTTCTGGAAGTATCTTCAATGAAAATACCAAGAAAGGAATGGGCTTTGAGAACATATCTGCAATCTCAAAAGTAAGAAATTTATTATTAGAGAAGCTAGTTCCCCAAACATGTAAGAGTTGATTTTGCTAAGACATTACATGCATCAACACCTAAAATTACATGTATTAGTATTTTTAAAATAAGATACTAATATACTTAGATACCACATGCAGTGTGTTAGGCTTAAATTTGTATGTCCTCAGTACTTTCAGATATCAGAATGTCATTACTGTAATAAAAAAACCTAAATGAACTATTAGCACGTTTCATTGTCTCTGTTCTGCTAATACCAGTTCACTCACAAGCTGATATAAAAATTGTAGTATCCTGCATTGCACAGAGAAGCACAGTAGGATTTGACAGGACCCGCTTTTACTGTTTACACTCAAGGACCTGAGTTAATGCTAATGATTTTACTGCTGGAGTGGTTTTTTGGACATATTTTATGCTTTAAGTTGCCAGTGCTACTTCTTCAACAAAGCAAGGATTAATTTTCAGTTATTAATTAATTTTAATTTTCGTGTGCTGTATCTCTTGAAAAGCTATGCCAGGCAGCTGAGGCCACACAGTCGGGCAATTATTTCACAAACTCGGTGTGCCAAAAAAGTTTAGTAGTTATTCTCTACTACCTGCCACCTGCCAGAAATTGTTTGCTGTACAAGTGGTGAAATATTATCTCACTGATTGTTCAAGCCCAGTTCATTTTGACTCTGAGTTTTGTCTTCATAACAGTGTATAGAAAATGTAAGTTAAACCCTTCAGGGAGTTAAACAGCATGATCGTCCAGACAGTAACATGTTGCTAGTTACAGTTATTTCCTGATTCTCTTATTTCTATTATTTCTAGGTTTTTTATGGGGAGCAGATCTCTTAATCTTGAAAAATAAGAATGTAGGAAAACCAGCCATCCATGAGGAAACTGAATGTGCCTGAACATGCTCACATAAGCAATACATTTTTTCCTTTGAATTTTAAGTTGGTCAAATGTGCATACTTTTGGAAGTGTCTTCTTTAGGCTTCTATGGCATTAACATTAGGTGATAAAGATGGGAAAAGAAAACATTATTTATAACATTTATTTACTTTATATTGCCTGTTTCTACCAGCAAAGAAAATTTTCAGAAAGCTAAGGAAATATAAGAAAAAGCAAAGAAGCAGGACTATGTCCAGCCCACCAGTGCATTCCAAGCATGGCATGGGTTCATTCTCAAAGTCTGAAAAAAAAACCCAAACCAAAATATGAAGCTGTAAAATCTAGGAGTTTGAATGTAAAAGTGAAAAAAACTTTTAATTATTCTAGTTTGCCATATTCGAACCTTTGCTACAAGCTTGTTCAAATTTTGGCCAGTTTTCCTACAGTTGGAATTACACAATTGTCATCAAATGGCTGTAAGGTGCAGGATTTCTAATAGTGTCATACTAGGGGAATTCTGGGAAAAAAAGTGAAACTCTTTTTTTTCCACATGTGATGTGTTGGCCCTGGCCAGTACTTAAGCACCCACCAGTCACTCATTCGCCCCCATGCTGGGATGTGGGAGAGAATCATAAAAGAAAAAGTGAGAAAAATTCATGGGTCAAGATAAAGACACTTAAATGCATGATGGTTTAAAAAAAAAAAAAAAAAAGAAGGAGGGGGGAATAAACCCAAAAAGTATTGCAAAGGCAAGCATTCAACACCTCCCACCAGCTGATCGATGCCCAGTCAGTCTCCAAGCAACAGCTTCTTTGGAAGGACTAGACAGAGATAGGATCTGCACCCAGAGTTTTAAATGAAAAATAAGCTTTCTGTGGAGATGCTGGTAGTGGCTTCTGCAGTGTAGACAAGCAGCCTGAGTCTAATAAGGAAAAAGAGTAAGCAAATGGAGGAATGTAGAGAGGTATGTGATATGGTCATAGCAGAAGAAGTCTTTTATTATAACATTCCAAATGTATCTTACACAATAATATTTATCAAGGAGGAAAAGATGTGAGATGGTTTGGTTTCAGATGAGTTTTATGCTTTAGTTAGATGTTTAGACAGGAAGGTTTGAAGGTTTTAGGCATATTTTGTCTGATAGAAACTGTAATATTTGGGCAAAGCCTAGGCAGAAAGATCTACAGAAGGGTCTGTGTTAGAGCTAAGTAGAAGGTTAAGGATCACAAAAAATAAACAGTGGAAATACTATCAGGGGAAGGTGTGCGGAGGGAGATGATTAAACTATTTTAGCCATCTTCTTGAGTGGTTCTTGGTCTAGAGAGAAGCAGATTTGTCTAGAGTATACATCTGGGAGTCATCCTTATTAAGAAAATCATTGTATTTAGTTTTGTGATGAGGTTAGAAAGAAACGAGTCACAGGAGAGGATGAACAGAGAAGCAGGTCAAAGAAGATCCAGGAGAAGTATTGGTTCTGAGATTTGGCTAAGAGCCATTAGAGGCTATAATAAGAGCAGCTTTATTCAGTGTAAAAGATAAAAGCAGATTTGGGAGGGGTGTAGTGTATATCTGACAGAGAGCCTGCCAGCAATTATAAACAACATGTTGAGTTGACTTAGAGAGACAAACAATAAAAGAAGAAAGACAAATAACTGAGGTATTAGCAAATGATGATATCTAGAAATGTGTTTCAAGTACAAAGGTATTTCACAATAAACAGTTCATCAGATAAATTATTATTTCTAGTTTTCTGAAACTTGTCATCATAGTTGAACCCCAGATGGCAACTAAGCACCACATGGCCTCTCACTCACCCTTCCCATCACAAGGGATTGGGGAGGAGAAAGGGGAAAAGAAAACCCTCATGGGTTGACATACAGTCTAGTAGGGTAACAAAAGAAGATGATGGTGATGATAACAACAACAACATCAACACCACAAGTGATTCACAAATGCAATTACTCACCACATACAGAAGGAAAAAAACCCAACCAGATGCCCAGTCTCCTTCCAAACAGCAATCCTGCCTTCCAACCAACTTCCGCAGATCTACCCGGATCATGACATTCTGTGACAGAGAATGTCCCTTTGGTCAGCTTTGGTCCCAGCTTCTTGTGCACCTGGCAGAGCCTGGGAAGCAAAACAGCACAAGAATTACCTAGCAACAACTAAAACCATCAATGTATCATCAATATTATTCTCACACTAAATCCAAAACACAGCACTGTATCAGCTACTAGAAAGAAAATTAACTCCATCTCAGCTGAAACTAGGACACTTGGGCAGATTTAGGTTTTGTAATACCCTGATGAATTTTTCAGGCTGTATGTCCTTCATGACCTGTGGTATCCTGCTTCTTTCTATACTTGTTCATGTCTCTGAGTGTGTTCAGGTATAGTCAATACCTTTTACAATGAACCTGCACAAAACTGAAATATTGGATAGGTCCATGGAACATATGTATGTATGTATTTTTTTAATTATTATTATTTCACTGTATCCCGTGACTAATAATACTCTCTTCATTCTGGAAACATTAGCTTCATAGCTAGAAAATTTAGTTAGTCAAGTAGATGATTTCTGCATTTACAGTGAAATCTGAACTATGTAGATAATATTTATTACTTAAAAATTAATTAAAAATGGCCATTTTTGTTAGAAATTGAGAAAGAAAAATAAAATTATTCCACTGCAGTCATTTGGCCAGCCAATGATATGCCTGCTCTTTTAGTACTGCATTCTAAGATATTACAGGAAGTGGTGAGTTAGGGGGTTTCAAAATTTGTAATTATTTTTAACTTTTGGGGATTTTAAAATTAATTTCTATTTTTCCTCAAAGAAAACATTTCAACATTTAAATTTAAAATATTACTATGCCATGGATCTATAGTTTTAGTCATATGAGGGTATGAGACTGTATCTTCTAAGACACATAGTTGTTACTGATCAGATAAAGGAGATGCTTAAACATCAACTCCTCTTCATCCTCCCTCTCCCATTTTTAACTCTCAAATTTGAGACAGATAAAGGTGCCAAAATTATTTTTCATGTGGATTTCTCTCTCTGTGGTGCTGGAACTGAGTGGCAAACTCTGCAGTACATTCTCTACTGCCACTTCCCACAAAGTTAATGATGCTAGATGAATCTGGGACACCATTTGTCAGTGGTTGTGCAATACCACAGTCCTGCTAAAATAAATCCAAAGAAGAACAATAATGGTAAGCAAGCATGAGAAACCTCAAAGCCATTCACAAAAATTAAGTTACCACCCCCAAGAAACAGAAATCCCATTGAGAAAGTCAGCCCTGCTTCTTACAGGCTGTTCTGGGAAAGCAAAGAGCAATCTTAACATTCATATTTGTCAACACATCCTCAGCTCACTGTTTTGTGGTAACTTGTTTGGATACAGGAACGTATCAGGACCACATTTATCCATCCTATGAATACAGGAAGTTTGAGGTTATGCGACTGTAACCTTGATCAAAAGCATACGTGCCACTGTACCTGACACATTTCTAATAGATTTGTAACTACAATTCAAATGTGATTTGGTTTGTTTTTCAGCAAAGACAGTTATCTTAATCACACTGCATGACCCCTTACTTCTGCAGCTGTCATTGGAGTTTTCAATGAAGCTATGCTTAAATTGTACTCCTCTGTTAGATGGATTGGTTTCATACTAGAAAATCATACATAGAAAGAATACATATTTAAAAAAAAAAAAAAAAGGAAAAGCTGAAAGACAATGTCATGAGCATAAAAGAAAAAGGGTTAGGCCATGCCCAGAGTCATTCCAGCCCTAAAGGCAAAACTACTGAAAACTAGATGTCTGAATAAAATCATGCTCTGCAGCTCTGCAGGAACTGCATCTCTCTGCTTACCGAAGCCAAAATACTTTCCACAAAGTCTTTCCTCCATCATGTCTTGGCAAGCATATGGGTACAACCTTTTGTTAGCATGAAACCTTCTGAATATAGAAAAATCATAGTAACATGAGGCCATGTCAGTTTATTTGCATTAATTATAACAGGAAGTGGGTGACGGAGGGAAGAAATAAACCCATTTACTTGGCTTCATTCAGCAAATACATTACAGAAACTTTCTTCTAGTGGTTTGTACTAAAGTTCATTTGTAATTTATTTTTACATCTTTCTAACAAATTGCATGCTAAAATCATTTTACAAAGTTGAAATGTACAATTACTGGGAGAGATCTAAAATTATAGCAATAGGAGAGCAATTAAAAGGTACTGTTTGAGATTTCAATTAAAAAAATCTTAACTGGAATATACTTCATTATAAAATACACTTAATCAGCATGTTTCCCGAAAACTGATTAAAACCTAATAATTCTAATCGTCAGCCACTGCTGCTATTGGGACAGTTATACCATTGAATGGGATTATTGGGATTGATTTAGTAGCAATCCAAGGTTACTATACATATATTCATTTGCATAGATGTTAAGTCTGCTTCTTGACCAACGTGCTACTGCCCTGCAGTTGTATCACATGTAAAACATTTTACTAAAGCTTCAGTTATGGAGTGTGTTGGATGCTATGACAAGGAGGTTTTTTCACAAAGTGTCTGAAAGTGCTTGTCAAGATGCAGGTTGAATCACTAAGCACTTCCAGTCCTGTTCAGCAGACTGGTTTATCAAGCATCTCTCTGATTCGGGGCCACCTCTAGTGCAACAGCTCTTAGCATAACAAAAAGGAGTTGTGCAAAAGCCAACACAAATTTTCCAAGAACAGATTTTGTCAAATTAATCTCATTCCTTTCCATGATGATGTAACAGGACAGTGGCAGCAGAGGAGAAGCAGTGGTGCCATACATCTTGGTTTTAATGGGTTTTTTGATACTCTCTCAGGTGTCATTCTGATGGCCGCACCAGGGAGCTATGGTCATGATGAAACTACTGTTGGATACAATCTTGCTGTATAAGTATTCCCAAAGAGTAGCTGGGAATGATTGGCTGCCAGGATGCAGGGATGTAACAGGTGTTCACTAAGATTTCACTTGGGCTTCAGTCCAGGTCTGTTCAATGTGTTAAGGTGATATAACATGGGCCAAGACTATTAAATTTACAGAATGTGAAGCTGGAAGTGCATTGAGAAACACTAAATATCACCGAACTGGAAACAGCACTCTGTAGATAACTATGCATTTTTTCACTTAACCACCGTAGTCATTGTGTGCTTATTTAAATTGCATTGGTCTCCAACAGGATCTCTCCTCCCTTGGTGTCCTCTGCCAAAGAAAATAAGCAAAAGAAGAACTGGAATTATCTATGTTCATATCCATAATGGACAGAACAGGAAATAGTCATCTCAAATTGCAGATAGACATCAGGAAAACCCTCTAGGATTTGGGAAGCTGAGAGCGTGGAGCAGACTGTCTAGAGGTTGTGTCTTTGCCACTGGTTATAGTCAGCAGACCCTGGGAGGATGGACATCCTAACTGATCCTTTCTGTTCTCGCCCCACAAAGGCGAGGATGCTACTGGGCCCTGCCCTGCTCCCCGGCAGCAGTATGGTTGAGCTGGTGTACCTAGCAGGTGCCCACAGAAACAGATGCACACACAGAGCACACACATGCCTGATCACACAGATCCAATGAAGTCAGAGCACATTGCTGGTACCAGTAGCTGTGTAAACACCAGCAGCAACCACACAAACATGGAGTGCAGGTGGCCCCATCCTGCTCCTACTCTCCTGCCAGGAGACAAGTGAAATTCCCAGTAATAGAATATATACACAAACAATATGCGTCTCTTCAGTACCTGGTCTTGTATGCTCAGGCTATCTGGTTACTAGTCCTCAGACCCTGCTCTCCTGATGCTGGCCCATGGACCTACAAGTCCTTGAAGGCCCCCTCTAGCCAATGGCACGCAGAATTCTCGTTCTACTGGCTGTGTAGTTTGCAATGCTGTCACACGTGCAGAATAGAGAGTCCATCCACATGAAAAACACTTAGCAAAAAGATTTACTTAGTGGAGGACAGACTGCAGTGATTACATATAGGCTCAGTCAGAGAAGTGCACTGACAAGCAACCTGACTGCAGTTCACTGATCCCTCTTATCCCCTTCTCCATCTACTGTCTCATACTTTTTCTCTCTTGACCTGCCCTCATTCCTCTTTCCCCACTTTTTCCCCTAAACATCCTATGTCTCTGACACATTTCCTACATCTCCTTGAAACATTCCATAAGTTCTACACACTCATAAAATTTTACTCTCCCAGCACCCCACAATAATCCCCATCCTTCTGAAAGCGATGACCTCCTTAAGATTTCCTGGTGTTCCCTTGGCTCCTCTTGGTGCCTTTCCCTACTGGGACAATGGCCCTATCATTCTCCTTTGATGGTCCTAGGAGTAACCAAATTGGGGCTATGTGTTAGCCCTGAAGAGGTTAGTGAGTTCCCCCTGCCCTGTCTGTCACTTCAGCCCTGATCCTTTCTGAGTCTGTGTTGATTTTGGTTAGCCTTTAATCACATCACCTAACATAGGCATTTAAGGGAAGTTTTAATAAATATCAAGAATGGCATCATAATTGTCGGTCTCTGTTCAGGAGGAATAGACTTTTCCCTGGAGTCCACTCCAGGCCTGTTTACAAGCATTGTTATCAGACAGCTTTACCAGAGAAGCAAAATACAATCATATCTTACCTCTAAATGGTGTTCCTCGTTTCAAACTTTATAAAGAATATAATACATTATTAAAAGCCCAGTAATTATTTGTGTGTGCGTGTGTATGTGGGTGTTTGATATTTGTTTTCCCCTAGGGTAAAAAGTGTTCTCTAAACTAAACATGGAGATGTCATGTATCGGTGCCACTAATTACCTGATTCCCACATGCTGTTTGGATAAACGGTAGACTTAGGATAAAAGGTTGAATGACTCCTGTTATCTGCAGAGTTTTTGTCCTCTGCATCCTAAGACTCTGACAAAAATGGGAGCAGAATGAAAATTTACAGCAAGATTATGCTGTAAATTTAATACCTCAACACCTTTAATACCTCAACACTTGGTTTTATTCCTTAAAATGGCAATGAAAAAAAAAATCTTCACTGAATTAAAACCTCAGAACTGTCTTGGTCAAAGAAGAGACGAGTGAAGCTAACCCACAGTTCAGAGCTCTACATATACTGTTCAACCAGTGCCACAGTCTCCTACTGCTTTAATGACTAGACATTTTGAAAAAATCCACAATAATCAATAAAACTTTTGTAGGGAAAGAAATGGAACTGTGAAGCATTTCCAGCTGTAAGATTTTCAACACTTCCTTTTAAAAGACTCTTCCAACAGTTCTTTCCCAAAAATGTACAAAGTATTTCCAGTATCTTTAAAAATAAAAGGCATAATTTTCTAATTACATTGTTAATGGAAAGTGCATTTAGACTGTGATCCCTGTCATCACAATAGTTGCAAAATAGTTTGAAGAGCAAAGAAAGATTAAGGGAGAGCTAGGACGCATATTTCCCTAGCTTTCTTTTTAAAATTAAATAGCTGAGAACATGGCAGGTGGTTTAGATGACTGCAGCATTTTAGTGGAAGTACTGAATGCTGTCTTAAGGAACAGAGAAAAAATCTCAGGTGTACATTTCATTGGCACAGGAACTCAAGAATGTAATTGTTTGGAAGTTTACAAGGCTGGCAGAAAAAGACAGTGTTATAATTTGATTATTTTTAGAAGGGAAGTTACAATTTGTGATTTTGTGTTTAATTATTACAGTAACTGACAGGAATAAAGGTCAGATTTACCTGAAGAGATGATTCCATTTTTCATTTGTAACAACTTACATTGAAGTTTCAAAACTTCTTACAACCATCATGAAGTGGTTAAGATCTGAGATAAAATATCAGATTAGATGGACTTTAGGCCTGGCTAGTTTAGTAATTTCCATGTTTTGAAGACATAAATAAAAAAGAAAAATCCAGTCAAAACATGAACATGCAATGCTGTCATTCATGAAGCTCTCAAATGTCTTTCTCTTAAAAAGCCGAAACACCCCCTCCTGCTCCCCCAAAAAAGCACTGATGCTGAGGTTGAAAAGAATATGAGAGCTTTATAAAGGCAGACTAATTAAGGAAGATGCTTTTTTAAAAGCTTCTTAATCCTTTCTACAAAATGTAGAGCTTCAGTGCAGATAATAGTGTGCTGATTTTCTAGAAAGTTTTCTTTACTGCCTTACTTGAATCACTTCAGAGAAGTTTTATTCATTTTAATTTCAAGACATTGTTTTTGAATACATTAGGTGGATAAATTGGATGTACTGCTACTGTTTTAATGTAACTGTTCATTGTACTGTAAGTTTAAGAGGTAAGGAACTAAATAGAGAATGTTCTAATGACTTTCTCATAAAGAAGAGCTGCCATCCATCCTATCTTCACTATCCCATTGTGTCAGGTCCTTGCTTGCTTTCTAGGGATAAATTCTCTCTGTCTTGTCTTTGCTAAAGGGGAAGTGATACCAAAGCACCTTTATCAATCAGACTTTATCTCTTTGACAATAATACCTCCAGTTCATTAGGATTATTGCTGTTTTCTTCGTCTTGGTTATTGCTATGATGTACTAGATGGTAAATTTCACATTATGCATTGCAACTGAGGCAAATACGGAATACTGAGAAGTAGTTTCCAGTTCAGAAGGATATTTTTTCCAGTATGCTAATATGATCAGCTGAGAGATGATCCATTAGAAATTGTTCACTACCTCATAGATTTTGAACTATTCTTTAATTTGATTGAAAACATGTTGCTATTTTACTTTTTCAAAATATATAAAATCAGTATTTTTCCTTTACAATATCATACACATCTGCTCAGTCATGTAAAGTACCTTGCAGGATTAACAGTTATTCTACCAATCATGCTGGCCTTGGCAAAGTTAAATAGTTCATATATTCCATCTGGGTGAATGTGTCTTTGACAGCTGTCACACATATCCCCTCTGTCCATGGTTTTCAATTCTTTACATTTATTGTGACTTACAAAAAATAACATCTCTTAAAAACTAGTTTTCAAGCTAAAAATTCATATATTGACACATACACACACCTCAAACACCACATACATACACTTGTTTTTAAAGGAGTTTTTCCTTGCTGGCATCCTACTGCAGAGAAACCATCGGTTTCCTTTTTTTTATTACATTTGCTAAGAATGTGTGTTTATACACATTTGAAGTCCTACAGCCAGGCTTTATTTGTTCATGCTAGATCTGGAGAAGTGCAGGATAGAGATATTTTGGTGGAAGGAATTAATGCTGCTGTGGCTATATTCCCCTCTGCAATATTTGGGGCAGATGGAAAAAATTCAGCTAGCTAGTGTGGTTGCTAGTGCAGCTGTGATGAACTCCACAAAACTTGGTGAGGTTAGGTCTGAAAAAGATCAGGGTTCAGCTGAAAGCTTCAGCAGAAAGCTTTTTGCTCAATAGTTAAAAGTGGCCTTTAAAAAGGAAGTTCAAACCTGTGAAATTCAGTGCAGGTATTAACATAATAGGCACAAGACTTCCTTTCTCTTTACCTCTGGAAATCCCAACCAAAACTAGTATTTAAACATTCTATTTTAATTCCCACAGAAATAATTTCTATGTCTGAGTTGCCACCTGCTGCAGCCAGTAATGGTTTTCCGGTGAAACCTGGCAAGCATTCAGAGGCGCGCTCAGCTCACATCACCTTTTGGATATCACTGCATTTCAGACCTCTTACAGACTCAGGCAAAATCGGCTCAGCCCCACCCCCCCACCCCCCCCCAGTGCAGCATTCTTGGATCACCTCTTACACTGATACAATCTCTAACCAGAATAGGTTTTGGCAAAAGCAGTCCCTGCAATTGCCTGTGGTCAAAAGCCAAGTTGAGGCCCTACTAAGGAAAGTTAGGTACTTGAGTAGGTAATATAATGTGTTGGTGAGGGCACAGCTTGTCCCTCCACCTGCCTTAGTTCCACCCAGGGCTTTCATGAACCTATTCGCGGTTCAATTTCTGACTCTTCAAGCAATATGAATACTACCCTGTGCATGAATATATTTTTATTTTTCACTGAGTAGAAAATCAAAGTGTAGCCTTATCTCCCAGTCTTGCAGTTCAGGACCTCATCTTTGATAATAGATATGCAACACACGATTTTCCCCTCAGTTCAAATAGTATCTCAGGGACCACTTACAATACACCCATCACCTTGGATAAATGAGATTCCGTCGTCATTTACTTTTGCAGTCAGAGCCATACTGAGAAAGCAGCTGAAAGAGCTTGCTCTTCTGCTCCCACCCCTCCTCCACATCTATCAGAGTCATATGGCTTCTGGTAGAAACCCAAAAGGAAATAAAGTAATATTTTTGATCAGAGCCAAAACATTGTTTTAGAATAACAGCTGTCAAAACCTGGCCAAAAAGTTTCATTTTAACTGAGTATAAAGTTTCACTCTTCTGTGTGTACAGTGATTTGTAAAAGTGTCAGTGGCATTGTCTAAGACCATAAGGAAGCACTGCTGAAAGCATTTAAAGGTTCGGGGGGGGGCAGGGGGGAAATCCTTGTCAATCAGCTTTTCAAGCATTCAATGATTTTTTCTCCTTTCAGTAGTAAAATGTGCTCAGCACAAAAGTCTTTGGGTATACATGCAATTAAGGTTGGGGGAACACTAGGGGAACATGCTGTGCATCAAGCCTGAACTGGAAAGAGAAAGGATTTCAATCCATGAGTTTTGCTAAGGTACACTTCAGAATTGTTTTTGTTGAAAAACAATAAGGGCATTGTCTTGTCCTCCTCCCCCTCCACAGGCACTCTAAGCTATTCTCTTCTACTTTGTTCAAAAACATTACTAACCCACAGTGTATTAAAGGAATCATTGTTAGGTTGTGTACTCTTAATTCTCTTTCCAGACTGATTTTCCTAGCTATCACATGTGGCTGGTGTTTTTCTCCATGATGTGGCCTATATACCCCCTTCCAAAGCTCCTAGCCAAATGGCCAGCCTTCTTCAGAGAGAGACCACAGCTGCCTGGCCCTCACTGTGGAGACGTGCACTGGAGCATGGCTGTCACAGCTGTGCTGAGTTTATTCACAGTCAAACTAGAGAGAAGGGCTTTTCTGATTGTAAGTGGAGAGGGAAAGGGCTACAGAGGTTAACATCCAGTGGAAGCTGGGAATACTTAAATATTTTGTTGATTTGCCCATAGTCAATGATTTTTTTGTTTGTTTGCTTCTTGAAGACTGAAAGTGCCTGGAAGAAGGTAAGGAATAGTTGTACACCAGCTTTGACATAACAGTGTTCAACCATTGTTTTCACAGTCCACACCTACTAGGTCTTCAGACTCACAAGAAAGTTTTCTCTTGACCAACCTTGCTCAGACTGCATATCACTCGACATGCAAGTCTTCTCCATTGCCCAAAATAAAGAGCTCCCCTTTTTTAGAATCACAGTAGTAAATGAAGTATAATATTTCACACTGTGGAAGATCTGCCCTCAGGAAGTTTTTGTGGTGTGTTAAGGCATTTTCCTAAATGACCTCAGTCATATTGTGAAATAAACTACATTTCCAGTGCAAATTTGTTATTAAAAAGACCCTAGCAGTGAAATTTTGTCCACAAATGCAAGCCAAAAAGTTTACACTGGCAACATTTTATAATGCAGACCTGCCTGTTGTTATTTTCCTTCAAGTGATACAGGTTAATGAAGTAACTGCTAGAGCTGTAAATTCAGATCTGAGAGTCTGAAAGTCAAGTTCAACTAGTGTTTTCTAATGCTTAATCATCCACTTACAGTTGAAAGAAAAAAAAAACCAAAACCACAGCCCAAAACACTTCATCTTTCCAACAGCAAAGTAAATGCAGTTGTCTTAAGTGGACTTCCTCAGCACATAATTGCTCAGAATTTTGTAAACAAGACAGTTGTTGCCATACAAGATAGAAAAGACTACAGCTCTGTTATTCTCTTTCTGCTGCTAAAAGGTTTTAACAAGGCAGTAAATTTGTTTCTGTCAGCTAATAATCTTAACCAGATACAATTCTAAGCATGCAGTTTTATTACATGCAAAGGATAGAGCTCTTAAATTTGAAGATGCCACTTTTGCAGACAATTTTTAAAAGCAGTTTGATGTCTTTAATTCTTTGGAAGAGACTTACTAGCTGTGGTGACTGATAAAAATACATTTTTTATATTCACTTTTTATAGCAGTTTAAAAAGTAAAGTTTTCTCAGATTGTTTCATGAAACAAAATGAAATTTAATTAGGAAGTTATCACAGAAACTCTAGCAAATCAAACAAGCATTTTCCTTACAAAATATGAAATATGGAAAAAGAAATTTCTCAGTTTTTCCATCACAGTTTTCCATTTAACAGGAATGGCACATCTATCTGAAGTCAGGTAAAAGGTATGTTATAACAATAAGTTAGCTAAATTAAGTTTATTTGTATCTCTGAAATGGCAGTGAGTATCTAACAGAAGCACAGCTTTAAAATAACATTACTTAAATATATTGCAAACTCAATAAACAGCAAAAAAGCACCAACTTTTTCAAGATTAGGTGCCTTAATATAAGCCATTTTTAAACCACCTGTAATTCATGGACACAAAACCTTGCGTTGCTTTTCGTGGTCTTGTATCTATTGTAAATTCTTTGGATTAAAGTCTACAAAGCAGACTAAGCCACTGGGAAATATTGTTAGTATTCTACCTCTGGGGTAACACAATTCAGATGTTCATCCTCTCTGAAGCAAAGGCAAATAGAAATGTGTTTCCCTGTGGTGCCTGCTATGTTTGAGAGCCTTGAACCAATTATACTGTGATCTCAATAGGCACTATTACTCATAACACTTATTGGCTCGATGCTGTTCCTTGCAAATATTAAATATAGTTCATCTAAATATACTTAAATTGACTTAATTCCATACAATTGGCAGAAATATGGCTGATAAAGGATAAGGTGCTTGTGTTGTTTTCTATTCTTTTAGTGAATAGGATTTGTTTATTGCCAAACCCACATGTTTATATAAAGGCTATGAACGGATGAGTTCATTACTCACAGAAACAAAACGAGCTGCTCGGCAAAACACACTAGCAAGCATTAAAATAAAAGTATTCCTGAAGTTGCATTCCTACATCAAAGAAAAAGTGGTCTGGTTTCCAAAAGAAGGCACTGAGTGCTGAACAGTCTTTTCTAATCATGGGATGAATTTATTTATTTATGATGGTCAGTGGGAATTCTGTACCTTGATTTTTAGCTTGCCTTTTTTAAGTTGGTAACCAGGTTTTGCCATTTGCCTTGAAAGCCTCACAACTGGTCCATGCAACTGGTCTTCTCTCACAATAGAATTATTCTCTCTAAATTAATATTCAAGGCCCTGAGCAGTACAAGAGGTAGAATCTAAAAGCTTGTACCAAGAGAAAATTAAATACAACCTTCACAAAATATTTCAGGACCTTGTTGCTACTCAGAGCATGGATATGAATGTCATTATTAGAGATGTTGCTACAAATAGGAGAGTTTTGGTAGGCTTAATGCAGTTACCTGCATTTTCTATTATGTTGTAGTAAACTGCAAAATTACAGAGCTCTCTTAGTAGTTGGTGTTGGCTGCCTCAGAAGTATGATGAATAGAGAAAGAAATTTTTTATTGTTTTTATTTATATTCTATTATCACTTGTGAGAGAGTAATGGGCAACTGCAGAATTCTGACCTTGGTTTTCCAGAACTTTTTGTACATTATGGTTTTTCAACATTGGAAAAAAATAAAAAATTAAAAATAACCTCTAAGTGAACAGGCTTCCTCGGTGCTTTAGGTAAAATTTCAGAAATGATACTGGTATTTTCCAAAGCAGATGGTCACAAGGAGCCATGAAATCCAGGTTTTTAATATCAAATGCTGGAGAATCCACCCCCCTTTTGTGGGTTCCTAGCCCTCAACTAGAAGTAAAATGGGTATCAAGCACCACTGCGTACTAATAAAGTCTGTCTCTCAGGAGACATACAAGTCTCTTCAATGGCTCTGAGTGATCATGTTCTCAGGAATTCAGATTGATTCAAGGGAAACAAAAAACAATGAAAAATGGGGATATGCAGAGGTAAAGTATTAATATATTCTGATTAGAGAAACAAAATGACACATCTTCTAAGAAAATGTTAGCATAAAACATTAACTGAACTTCATTATCTGTGAAAGAAGATCTGTGCATTGGACCAAGGGCATGTTTTGCTTTGTATATGAGGATTTGGAGAGGTCAGAAGATAGGGAGTTGGGAAGATGTGTGGAACTCTTTCTGCTGGCAGCAGACAGAGAGCAAGGAGTGCCCTGACAGTGAAGCTTTCTGATTGCTTTCTTGTCTGCTAAAATGAACTTGTCAAATGAAACACAAGCTGTTTGAAAAGGTGATGCCAACATGATCTAAATAGAATATCTAATTCAGGAGACACAGAGAAAAAAATCTCATAAGCTTAGATACTTCAAGATCTTGAGTGTTTTTCTTTTTGGATTGTAATTTTGTAAAGAAATTCTAAAGAAGAGTGCAAAGTAAAACAAATTTCTGAAATGTTTTGTATCTTCCTTCAGTGCATATAATAAACCACTGCCTGTGGGATTCTGATCTCCTAAGGAACTGAGGCAAATCTCACTTTAAGGGAAATTTGTTTTCTAATTCCAAGTAAAGCAATCATTATAAATATCACCTGGCTACTCAGGGCCCCTAAGAGTAGGCAGACAGACTGTTGATTTTACAGCCCCAGTTCCAGGTCACATGCCTGATTTTGAATAGGATCATTAAAAAGGCACATATCCCCATTTGCAGGATCTAGGACGACTGTCTTCCAGAAGCAAAACCTTGAGGGCCACAAGGGGCAAGGCTAATGCTCCTTGATTTGGAAGCCAGCTAGGTGCATGTATTCTTGGTTCTTCCTTTGCCCTGGCTGCATGCTTCAATGTGCATGAGGCATCCTGCCTGGGGAAATATGCTGGTACACAATGCCAGCACAATTGAGCATCAAGTAAAGTTATAGTCTCTTTCGTGTCAAACCACAGCTGGCGGTGAGGTGCCCACATTTTCATAGTGACTCAGTGATCAGAGTGCTAATGCAATGAGTGGCGATTCAGCTTCCTCCAGAGCCTGAAGAGGTTCACATTCCTATTTCTCAGGAGGATACACTAGGGTCCAGGCGAAGGAGGTCATGAGAAAGTTGGGATCTTCACGCTTGCTGCTGAAGGTAGGACAATGTGCAGCCAGTAATGAAAGAGCTGTGGGAGCCCAAGACTGAATTCATGACACTGCAGCCCCTGGTTATGGAGGTGCATTTGAAAATGGGGAGCCCAGCATTTAGACTGTTCCAAATGTTGCTTATGCTTATGTTTAATGAAAAATCCATGGGAACAGTGAGTGGGACACAGTCCCAGTAGAATGTCCTTCACACCAGGCAGCAGGAAACAGGCTCCTGCTTGGCTTGCTAGCTCTCTCTGTATCCCCATGGATCTTACATTATTGATGGCAGTGTCCTAGACATTTTATTGGCAACATCCTCTGTAGGTTTCCAATGTGATCTCAGATGAAGTTGGAAGAAAGAACCATGACTGCCTCCTAAATTGTCCTGTAAACTTCTTGTCTTGTTATCTGGAGTCCAGCTAAGCTAATTTATTGCTACTCAAAGCTATTTTTTTTTCCTCAGCTGAGTTTTTCTTCCAGCTCCAATCATCACATAGTACATACCGAGGAGAACAGATTTGACTGATGCCCTGCATGCACATGGTATATTTCTCTGAAAATGTTATTGAAGTTGGGCTTTTATCTGTCAGTTTTCATCTATTATTTGGTAGTTAGGAGAGACTCATGCCGGATTTCTTGTATAAATTATTGATTCTGTATTGGGTGAAAGTCTCATAACTGCATACGTATGTCTGAGACGTAAAATAGGATGAAGCTCCACTGCTAGCTTTCCTCAGCAAATGTGTAGTCTTATGATAGACATATTTAAATTTAGATGTACAGCTTCAGCCAAATTGGTTGTCTTTTGCAGAGTTTTATGATTATTATTTTGTTTGTGAAATGGTGAAAAAATCATAATTTGATGAAATTGAGGACCTTTCCCCTGCAACCAGTCAGCCACAAAAACTAAAATCAAAGAGATTTTTGGGCCTGCAATTAACAGATACTTCATCAAGCTTATTTTCATGGAAGAACAGAAAAACCTGCTTGCTTTCATATTTTTCCCTTCTACCCCCCAAAAAAATGTTACCTATAGAGCAGTACCACTTAAGCTTCTGAGCTCAAAGAGACTGCAGTTCCCATTCTGGTTTTGGCAGATTTGTCATACTCTGTACTACTCACTGACAGAACTTGGAAAAGGCTGGTGAATACTTTGTTACACCAAGAAGGCAGGAAGAGCTAGCAAGGAGCAGAAAAGGCTGATGAAATAGTCTTTGTGTTGCAATACTGGTGGAAACAGGCTTTACACCTGAGACGTTGTTTGAAAATGGCACCGTGTACAAAACAAGCCCATTTTCACAGACTTTGTGCAGATGCTTGAACCTCCACAAATGCCATATGAGCATGGTTATGTGTCTTCTGGCAGAGAGCCCAATAGATTCAGAAAGCTCCTTAAATGAGATGTGGCCTGTCTACTGTAGTGTAGACGTGCCATAACAGAGAACGTGCTGAACCAGAAAGATTATATTAATGATGTAAAATGCAGAGACAGAAGAAGGCTTGAGTACTTGAGTTGAATGGTCTCATCTGCCTTGACTAATTCATCAGTAGGGTTGATTTAAACTGTTCAAATGTCAGATGTCTTGAAGATCCACCATAGTCCTGCACAGTATTATATTGTCCTTACCTTGATGTGACTAACAAAAATGTTTTCATGAGGCTTATTAGCATTATTTTTTATTTATGCCTTTTGATATGGGACAGATCTGATACTAGAGCTCTGCTGTACCACAGGGCAACAAATAATAGATTAGTCCTTTGAAGGGAAAGAGGCTCATTCAAGAAATGAATTAAATGAAGTAACTATCAATCTAGTGGTTAAGACGATTTCTCAAGTCGTAGCAGGACCAGATGTTTGTCTTACTCTGGTTACTTATAACTTGCATGCCAGATTGTGAAGAACAATGTGACTACTTGGATTCCAAAGGCCTCCCTGAAAACTGCTCCCTTGTGAGGCATGCTCAGAGTGGGAGAGAAACCTTCCTGAAATTAAAACAAAAAGCCACACATTTACCAGAAAAGCATAATTTCTTCAGACCTATCCTACAGATGTATGTTGAATCATTTTGTGGACTCTGCTGCTACCAGGCTTTACTTACATGCTCATGCAATGCATACATCTCCTCTTGCATTGATATTTTGACATATTCTCTTTATTATGAGCACCATGGAATCAGTGTTCCATTCTTACAGCCTGACCTCAGTCTGTCCCTTGAACAATACCCTAGGTCTCAATTTTTTTTATAACTGAAATTCAAGGGGTGGGATTGTGGGAACCATAATAGACTGTGTGATAAGTCTTTGCCCTCTTGCTTAGCAGGAATATCACAAAGCAAAACTGGAACCTGTAGTTATTGAGAAGGGAAAGCTGCTTTTATGCATCTGAGTGATTTTGAAATCCATTATCTTTATGAGATATATTTTAGCTTTCTCTCTGTGTGTCTGCTACAACTGCAGCATTTTATTCATATTGAAAGAAACAAATCCGACCTATTTTTTTTTTCCTCAACCTGTGAAATTTTCTACAGAACATTTGGCTTGGAATAAAAGCTTCATGGTACTTTAAGAACAAAGTTTATTCCAAACTGAAATAGCATTATGCCTGGACCTCATCAACTTTAATATGTAGGGAAAAAAATGCAGTGAACAATCCAGCTGTCTAACCAATTTTGGGGAAAAGTGATAATGAGAGCAACTTTGTGGCATTGAAGGAAACTCTGAACATTGATATATCTTTCTATGAAGGACAAAGCTTCAATTGAGCCAATAGGAAACTCTTCTGAGACATTTCAGTACGCAATTAGCTAAGTAATACAAAATAATAATAGTAGCAGATACATTAATAAACAGTAAAAGGCTATCATATTCCCCAGGGGTTCTTTGAATTTCCTAATTACCAGTGCATGTACAATAGTGATATCTCTACTTTTAACCTGTGATTGTCCCTGAGCACTTTATTATTGTTATGGACTGATCTCCTGTTTTCTTCTGTGTACTGTAATTAGATAAGGGAGTAACAATTTTTTCTTATCAGCTGTAAGACTTGTAAAAGAGACAGTCCCAAGGCTTAGGTTAGGTTCACAGAAAAGCTGGGCTAGCACATATATTACCAAAGAAGACTTAGCCCTCAGGACTCTTCAAAGAAGAAATTAGATTTTGTCAAGGACAAGTGATTATTATTTTTACTTCAAATTTAATAACAAATAAGAAAAGAAAAAAAAAAGAGTGCAACAAAATAAGCAGCTGTCTGAAGCATCAGAGTGCTTGGATTCAAGCATGTAGTGATTCAAAAGACCCTTTCTTTTGAATTTGCTTGGCAGAGACACTGTGGAAACATATGACCTTTTACATACTCATAGGGAGAAAGATGAGTTCCTGCAATCAAAACAAAAGCATTCTCAATGAAATTAACGGGAGACCGTCAATGCTGAGAAATCCCAGTCTAGTGTTTGCTCATCTGGAAAAAATCTAGACATCAGATTTGTTTGATTAATAATATTTTTAATATACATTAGACAAATTAATATCTCTCATATTGTAGGAGAATACAGTGGTTTCTCAAAACAAGGTTTAGTTCTACTTTACTGCAGTAAGTGAGGCAGGCCAAATTGCACTCTGGGAACACAACACATTTTCCATGAAAGTTCATCTGAATTTTTTAATGTAATCGTGTTAGAGATATCTGTTAACCCTTTTGTTATTATTCAGATATATAATTCTTTCTTCTTTCAGATTAAGTCACTTGGTTGGTTTGGTGGTTCTTGGAGATTGTTTCCTTAGAGAGAAAAATTGCAGAATGAACAATTTCTTTCATGTCCTTCCATTATTCACAGTAAATATACATAGTCTTAAGTCATTGACAAAGCTGGGCTCCAAGAAGAGTTTATTTCTGTAATCACTGCTCTGAATTTCTTTTAGGAGGACACTAAGCCTATACTTTTTTTAGGTGCCTCTGGGCATTGCTACTATATATGAGCTTTGTTTAATTCTGATGGAATAAATATAATTTTACGTCTCTTCTCTCACACTCAGACACACTAACCTGTGGTTGAGCACCTACAATTGCTACACCAGCCTTGAAGAAAACTCTCTGGTACAATGCCATATCTCATTATATTACTGTATTGTGGTTTGTGGCCCCTGTTATTGTAGCTATTAGTTCTAGAAAAGTGTGTGGGGATATTTTCTTAAATTCATGTCAAATTCTTGATGACACTTTGTCAGCCTCAGTGATGCCCAACAACCTCATAGTTACTATTTCACATATGCAGAAATGTGGAAAAACTGCATGTGTACATTTGCTGTAGTTCGTCAGCATAAAACATACATGCATTTCAAGAAGCTAAGTTTGTACGTCTAAAGTTGTAAAGCAAACACCCCAAAACACAGGCATTGTAAGTGATAATACCAATGTGTTTGTCTCAGCTTTATACTTGCATTTGTTGTTCATTTAAACAAATTTCATTGTGGATGGGCTTTCAGCAACATCTGAAATAGTTAGATTGCCTAAAATTCAGTGTCAGGGAACTTCCTGTAAAAAAGGCAAATGCATCTTTGTTACAGTGGTGTAGTACTAGTCCATACTTGTTAATTGTCAGATGGAGTTAAGACTAAGGGTAAGTGATAGTCTGCCTATCCATTCAACTTCAAAATTCCCAGGAATCCTATGATTTATTTAACTTACTATAGAAGTGTACGAGTTATTAGACTACAGAAGACACTAGCAAGGCAGTCTGTCTTTTACTTTTGAAGCAAGACTCAGGGCTTTAAAGAAATCAATATAAAATATTTATCCAAATGTATAATATCATGAAAGATCTGTTCCCTCCTCTTCCTTTCAGGCAAAAAATGTTTAGGCCATAGGATACATAGAATGCTGTAAAATGTGTGTAGTCCTAAAAAAAAATAATCTGCCAACATCTGAAACTGTGACTCATGCTTAGAAAGGTTTTCCAGACTTTGTTTTAAAATCCCACTTTTCCCTCTGTGCCACATCTCTGAGAGAGGAAATCACATGCTCTGATTTTACTTTCCCTTCACAAAGGAGTAGAGAAGGGCCAAAACTGAGGTTGTTCCATATATATTCTTATTTGAACCAATTTAGATTTTCCATCTGAACACTGGAATTTTGTGGCTAGTTTTGATGTTTAGTCATTTCAGTTGCTCTCTCCTAGCTGCTATCTTCTCAGTAGCTTGCTGAGGATCTAAAACTGTAGCCAAGATAACACTTCTTTGTCTCTTCCTCCTACACACATGCACACATTCACACACATGAGCAACTCTTGGAAACCAAGTCTGCTATTTGCAGCGTGCCAAAAAGATTTGGAATTTGGCGACTTCCAGTGTCCTTTTTTTTCATACCTGATCTTGGCATGCTTAAAACCCTGGAAAGTCACAATTTACTTTCCACATAGCCATCCTGGACGGCTGAGAAGCCGAGCCGTACAACAGGATATCCAGCTATTGAGCGCTGCTGTCACAGGTGGCCAGCTCTGCAGCTGCAAAGAGCTTCCTGCCAGGAGGGCAGAGTGGGTCCACAGGAAGAAATGTTCCTTTCCTCTTCTAATCTGTTTTCAACTATAAAGGAAGGCCCAGGCTCACACTCCTACGGCAGATCTGCCTACGCAGCGTTTTTCTGCTGGAGCTAAGTCTCAGCTAACATTACTAACAAAAACTGCCCGAAGTGGAGCAGACCATTTACAGGGCTTCAAACAGCAGGGAACCCTACCTCTAACGCAGAGACGCCCTTGAGAAACGTTTCAGCTTGATTGTATTACTGTTGTGCATAATTGTATCATCGTTTTATAGCTCGCTTAAGAGCAGTCAGTGATGTGCAAAAAAAAGGACAACAAAAGGAGCAGCTACCTTTTTCTCAAGATACCACAAGTAGGCAACTCATATATTTTCTCTTTTGTCCTGCAATCAGCCATAAAAAGACTTACAAGAGCAAAATTGCTTCCAATCAATCATGATTTTTACTGCAAAGGAAGGAGGCAGATGACTTCTATCTGTGAATTTTACAAGCCAACACTTCAAATCATGAACACTAAAATCCTGGTTATCTATAAAAAAACCAAAAAACCCCAGGGTGTTTGTTCACAGCAGCATTAACAGAGAACATGTGCAAGTTCACTTTGCATGGTGAACCCAAACGTATTTGCCAGAAGCTCTTGAGTTAAAGAAACACCAAGAATGGAGACTGTGAATGGGGCAGGTGAGATATAACAGGGTTTCAAATACTGTTATAGTGGGTTAAAATTTGTGTTGAGACTGAAGAATGTTAGGCAATTGAGGAAAAATGGTTTTTGATGAGCAGAGAAGCAGCTGAACATTTTGTGAATATGTGTAGGTCTCATCCATTTAAAATGAAGAGTAATTGTAAATGTCTTCAGGATTAGCGTCTTCGTGCCAGTATGAAAAGCCAATGAGATCACAGGAAGAATTTAGACTGATACCAGTGCGTTTCCTAGACCTGATTCTGCAAGCTCATGTGCTGCTGAAGGCAGCGCCATGTACTTCTATCCCTAAGAGGTGTATCTGAATCTTCTGTACTAATAAGCAGCTACTCTTGTTTCGTTCTAAAACTCAGTTTTTAAGCTATGGATTTTTAAACCTATGCTGCAAAAAGTTTTGTTCTTTCAGATCCGAAAAGATGAATTATCTACACTCCAAAACAGCTAATCTCAATCTGCCAGGGTACTTGGAAAAATAACATACAGACATTATTTCTGAAAGAGGTGTAATTAAGTAGAGTTATTCCAGGAGATCACCTGGGAATGTGAAAAATATCTTAATGGACTTACTGAGCACAGTCAGTTTCTTATGTGATTAAAGGGTTCCCTCTCTCAGAATTTGTCACAGCCTTGACTGAAAATTATGATCCTGATAAGAGTATATTCCTAAAGCACTGAAGCAATTGAAAATGATATAAACATGGATGGTCTTACCTTACTGCCCTGGAAAACTGTGTGTTAAAAAGGTAATTTAATAAAATGCTCAAATATTTGTATCTAGTTGGTATGAAAATTATATTTTTTAAAAAGTGAATGCCACAAACCTGAGTATAAGATGAATTAAATCATGAAATTTACTGCATAAACACTATTGATACCAGAAGAATTTCTTGTTATTTGATATTAGTATACTTGAAAGGGCTAAGCCTTAGAAGTCCAGCATGAGGTAAAAATGTCCATTTATACAACAAATAGGAACCATTACTACATTTTTCAGTGCTCTCTGCTGTAATTTTAGAGAACAATGTTCTCATAATGACGATTATTTGCTAACTTGGAACTCCTTGAAAATACATTCCCCCTCTTTCTCTGAGAAATAAAATAAAATTACTGCCTTTCCCTTTGACTCGGCAGATACTAAGTACTTACCAGCTAGTCTTATCTTGTCATATAACAATTAACACTGCAAATCAGATGATTATCTTTTCAGCTTCTCATCCTTATATCTCAGATATAAAACAAAGAGATGCAGGAAAACATGTGGTTCTATGAAATCTCTTATTTTAGAGGTAATCAGGTTCTAGCTGATGCCTTGTGAATGCAGAAATCTTTGCAGTCTCCTTCAAAATATGCTGAAACTCAGTTCTGTGAACTCATGTGGAACTTGTGCAGCAGATACTTTTTGCAAAGACCCTTTCTGAAGACATCCATGTGTTTGCCTCAATTCAGAATAACACTAAAATATGTGCTTCAATTCCCCTGACATCAGAGGGTAGTAAATTTGGTTTAAAACATCCTTCCCAGGTAGAAAAGCTTCTCCTAAAACAGGATAGTAATTATCAGGCTAGTCCTTGGTGCTGCCTCTAAGTACATCAAGGTAAGAGGGTTGTTAGGAGCAGTCAACATAATTTTACCAAGAGGAAGTAAAGTTTGATAAATCTAACAGCTTTTTATGAGGTTATAACCAGGTGGATAGATGATGGTAGGGCAGTAGATGTGGTCTACATTTACCTCAGTAAAGCACTGAATTCCATCTCTCACAGCATCCTCACGGCTAAAGTGAGGAAGTGTGGTCTGGAAGCTAGTGAGATGGATTGAGAGATGGTTGGAGGAAAGAAGCCCACGAGTTTTGATCCAAGGGACAGAGTCTAGCTGGAGGCCTGTATCTAGCGGAGTTCCTCAAGGGTTTGTACTGGGACCAGTACTATTCAATATGTTCATTGATGACCCAGATCAGGGCTTAAAGTGTACAGTAAGCAAGTTTGCTGATGACACAAAACCGGGAGGGGTGGCTGACATACCAGAGGGCTGTGCTGCAAGACTTAGGCTGGAGATTTGGACGGGGAGAAGTACAATGAGATTTAGCAAGGACAAGTGTAGGGTCTTGCATCTAAGGAAGAACAACCCCTGGTACCAATATAGGTTGGGGACTGGCCTGTTGGAGAGCAGTGTAGGTGAGAAGAACCTGGGGGTCCTGGTGGACAGCAGGATGACCATGAGTTAGCAATGTGCCCTCATGGCCAAGAAGGCCAATGGCATCCTGGGGTGTATTAGGGGGAGTGTAGTTAGTAGGTCAAGAGAGGTCCTTCTCCTCCTCTACTCTGTCCTGGTGAGACTGTATCTGGAATATTGTGTCCAGTTCTGGGCCCCTCAGTTCAAGAAGGACATAGAACTCCTTGAAAGAGTCCAGCTCAAGGCCAGCTCAAGATGATTAAGGGAGTGGAACACCTTCCTTATGAGGACAGGCTGAGGGACCTGGGCCTCTTTAGCTTGGAGGAGCCTGAGGGGTGACTTTATCTGTCTTTATAAATATGTAAAGGGCAAGAGTCAGGAGGACCGAGCCAGGCTCTTCTCAGTGATGGCCAGTGATAGAACAAGGGGCAGCAGGTGCAAGCTGGAGCATAGGAGGTTCCATGTGAATATAAGGAGAAACTTTTCCACTGTGAAGGTGACAGAGCACTGGAATAGGCTGCCCAGAGAGGTTGTGGAGTCTCCTTCTCTGGAGACATTCAAAACCCACCTGTAAGCGTTCCTGTGTGATTTAGTTTAGGTGATCCTGCTCTGGCAGGGGGTTTGGACTAGACGATCTTTCAAAGTCCCTTCCAACTCCTAACGTTCTGTGATTCTGTGATTCTGTGATCATGTTAAATTTTTAGAATACACTTTGATTTAACTATAAAGTTGCTGAATTTGGTCAGGTTTTCAGATTTGTAACCTTTCTGCTCCCTATATGATGAGCAATAACAACAAATACCCAGCCAATATCTGACTGTCTGGTGTAGCCAGCTTTGTCCTCATTGCCCTTTCAATCCGATCATGAACAGATTTTAACATGTCTTATCTAGGCTTATAATCATACTTTAGTAGATGTAGCATCATATTTTTGTATTTGAAAAAGAAGACTTTTACCACACATTGTTCCTTGGTATTTTTTTATCTTTTTTTCTGCTGCAAACCAATATTTTAATAAGAGAACAAGTCCTTCTTGCTCAATAAGAAAAATAACAACGAAGAATGATAAAGATATGTCATTAGTTTACTCAAGTTTCACCAAGCATACTTAAGCATGACAAATGCAAATATATGCAACCTAGTTCAACAATTTGTGACTGATAGTCATCTCATAAATTATCTAGAGAAATAAGTTTCATAGATAGATCAAGTGTATTTCGTATTGAGATATTCAATCAACAAATACATGAAAAGTCTCACTCTAACATCTAAAAGCTTCCCACATTTTATAAGCCAAATCCACTAAATAAAGGATACTATTATACCACTAGAAAAATAATCTTCATTATAATTTTTTGTAGAAGATAATTTTATTCACTTGGTTCAAATCAAGAAAAACAGTCTTGTATGGTAATTATTCATATTCTGTAAGATATAATCATGAACCTCTTTTGCAAAATTAATTAACCTTCAGTTTCACTTTGGAAAGATAGTAGAATTTAATGACTACCCCAAATCATCTCCTCAGTGAAGCCTGCTGGGAATTAACAAAGCTTGCTCATCAGACAATATTACAGTTTGCAGGCTATTGCCACTGCCTGATCTTAAGGTTGCCTGACGATTTGCATCATAAATCCCTTGCTTCATTTCAAGCATTAAAAAATGTATTAATTTGGCTGAAGATGGTGCCCCATCTACATGTAAGCTATACATTGAGACTGAATATTGTCAACCTTTTTATACTGTTGACCTCTATATTAATTGACCACTGATACAAATAATAATCATAATAAAAAGAAACACTAATTACAGTGTGACATCAGGTTGGTTTTTTTAATTTTCTGATGGTCCTCATCCTTCTCATAAATACATCAAGCCTTTGAATGGCTTGTTTGCCTGTTTGTTTGTTTGTTTATGGTTTTGTGGGATTTTTTTTTAGTTACTCTCTGGAGCACTGCACTGAATCGCTCACATCATAATTGCAGACTTATCACTGGGAACATGTTTGGGACCAGTGGGAGCTGAATTTTGCCAGCTGGCTCTATTGTTAGGATGAATTCCTACCCTGAGCAACATGGTGAATTTTGCATGTATTTAGAAATGTCTGGTGGAAAAACCTGCTTAAAATGGTTATCTAAGTAGTATAGACAATTGCCTGTGATGTTGCAGGAATCTACTCGTCCACAGGATTTATAATTTGTTTTCTCTAAGTATGGAATCTGTAATAAAAAACAATGCAAAGAAATGTGTCCTGAAGAAATATTTTTCAAATATTTTTGTGCCCATACTTCTGAATACTCTGGTACAGTGGCCTTAAATTTCCAAGTAGTCTTTGAAATGTAAGATCAAGATAATACTCATATAATTAAAACCAGGATATCATACTTTACCTTATTAATAGTTTTCAATTATTTTTATTTTTTGCACATTATCTTGAAAAGTGTCCAGATTTGGCTTTGCCAAATACATACTTAACTATTCTTAACTTTCCAGATTGTCTGACATTTTTCATCAAGGGTTGCAGAAATCTGCAGTCAGTATCTTTATGTTACTTTTCATTAGCTTTAGTCACTAAATTATAGCAGGGAATGAGAACAGAGACCATGTATCCCTTCCAGAAACCAAATGACAATCAAATGAAAGATCAACTTAGCGTTAGAATACAATACGTCCAGATCCAATTGAGTTTTTAAATTCCTGAGAACAGTGTAAGGCAATTCTCCCCCTGAGGGTCTAAGAAAATAAAATGTGTGTGAGGAAATGCTATAATAAACTGGTAATATATTTCCATAGGGGATACATAGGAATTTTCCATACATCCTCCTAGGATGGCAGTAAACCAGACTTAATAGCAGAAAGTAAGCCATTTCCATAGTGAAAAAGTTGCATAGCGGGGATGGAAGCCCAAGCTCCAGGCTGGATTTTCTGTTGAGAGATGCTGCCAGCTATGCCCAGAAACTATCTTGGACTATCTTGGATAATCATCGCAGTAGTGGATGAATGCTGGTAACAATGGAAGTTCAATACTTTCTCAGACACGTTTCAAGGATTTGCCAGTTAGACTGCCATATGCTGAAAGTAAATATGCAACTGAGGTTCCCTTTCTTCTTTACGTGTCTGTCCTTACAGTTGGTCGCTAATTTTATCAAGCAGTTTGGAAACAGAAAAGAAACAAACCCATTTGTTGTCCAGAGAACCAAGTTCTGGTTATCCACCTAGAGAGTGACAACAAGGATATTCATACTGGAAAGCCCTATTGGGAAAAATGCTGTACAGCATATAAAAAAGAAAATGTCCATTGTCCATTTAGGGGGAAAAAGCAAAGTAAGAGTTCTATTTAACTTTTAATTGTAGAAGAAAAAATGCATGATAGAGTGATACTTAAGTGGTGACAAAGTAGTAATTACAACCAACATCAGTAAATCTCGAAGTCATATAATTTGCCACTAGTTGTGACCCTTTGAATTTATGATTAACTGATCAGTAGATGTGATTGATAGTTATGTACACCTATCAGTGTACATAAATGCAAAACAACTCCAAATGAAAAGCTTTGTTAGTGAAGTGAAAGACCACTGGCATTTACTTACTAGAATCCCATCCTCAATTGTTCATTCTTATAGCTTTTGGTTATTTTATACCCTATAATTACATTATGGTATTGTCTCATATATTAAACAAGGAATTTATTTCTGTCAATACATAGTTTTAAAAGGGAGAGAAAAATGCCACCTCAGTCATGTTTAAACAAAGTACACGGTATTTTAACACAGTGAGTCAGAAGTTATTAGTGTTGCCTTTCCCTAGCTTAAAAATCGGATGAAATAATAAAAGAATGAAAGCCACTAAAAACTTGGGAATAATACAATATGTACTTAGCTGCCAGCTGCTAGAAGTATACAGTATAAGTATATACAAGTCAGAATTTCCAAAGAGACATCCCAATCCCCACATCTTCTCCCAAAGCTGGAGGACAATTGAATTAAATGATGTGAACAAACAGGCAAAATGAATCACCTGTTAAATTATACCACTTTTAACTTATAAACAAGACATCATCTGGTACTTCAGCAAGAGTATTTCAATTTATAACGTCTTGTAAGTGAACCTCCTAAAACTTACTAAAAAAAAGTTAAACAACTCAGACTGAGACCTTTAAACTGTGACACCACATTGTTTAAATCCAGCCAGTTATACCTAAGTCTAGTGGCATCTGATTCCTCATTCATGAGCTTCAAAGAGAAAATTAACTTGTTCTCACCTCTGCTTTTATTATTTATATTTTTATATAAAAATCTATAAAATTAACTATCTGTATATTTACCTTAAAAAAACCACAGAAGTCCCTTAGGTGGTTTTAATCAAAGTGGTTACTTCGAAGGACATATACAGACTACCATCACTTACAGAGCCTACCATGCTTCCAATATTTTATTCTTGCTTGTGTGAACACCGCAACACATCATGGTTGTGATGTCAGAACAGGTGGACAATTACACAAGAGTTAAAGGATTTGTAACTCTCTGCTAATATAATTATCTTAATAAAATAATTGCCTCACTCTTAATAACTATTTAATAAATTTCAATAGTTTCACTTGTGGTTTGGGTCTGTTTAGAGAAATACTCAGAACATGTCCTTTAAAACTTTTGTTTGTCTCCAAAATTCTCAAATTGTTACAAAATGAAACAAATGTCAGCTTTAGGAAAGACTTCATCATTCCTCCACCATTGGAGGAGATAAGGTTCATTTTAAAAGTTTCTTGAAAATTTGGCAGAGAAAAAAAAAAAAAGACCTTATGACTTCCAGGCTTATTTCTATGGCTATTTCATATGCTAGCCCTAGCAGGCTGGTGCTCTCTTTGTTTTTATCCAGCAGAAGCAAGAAAACCTTCAGAAACTTTCTTTTCAATTTCATCTTCAAAAAACTACTGCTTAACAGTGGGGGAATTATTTGCAGTGCACAACTTATTAATTGAGGATTGTTTTCAGCTTGAAAAATATATACCATGATTTCCTCAGATATTCTCATATGAAATTTTCATATGCCATTTCGTGCCCTAAGCAGAAATCTAAAGAACAACTTTGCATATACATAGAAATAGTTGGAAAATGGAATTTCTGTTTCATGGGAAAGTCTGAAATATAAAAACTGATCTTTCTGTTCAGAGTTGGACCAAAAAAGTCAAAATGAGAATCCAGAAAAGCACATATGTATTTTGGTTTAGGGATTTGATGAAATGAGTATTTAATCTGGCTGTCTTTCTATCTCCAGCTATTATATTATTATATTATTTATTATATTAGAAAAAGTAAAATAACATTTGAACTGCATTGAAAGACAGATGTTTTAACTATAAAGTTTTAACTTGAAAGTGCACAAGTCCATAGGACCTGGAGAGATGCATCCATGGGTCCTGAAGGAACTGGGGAGTGAAGTTGCAAAGCCACTCTCCATCATATTTGAGAAGTCATGACAGTCTAGTGAAGTTCCCATTGACAGGAAAAGAAGAAACATAGACTCCATTTTTAAAAAGGGAAAAAAAAGAAGACCTGGGGAATTACAGACTGGTCAGTGTCATCTCTGCCTGGCAGAACCATCGAGCAGATCCTCCTGAACACTGCTCAGGCCCATGGAAAATAAAGAGGTGTCTGGTGTCAGCCAACATGGCCTTCACAAAGGGCAAATTGTGCCTGACAAATGTGGCTTTCTATGATGGGGTTACAGTGCTGGTGAATAGGGAAAGAGTGACTGATGTTGTCTACCTGGACTTGCGCATAGCATTTGACACTGTCCCACATAACACCCTTGTCTCTAAATTGAAAGACACGTATTTGATGGATGGACTACTCCGTGGACAAGGAATTGGCTGGACAGTCACTCTCAAAGAGTTGCAATCAAGGGCTTGATGATCAAGTGGAGATCAGTGATGAGTGGTTTTCCTCAGAAGTCAGTGTTGAGATCAGCACTGTTTAGCATCTTTGTTAAGGACATGGACAGTGGAACTGAGTGCACCCTCAGCATATTTGCCAATGACACCAAGCTGTGGGGTGCAGCTGATATACTGGAGAGATGGGATGCCATCCAGAGGGACCTTGACAGGCTTGAGAATTAGGACCATACAAACCTCCTGAAACTGAAGCCCAGTACAAGGTCCTGCACTTGAGTTGGGGCAACTACAGTGTGGGCAGAGAATGGATTGGGAGCATTCCTGAGGAGAAGGACTTTTGGGAGTTGATTGATGAAAAGCTCAACATGAATTAGCAATGTGAGCTTTCAGCCTAGAAAGTCAACAGTGTCTTGGGCTGCATCAAAAGAAGTGTGATCAGCAAGTCAAGGGAGGTGGTTCTCCCCCTCTACTCTGCTCTCATGAGTTCCCACCTGCGTCCTGCGTCCTGTTCTGGGCTCCCCAGAAGAAGACAGACATGGAGCTGTTGGAGCAAGTCCAGAGGAGGGACTTAAAGATGATCAGAAGGCTGGAGCACCTCTCCTATGAAGACAGGCTGAGGCAGTTGGGCTCGTTCAGCCTGGAGGAGAGAAGGCTCTGGGGAGACCTTATAGCAACTTAAAGTACTTAAAGGGGACCAATAGGGAAGATAAAGATACTTTATCAGGAAGGGTAGTGATACTACAAGGAGCAATGGAATTAACCTAAAAGAGGTCAGGATTAGATTAGATATAAGGAAGAAATTCTTCACTGTGAGGGTGCTGGCGCACAGGAACAAATTGCCCAGAGAAGCTGTTGATGCCTCCTCCCTGGCAGTGTTCAAGGACAAGTTGGATGGGGCTTTGGGCAACCTGATCTAGTGGAGGGTGTCCCTACCCATGGAAGGGTGATGGAAACTGTCTGATCTTCAAGGTCCAACCCATTCTATGATTTATTAAATTGTGATCAAGTCAACATATGCTAAACACACTCTGCAAGAAAATTTGAAGTGGCACATGCCATGAAGGCAAAGAATGTTTTCTCAACATACTTCTAATATTTGAGATTCATGTTGTGAGAATACCTTTAAAAAAATTCTTTCCGTATAGTCTTTCATGTTTTATGTCCTTCCCAAATAGTGACAACTGGAGAAAGAATCCACCAGCACAATCATTAAGAATGTGAATTTATATTTAAAAAAAACCCCAAAACTACCAAAAAACCAATCTTCCAGAAGATTTTTCCACTGCTGGTCTAAACTGAATTGTGCTGAATTTCACTAAGTAGAGAGACATATCTTTTAGCTATATATTTCCACTGCATACATGAGTATCTTTATTCATAGTTCCCTCTAAACTATATGAAGCTTCAATCTTCAAACCATCAAGCAGTCTTTTTTGTGCTCCAGCAATAGATCAATAAGAACTCAAAGGGATGGAGCTGGCTCCAGCAGTGTAAAAGTAAGGCGTGAAAACGATATAATTCCTTGGGACTCATTTCTTATTAGACATCAACATACAGCAGTTCCTAATGTGGTATAATTCAAAGAAAAATCTAAATTTTTTCACAAATTTGCAAGTTTTATGCTGAACTACACGACCACACATCTTATCTACAATATCCTTTTCTTATTACAGAGATAAATACTTGGTTTATCTTCAAGACCTTTGGAAGTTTGAAATGTCCTTAGTAATGTTCATTTAACATCTGGGAGATGAAAAAGTGGAGGCAGGATCAGCATCTTCTGGGAGCTAAGACCTGGAAGAAGGAATGTATGTGGAAGTATATATGGCTGGCATTTGTTCTTTCAGCTTGCTGTCTTTTCCTCCATTTTTGTATTGCTATGAATCATCTTTATACCTACAAATATCCTCTGAGGTATGGAAAGCAATTCTTATGAATACAACAGATACAAATATTTGACAAGATGCAAGTGGCTTCCTTTGTATTCCTATTTCATTTTGACAGATCATTTGAAAAGAAAGGAAATACCATGATGATTTCTTCTGTTTACTTCTAATGTGATGAAAGTCTGTAAGGCATTTTTCCTGAAAGATTTTTGTCAAAGTCTGGTATTTTTAGAAAGAGTACACACAAGTGTAAGGAAATTCTACCATATTTATCTAATAAATTGTCTTGATAAAAAAAAAGTTGAAAAAAACATACCTAACCCATATTCAATTATCCTTTAAACACGAATCAACAATGAAGGACGGTAATTTCTTTATATGACATCATGCAGAAAGATTAATTTCATCTGGAACACAACCAAAAGCCCCAGGGGGCTTATCAACAGTCTTCAGGGGAGGAAATGATCTCTTTTTTTCATATATAAAACAAACAAACATCAGTTGTTTTCACAGCTCTGACCTAAGATCTCTCCTGCTGTATCTCACTGTGTTTTTAATCTGTCTTACTAGACCCAACAGCAGGTGTGAGGCAATTGAAAACAATGTAAAACTGAATTGTTTCTTTCACTTCCCTGTGAACCCTGCAATTTGCATTCTTGGAGAGGAATTAGTTCAAGGTCAACATTATTGTCGTGTTAACAGGCTGTTTGGCACAGATGAATATTTGCCAAGGTCATTCGAAGCCTAAACTGCCAAAGTATGTTCAGAACCTTTTCAAAGGAAAAAGAAAGTCACAACAAAATATCCAGCAGACCTGAATAAAAGTGTTATTATCCAAAGCAGGTAATTTTGAAATTAAACTTTTACATCTTTATTGCTGGGTTGTGGGAAAGTGTGATTGCTAAAATATTCTGGACAATCTTGCTTCTTTTGAAGATGTAATAAAACTGGTTGTATATTCACAATGCTATAAAGGTGTACAAGCTGCAGAAACATGAAGTTTTTAAGGAGGAATTGAGCTACACATCAGACTGCTTTGCAGAAGGCTCTGAACTGTTCAAAAACACAGAGGTTCTCTTGTGAGGAAAAGCAGGAATGTGACACTGTTGATTGCAGTGTCCACAGCTGGTTGAGCTCTTTGGCCTCATATGCTGCACGTTCCACAGCCCATACGCAACTGCACAAGATGGGTGGGATGTAAACAATTAGTAGTATTACATAGATGGCTATTAAGTTGCCTGGACTATTTAGTACTTATGTTCTTAGGCTGGCTCTCAGCTCAATTATATGACTTAAGAGAGTTGTGTGTCAGAAAGCTAGAATGGTGTTGAGCCATGTGGAGAGCTGCAGGTGGAATCAGCCTGACATGGGAGGCTCTGGCTTAGGAAGAACCAAGAACAAATGGTGACATGTTTGCAACTTACAGCACAAATATGACACATCAAAAATTATATTAAAAAATATCACTGACAGATCAAAAATTTCATTGATGTTGTAAGGTAAGTTCAATGCACTACATACTTATTACTGCCTGATTCCCAGTCCAAGTCCACATCTTTTTCTATGCTCTGTACGACAATCCCATCCCATTTCTTCTGGGACAGTGAAGTTGTGGGCTGGGTTGTCTTTCAGGGCTTGTTTAGATCTCCAGAAAAAAATACATTATTTTTCTGTGCTAGAGGGATTTATCAGAATGGGAATAGAGCATATATATGCTCACTGACCTCACAGATGAATATGTCAGATAACATGCCAGCTTGTTATCCACAGTAAAGAAAAATTGGAGCACAGAGGGATTGAAGTGCTCATGTTTGAGGGACAGGAAATGTATTTTCAGGCTGTTTTGATTTTCAGGCATTCTTTTACTATTTTATAAAACAGTCAGTACACAGTTAGTACACTAACTGCTCTGTGCTCTCCTTTGTAACATTCACTTTTTAGCCTGTGGGGTTTCATTAAGCGAGGTTCCATTCAGCTGTATTTCAAATGTAGTCCAGATGACTGTCCACTGCAGGCTGTTAAATAAAGAGCCAATAAAATACAGTGTTTAGTCCAGTTGGGTCTTTTCCATTAATCAGACTGCATAATCTTCCAGTAACGAAGTAATGCTGATTTTATAGACTACTTATGTGAAGTCTAATAGTTCCCCATTCAGCTTAAGCTAACATATACTTTAGTATGGATTATGATCACATAGAAAAAGAAAATGGCAGCCTTTTCTGCATAATTGATACTGTCAAGAATTAGCAGTTCCCTTCCATTCACTTTTGTTTCAAGGATTGTTGTATAAATGAATTGCTTTCCCATTATATAGTTTGAGCCAGCGCTCAAACATTCTGACTCAAGAAACCCATTTGTGCTAAACTTGAATCTGTTTCTCATAGAGAGAAAGACACTGAAGTTCCTCTCTGTGCCTGACTAAAGCAACTCAGTATTGCTCATTTGTCATATTTTTCACAATTTTGGCTAGATTTTTTATATCATCTGTTCTTTCCTGAGTCTTTCTTTCAGTATTTTTCAATAAACCATCTAAGGTACAAAGATACTATGCTCTCCATCTCTCTAACACTTTTTCATTAGATAATATCAAGATATATTTACCAACTGAATAGAAGAATTTTCCTACCTAGCATCCATATGTATTACACTACAGGATGCAAAACAATCAGAAAGTTCAAAATTATCCAGAAGATTCAAGTTCTAAATCTTAGTAACAAGAAAACAAAATATATCTGCAAAGATAAAAACTCTCAGTTACAGGATATCTTATACTTGTATTTACATATCTGTATACACATATACACTTGTGCACTTGGGTAAGAGGTTCTATAGCCGAGAAGTAGAATCAATTTCATTTTCTCACCATTGTCTTCATAAATACAGTTATATCACAAACGTGCTATTTGCATATAAATTTTTAAATTTTCATTGCAGTGGTACTTGAAAATAATCATGGATCAATTGGATATTTTTTCAGATGTCTAAAATCAGGATAAAAAGATGGCACTTTTTTGTATTTGCAGTCTAATTTAGTTCATGTGTGTCCTTGACCACTTCAACCTATTCCAATGTTGCTTTAGACATCTCCTTGGGGTTGCCATGTTACTTCACGGGGGCTGTGAAAAGCCACTAAAAAAAGCAGGTTTATTACCAATTCACTTAAACTTTACAGGGTCCCATAATTCTACCCGGAAACTAAAAAATGTTGAAATCAGCAATAGCTCTGCAGTGGCTAATAGAATGGTATTTGCAGCATTCACTGAACAACAAAATCTCTCATTATCTTCCTCAGACTATAATTATCACTTTTATATCCATAGACTATTTTATTGTTCACATTTGCCTGGGAAAGAGAAGTTGTTTTCATACTATACACTGCTAAGATGATTTGTTTATAAATATAAATAATTTCTTCTCTATATAAATGGAAGCAATAGTGATATCACTACAATTTGTTTCTTTTATTCCTCCTGAGTCTTAGTGATTGAGTAATTTTAACTAAAATTAAATCGATAAATGTCATTGAAGATTTAGTATGTGGAGACAACTGTCTCCTGAAAATATTTCTAACTATTTATATTTATATTTACTATTTGATAATAAATCAAACTTTAAAAAAATAGAAAAACTACTTACAACAAATAAATATCAGCTGCCAAGGAATTTCAGAGCTGAAGAGATGAAACACTATTTATATTTTGCGGTAGTGACAGAAAATTTCCTATATTTAATGGTGTCCAACTGGGTGGTATCAAGAAAGCTTTATCAAGTTCCGGGGAACTACAGGCCTGTTAGCCTGACCTCGGTTCCAGGGAAGGTTATGGAACAGCTAGTCTTGAGGGAGATCATGCGGCATGTGCGGGATGGCCAGGGGATCAGGCCTAGCCAGCATGGGTTCATGAAGGGCAGGTCCTGTTTGACCAACCTGATCTCCTTCTATGATCTAGTGACCCATCTGCTGGATGAAGGAAAGGCTGTTGATGTGGTCTACCTAGACTTCAGCAAAGCCTTTGACACTGTCTCCCACGGTATTCTCCTGCAGAAACTGGCAGCCCGTGGCTTGGATGGGTACACCCTTGGCTGGGTAAGGAGCTGGCTGGAGGGCCGGGCTCAGAGAGTGGTAGTAAATGGAGTTAAATCCAGCTGGCGACCGGTCACAAGTGGTGTTCCCCAGGGGTCAGTGCTGGGGCCTGTCCTCTTCAATATCTTTATTGATGACCTGGATGAGGGCATTGAGTGCACCCTCAGTAAGTTTGCAGATGACACTAAATTGGCTGGGAGTGTGGATCTGCCTGGGGGTAGCGAGGCCCTACAGAGGGATCTGGACAGGCTGGAGAGCTGGGCTGTAGCCAATGGCATGAGGTTCAACAAGAGCAAATGCCGAGTCCTGCACTTTGGCCACAACAACCCCAGGCAGCGCTATAGGCTTGGGGCGGAGTGGCTGGAGGACTGTGTGGAGGAAATGGACCTGGGGGTACTGATTGATGCACGGCTGAACATGAGCCGACAGTGTGCGCAGGTGGCCAAGAAGGCCAACGGCATCCTGGCTTGCATCAAAAATAGTGTTACTAGTAGGAACAGGGAGGTAATTGTCCCCCTGTACTCAGCACTTGTGAGGCCGCATCTCGAGTACTGTGTCCAGTTTTGGGCCCCTCATTACAGGAAAGACATTGAGGCCCTGGAACGCGTTCAGAGGAGGGCTACTAAGCTGGTGAGGGGTCTGGAACACAGGCCTTACGAGGAGCGGCTGAGGGAGCTGGGATTGTTCAGCCTGGAGAAGAGGAGGCTCAGGGGAGACCTTATAGCTCTCTATAACTTCCTGAAGGGAGGTTGTAGTGAACTGGGGGCTGGCCTCTTCTCCCGTGTAGACAGTGACAGAACTAGAGGGAATGGTGTCAAGCTGCGCCAGGGGAGATTCAGGCTGGACATTAGGAAGCACTACTTCTCGGAAAGGGTAGTCAGGCACTGGAATGCACTGCCCAGGGAGGTGGTGGAGTCACCGACCCTGGAGGTGTTCAAGGAAAGACTAGATGTTGTATTGAGGGACATGGTTTAGTGGGAGCTAGTAGTAATAGGTGAATGGTTGGACTGGATGATCTTTTAGGTCTTTTCCAACCTTGATAATTCTGTGATTCTGTGAAGTAATTTTCTGTTTCTTCAAATGGTATCACCAAGAACACAAAATAGAATGAATTAATAGAATGTTTCTGTGATTTTAAGACATAATCTGCTAGAAAGCAATGGTTCTACTTTCAAAAATGCATTAAGATAATGCGTGTCATTGTTGGTTGCTGTCTCCAAAGCAAGGGCACAATTTGAATGTAAATGCGTCTTTTAGAAATGTTCTTAAGGAATTTGTTGTTATAAAGCTGCAAGAGAGAAGAATATAGTCTAACCTTCAAGAGTTTGAAGCTCAAGGCTAGGATAGACGTGATTACTTCTGTCAAGGAGCAGACCTGGTTTTGAATTTGTAATCCAAGGATATGGTGGAGTTTACACTATTCAGGACAACTAGTTCTGAGAAAGTTTCACATGTTACTGACTGAAAGGAAGATTTGTGTCCCACAGACACTCAGATTTTCAAAAGCAGTGGAAGGTGTAGTAAGAATGAACTTCCTAGTTTACCTGAACACTTTTAAAATTCTAGTCAGAAGCATAACTATATTAGACTGCTGTAGTCTTTCTAAGGGTCTTCAGTATTTCATATATTTGTGTTCATATATTGCTGTTCATATAAGATATACACAAAAATATTGAGTAAGAAAGGATGTTTTTATTTACAGAAGAAACATTTCATAAGAAGTAATGACCTGGGGGTAAATGCAAGCAAATTAAAATTATAAATACAGACCATGCTAAATACTAGGCATCATTACCCAGTGAAACCCAATGTTACAGTGCTACATAATACTTCAAGATTTTTTATAGGTTTGTTTTTGTAGGTTTTGTTTTTTGTTGGGTTTATTTGGTGGGGTTTTTTAATAATGTCTAAGCTGCAAGCTCTGGTCACTGTCGCTTGTTAGTCTGCTTAGAACTACAACCAATCTTGAGTTTGGCTCCATCATTTTTTGTAACTGTCCTTAAAATAGTGGTAGGCAAATAGCCCTTTAGCTGCTTCTTTGCTGAGCAACATCCCAATTCTCTCAACTTCTTTTTGTAGGCCACATGATCGAGTCTCTGACGACCTTGCTGATCCTCCAGCCAGATACATGCCTTGAACTCAGGGACCCAAAACTGCGTACAGTAAGTAAGGCTTTGCTTCACCATGGGCACCAGCCAGTTTACCATCTAAAGACTTCACTTTACAAGCAATATCAGTACTACAGAAATTGTATGGGATACATAAAGCAAGAACTCAGAGGGATAAGGAATTATTTTCATCTTCTGCATACCAAGTTCCAGACTACCTCAGTTTTCAGCTATGTGGTGGCTGAATATGCCACTAGTCCAGTCTTGAAGTTTAGGCAAATTAGCTTTGCTCCACACAAGAAAAAAACTCACAGTTCTTAAGCCACTCCACAACCTACCTTATGATGTGTTATAGCAAATGCAAGACTTCAGATAGTGAACTTTTCTTGTGCCATCTATGTTCATTTTGGGATTGCGTCCACTTGCTGTGCTGTTCCAAAGCTTCTTTTTGTATTATCTCAGTATGTCAATTTGAATACTTTAGAACTGGCATATTTTTTGGTTATGCCAGATTAGGTTTTGACCTATTTAGAAGCATTTTTACTAGATATTAATATTTTTATTTTATTACTTGTCTTTTACTCAGTCAAGTCTTTCAGAAGAAAGACTTAATCTATTACCTTAGATGGACTGCTGTGTTCAGTAACATGCTGTTTTACTAGTGTGTTTAATTCTAATGCTCAGTTGTGTGCTGTTTCAAAGAAAGCTTTGAGGTGCTTTACTGAAAGAATCTACAGCATATGAAAAATAAATCTGTTCTTTACATATATAAGAATTAAGTAAATAGAAACTTGGTTTCAAGAAAGTGAAAAAGAAAACTTGAAAATTAATGATTCAATTGAATGTTTATGCAACTGTAGAAATGGATGTAGAGGAAGCATATCACCAAGAAAGTCTCAGCAATAAGTTGAAATATTGAACCATGGCTTGTCACTAATAATCCAGTGCCTTTACTCATTGTTTATCACTCCTGTTCATGCTCTTCTGAGACTTATAATTTGGGTTTATTTTTCTTTCTTACTTTATTTGTCTTTCTTATAGTTATTGACACCCATTTTTGATTCTTACTATGAAAGAGTAGGCCGTTTGGGTTCTTTTTTGTCTCACTTGAGAAATAAAAAGGGTAGTAGGAAGTGTCTCCTTCCGTCCCTCATCCCCCAGCAATTTCCTCTTGCTTGAGGAAGAAATCTTCTACTTCATATTTCTGAAAAAGTCATACAAACAATATCTCCACACAGTTCTGACAACAAAATGAGAAAGTTACAAGACTAGTAGCTTTAGGTAGTAAATACATACAAACTTTAAGCAATGGGTTCTTCTAACTTCTATCCTTCACTATTTTTAACTGAGACTACTGACTCACTGAAAAGGTGGGGATTTTTTTGGTGATATGTCACCCATAGATATGACATGTACAGATCTTTCTGGGGTAGAAGAAACTAAAAAGATGTTTGCCTTCAGCTGACTCTTCCAAAGTAATTGCTTATAATAACAAAACCACAGTAAATCAGGAATGAGAGGGTTTTGTTTGCTTCTTGGGGTTGGTTTTGTTTGTTTGCTTCTTCCCTAGTCCAAAGCTCAGACTTGCTTTCCACTGGCTTTTAATAGGGAATAAATCCAATTTGTGACCACTTCCAAAATGGGTAAGGCCCCTTGACACCTATCAAAAAACATCTTATAACACTGGAAAGTGAAAACACTGTTAATAGAATCCAGAAGAGAAAAAAACCATTCAAGATCAATAGCCTTTTCAAAATCCAATCCAGCATGAGAAAAACATTGAATTAGCTTGCAAGAAGCTCTATAAAATCCTGATATGAACTGTAAGTGCTCCTTATTGAACGATAAATTGGTACAATAATGCTCAGAACTGAGAGAAAACAAGCCACTATAACAATCTACTGCATCCATTTGTAAACTAATCTACCAATATTGCCCCTGGCAATCTGCTGATATGAGAAAATTCAACAACAAAGTGAAGACAGAAAACTTGGAAAAAGGTAGCTAAATATGTAAAATTTCAGCTGCTGTTTTTTGGAGCTAGAAAATACCATGGATGTGCTCTACATTATGCATGATCCAAAAGCAGAGCTTAAAAGCCTGCCTCACATTCTTTTGGTGGTATTATTATTGTTGTTGTTATTACAATCATCACCATCATCTTTATTTTAACTGTGAAATGAAATTATAAAAAAGGCAATTTATTGTCAACCTGTAGCTGCTCTCCATTTTCAGGCTGTTTTGAATTCTGTCCATTTTGCCCAAGAGAATTAAATGCATACTAGGAAAACTTAATATATGCACTGTTGATGCTTTGCTTTCTCACTGGTCTTTCGATTTGCTGCTGACAATAACAGAATCATAGGAGCAGTGGGAGCTTCTGCCTGTGCTGCAGCCAGAAGGTATGAAATATCAGCTTATCCATCAAAGCTGCAGAAAACAAGGCATGATAATCCAGCCCTGACTGGATGTTTAATTTCACCCCTTTCTGAGCTTCAGCAAGAAGATCTTATTCTATCAGGAGACATATTTAAAACCCATGGAATCAAAATAAAACCATCTTCCAAATTCCACATTTCCCTTTAGAAATGACCAGCACATGCTTAAGTAGTAATCATTACTTAAGGATGATGTTTTTTGAGTGATCATGCCTAAGATATGCAGGGAACACCCTCACACATGATATCTAAACTTTCTCCTATCAATGCTACCTAGCCAGAAACTGGCTTCTTCCCTGCAGTCAACTCAAACAGTCACCATAGTGGTTATATTTTGGTGGTTATATTTTCAGCCAAGATTAAATTGACCAAAGCATTTAAGGAAATCTGAGCCTGTATACAAAAGCATTTGGATAGAGTGTCAGCAAAGTCAGATGCTGACATCAGCAGACAGCTGGCTAGACAAAGACTGGGTCTGAAATTCAGTTCTATCTTATTTTTAATGACTTCTAGTTTGAATCTGAAGCATTCACAGAACAGTACATATTAGGTGTTTATTTCACTTGATTACTTGATTTACACCAAGAGGAAAATTCTTATCTACAAGTGAAGAAAACTAGGGTCCCATATTCTGAGTTCTTACTTCCTGTGCACATTGGAATTTTTTTTTGGTGAAAGCAGCAGCCAACCTAGCCATACCTGCAACCACAGTATCAAATTTTTAGCCCAAAATTTTTGCTACCAAGGAAGTAACTAGAATAACATTTGTCACATTCTCTGTTCAGCTGCTTTTGAATTTCATCCGTAGGTTATTTTTAACACTTATATTTAGCAGATAAATGCTAGCTGAATTCTATGGCAATTAAAATCTACCATTCAAATAAAACAAGTATTTAATAATAGTTCTCTGCAAGCAGTGATTTCAGGCACTATGTGTTTTGGTGTGAGGGGAGGGAAGGCAGGCTAGTATGTATTGAGAACAAGGACATGAAATCAGCTAATTTCCCTTATCTTTAGATAAAGCCCAGACCTAAGCCTACACCTAAAGCTTCTTCATAGTCACCAAGAGGAACTGTATCAGTGGAATCACTGTGGTTTTGGCGTGCAAGTATGTATGCAGGTAAGTCTATACAGGGGTGGTACATGCAGTCAGTACAAGAAGTGAGAGAAGGGATGAAATATTGCCAAGTAAGAGACAATGACAGGGTGGAACTGGGGTGAACAAAATCATCTCACAGGGACATTTGATGAGGAAACTCAACAGCTTTACAAGTATCCTGAGACTATATGGCTAATAGACAGGCAGTTTGTCCAGAACTTAAAATCCCTGTGATCTCAGGGGGATGGAGCTACAGGCATAGAGTTTGTACTTAGAGCATTCATATTCAGCTGTAATCCTACAGCTTTAAATTCAACTGGAGAAAGGCAAAATCCCCTTTTGCCTTACCTTCCCTGTTACAGCATAAATGAGGCAATACAGATTTAAAACATTCCATAATTAACTCAGAGGCCAGTAGTGGTCTAAAATGAGTGAACTGAGGTGGACACTAAATGATGGAGGTTTATAGCTATTGCTAACTTGATTTGTAAGAAACTACTAAACATGATTCAGGACCATGAAAATGATCTATAGCTTCATAAAGTATTGCATTGACACAAGGGAACAATAAAAGTCTTTCCACGTGAAAGATGACACCGAATAAATACTATGACTGGCATTTCTCCTGTAAGTCCTGCAGCTTCAGTATATATACATACTGCTTATAACACAGGTAAATAAAGTTGTATATTGGTAAAACTGTAAATAAAGATGTATATTGTGAAATGTTGCAGTGATGCATTGGCAGATAAATCATTCTGCACAACTCCTCTACAGTATCAGGGCCTGTAGAGAAACAAGATCTATCCATACAAGAACCATTAACTACTTTTTGGTAGTTTTATGGTTTTATTGTTCAAACCAAAGAAATAAAAGAGTATGTTTTACTCTACAGATGCCAAGAAAATGAAAATTATCCAAAGCAAATTATCAGAGCACACTCTGTTACTTATTTAAAGGGACAAAAAAGGCCAATTGTATTTGTAGGCAACACTAAATGTACATATTTAAAGTTTCTAGATGTGAAACAACATCGTGTATTTCCACCAACATAGTCATGGTTGGGAAAAATAAGTAATAAATGTAAAGAGCACATAAAATAGGTGTGTACTAGATGGTTCTCTCTTTCAAGACTTAACAGAGACATTAAGGTTTTTCAGGGGGAAAAAACCCAACAAACCAAACACATTTTGCAACATTTCAGTTATCAAAATAAATGCATGATCTCAAACTCTGAAATAAATTGTTTTGATTTGTTAAAATCTACTCTAAGTTTTAACATCAGCCCCAAGAGTTTTTTGGTGGGTAACATTTTAAGTACTCTAAAATTAGTAATAATTTTACATAGATGATGGAAGATGTCCATACTTTAAGACCACAAAATCTTGCCCCTAATTATTAGAATATAACAATACATTAAAAAAACCTACAAAATACTGAACATGCCTGTGGTGTGCTTAAACTCACAAATCAGAAAAGAGGTAACAGTCTGAACCATATGTTACTTTTAATCACTTTCTCTCCAGGGACTGCAAATCTAGCACAGCCACTATTTATTTCAGCACTTCTAGACTTTTCCTAGGCTTCTGTGCCTGCTTCTTGTAGTATGCTATATCATCTCTGTAATATAGGGTGTAAAATTGTGTATGACAGTCCCACATTTCAGAATATGATGCCACATGTGTGCATCTGGAATTGTATCCTCTGTCTTAAGTTCTGGGTCCCTGTGTACACTTTCTGACACTTTCCTGTTTGACTCCAGAAATACAATTTGCTGACAGTTTTGTGGCTCTGTTTACTGTGTTTACACTCCCAGGTCCTGTGCCTGCTTTCTGCCAAGCATCAGCGTTTAATATACACTGCCTCTGACTGTTTTTAACCCCAACTGTTTTAACCTTGCACCTATGTATTCTTACAGAGATAAAAAAGGGTAGCTCTCCCTCCTTCTGAAGAACTAAATACAAACTGTGGATTTTCACATGATAGTAATAAAGTAATGATATTTAGCAGTATTCATCTTGTTCTGGTTTCAGATAAAGTTAATTTTCTTCCTAGTATAGTGCTATGGTTTGGATTTAGGATGGGAGTAAAGTTGATAACACACCAATGGTTTAGGAGTTGCCAAGCAATCAGGGATTTTTCAGCTCCTCATACTGCCCTGCTAAAGAGAAGGTGGGGAACACCCAAGAAGCTAGCAGGGAACAGCCAGGACAGCTAACTCAAACTGACCAAAGGGATATTCCACACCCTATGACATCATGTTCCATAAATAACTGGAGGGTTGGATGAGAGGCAGAGCAGCTCAGGAACTACCTGAGTATTGGTGGTGAGAAATTGAGCTGTTCAGACTTGTTTTGTATATTCTTTCATTATTATCACATTAGTACTAGTAATATTATCCTCCTTTTCCGCCCTCTTACACTGTCTTTTTCTCAACCCTAAAATTTTACTTTTTTTTTTACTCTTTTTCAATTCTCTCCTTCATCCCACTCAGCGGGGTGGTCTGTGAGGAAACAACTGTGTGGTTGTTTAAGCTACCATCCAGGTTAAACCATGATATATCTTCAAAGCATGCTGCAGATCTGAACAAACCAGTCCTCTGGGTAACACCACAGACCACAAGGACTTGTTTTGAGGTACAGAATCAAGGCATTATAACCATTTCTGTATAATACCTATAGCATTTAATGGTACACATATAGCTGTTAAAGGGCTGAGATGATATTAAGCATTACTGCCATTAATGCACTGGATAGGGAGTTGACTGTGTAATTGCTTTTAATTATTTGGGAAACTGAAAGAAGTTCAGATTAGTTTCACTTCTCCAGATGCTGTTGATTGAAATAAATTGTCAGTTGCTCCTTGTATCTACAGTTCATTTAAAAAAATCACTGCCAAGTGACACTAGCAAGAAAACTTGTGATGTTTTCATTAACATGAAAGAAATACTACTTTGCTTAAATACAAGGGTTACCTGCCTGAGGGCAACTTCTGGGGTGGAAAGAAGTAATAAAAAGGGATGCAGTCCTGATCAACACTCTTAGCCTCAAAAATGTGGATCTAGCACTCTTTTTCACTCTGTCAAAGTCATATTTGCCAGACCAAGCTATTGGCAACTTTGATCCTTCCCCATGTATCTATACAAGTACAATAGATATCTACCCAACGTTTAATTCAGTGCCCTTAAAATCCAAGCTGCAATGGGGACTGTTCAGGTCAAATCAAGACATCAGAGTTTAGATAAACACATCTAGCTCAGGTCCAAAGCTGCATATCTGCTTTAGACAGAAACTATATATATTTAACAGGAGTTTCAGAAAAAGTAAGCATGTCTGTATTGCTTTGGAAGAGAAGATGTGTGCCAGGACAGAGGGCCTAGCATACGGTGATCCATCCCTAAAGCAGACACTACTAAGAAGGCCCAAACTGCAGTAGTAGGTTTGATCAACTATAAACAGGACAAACAAATCCGGGACATGGACTGACCTATGCCTCTACCCCAGAGCGAGGGCAGATCTCAGTCAAGCCAAGCCAATGGCTGTGGGACAGGAGAAGTACAGGGTAATTTTTCTGTCCCCTATCACCCTGACCCTGGTCAGACTTGGTGGGGGCGGGGTGTGTGTGTGTGTGTGTCTGCAAGAACCCAGTTCCCTGACATAAACATTTTGTGCTGTACCCAGCCTTTTATTTCTAGATCAGGAAACAACCCTGAGGCTGACTTCATGATTTCTTACTTATTTAGAAAATGGGATTGTGCAGCACTGGGAGTATTCACTTTAGGATCCAGCCATGAACAGACATGCAGACAAAATCATCAGTTATCTCATCTGTTTAGTAATTATAGTCAGGATGAATTCTCTTCCTGTTTGCTCTTCGAATTTTCATTTTCTGAATTTCAGAGATGATCAGAAAATGGAAAACATATTTTAAACCCACGTTTTGTCAAAGATGTTTTCTTCATCTTTTTAAATCAAATTTCATCTTGATCAATATTTTCCAAATAAACACAAGAAATTATTGGACCAAATTAATCTCAAGTGTATCTTAACCTCTTGCACCGAAGGATTTAAGACAGAGCCAAGGAGCTTGGGATGTTGAAAGAAAATGTTTTTGGAATTACTAAATTACAGTCTCCATAGTGATTTTCTTGCCATATGTTAAACAAGCAAGAAGACAAAGCACACTGGGGAAGATTCTTCTCTAGCAAAAGTAAGTACAACTATAACGGAACATTCAGTCATATGTGTGAAGGCATGGTTTCAGTGAAGAATACATTATACCCTAGCAGAACACTGCAGGTTTCTGTGATAAGGCATCTTGTGGTAGGTGTGAGGAAGGATGTAAGGAAAAGTGCCTAGGGAAAGGTGCAGAATTAGGACAATGGGAAAAGCAAAGTCATGGTAAGAAGTACAGATAATTTATTTTTTAAATTATATTTATATTTTGCTATTTGAGAGTAAAGTGATTTAAAGCTGGAGTTCAAAAGTGCATAAGGTTTCAAATAAAGCAATGCTGCTGACATTTTAAAAGTCTGTTAACATTAGGGCAACTATAAGCACCATCCACCTCCTTCATAAAACAGAGTAGCTAACACATATATATTGTACTGGAATATTTTGAATCAGTACAGAATTTTTGCCATTAGTACAGAACTTAAAATGTGCAATGAATAATATGGTTGATTGTGATTATATTAATTTCACAGGTAGATAATTGAGGGAAACTGCAGTTACC
>VZTU01016375.1:0-54206 GCA_013400835.1 Zapornia atra
ACTTGGATCAGTTTTTGTTAGGGCATCACTGAAACAGTTTTCACTGATGCATTTAGGCCTGCAACATAAATGCATTTTACTGTATTTTACAGATTCATTATTGGGAGAACCAGACAGCTGCTTTGCACCTGTATTTTTCCCATTTTGCTTTTTGGTACTGCCCTTGTACCAAGGCAGACCGATTTCAGTCTAGATGGTTCTGAATTTTAAAGAATTAACCTTATGCTGTTGTTTTAGTCTTGCCTCAAAATCAAATGGGAACCTATATGTACTATTATTTTTAAGACAGTGAGAACTAAACTGTTGGAAATATTTACGCTGAGCCTTAGTGAAGTAATGTAGTTCAGAATGGACATTCACATGGACAGGATTTACAGGATCAGGTCTTCTGCATGACTAGCTACTGAGATCCAGAGTGCCTAGTTAAAATGTTAAGACCAATTATTGCTCACATATGTGAATTGTTTGTAAAGGTGCAACCCATGCTACCCAGTGCATGCCCAGAGCAACAGGTGAAGATGTTTGTTTATTTAAAATATGTGTACAGGATTAAATTTTAAAATGTATTTCTCAGACTGTCTTATTTTATAAACTGCATTGCTGTATTTCATATTTTTTTCCCTGAAAAGCCTTCTTTGATAAGTCTATTGCACTCTATTTTTTTTAATTGAATTTGTTCCAGAGTACAAGTTCCTCTCATACTAGAGAATTTTTTGATTGACTTTAAGGCAGCTGGCCCATTGTAATGCTGCTTCATGTGATGAAAATTATTACAGACATATTCCTTTGAAAAACGTTACAGATTTTGCTCTTGGGAGTATGTTGCATGTCTGCATTTTTTGGATGCTTTGAGGAAAACGATAAATCTTGATGAAATAAGGTAAAGGCTATATGAAGCGTGTGACACTTATTTTTGGCTGACATTACCAACTTTTTGGCCAAGGACCCAGGTGAATAATTAAAGCTAGATATTTAATGAAATAGCATGATTTTCTCTAGCTATTGGAGATGAAGGCTTTGGAGTTTAGACAATTGCACATTACTGTAAAATGAAATCTGAAAGATGATACATATATGCAGAAACTAGATGCTAATATTTGTCTTAAAAAGTTGGACTGAAGGAATTAAATGTATTGCTAGAATTCCAGGATCAATTTGTATGCTATTCCAGAACAAGAGAAAAGACAGACATAGTTAAGCATAGTCATTACAATTACTGATACTCATTCTAGTAAAAACTAAGTGCTAGCACTGTTTTGATATTTGTCTTTCTGCTGATGGAAGGCCTGGGTCTCCATCCCACTGATGTGTATTTTTTACAAAGTCATTTAATTTAAAAGCTAAATAGACTGAAGAGCTAGTGTAATTGCTGCAAGGGCTCTGCACAGCAAAGTTAATGTGCTCTAGGGTCTTTGGGCCAGACATCATAAGAGACAAAGCTACAGGGCTGTATAGGAATTTGTTTCTTTTCCCTTTACCTGTCTTGTTTGGATCTGTGATATTCTAAGTGTACTTAAATATTCAGTAGCAAAGGTTTGGTGGTTCTTCAGCAGTATCAGAAACCTGCTACAGTATATTGATTCCTGTATTGGAGGTGTAAGGATGTTTTTCTGAGAAAGCTTTTGATGCAGAGGAAAACAGATATAGGCATTGCTGTGTTTTAAGTCTAGTACCTACTTGAAGTGGAAATTAATGGCTGTGGAGCATTCTATATCTTGAGAAAGGTTACTGAAAATTATCCTGGAACAGGAAGATTTAGGAAGAAGAATGGGGAATTATGATTGCCTAGATTTTACCAGGGCGGCGTACTTGGAGTCTAATGTGCATTTACAGTTCAGAGCAATGCCTTGGTCTAGGATTGAACAATTCATGAACTCAGTTTGATGTACAGTAAGGTAGTTTTTCTCTTCGTTCAAAATGAGAGAATGTCTAATGTACTAGAAAAAATTTTATTTAGAATTTTTTCTGGTATCTACTATTCTGCATCTCTTCTTTATTAAGTTCCAGTGTCATTGTTTTCTAGTATTTATGTAGCACTGGTGTTTGCTGGATACTGCTTCTCTATACTGAAGGATCAGATGAGTTGGAAGAAAAAAGTCCTTCAGTTTGTGACTCCAGAATAGAACAGAAATTATCTCTCTGTCTCTCCATTTCCTTTTTTAACTATTAAAGAAGTACTTACATTCTAGCTCCATTTTGAAGTCATCATAGCTTGACTGAATTATTTTTTGTCCATAGGTGAATCTGTTAGATGTTTTATGACAATGGCTGACTGGCTATAACCATAGGAACACAAACAGATATTTGAAGTGTCATTAACCAGCAATTTTAATGTTTAGCCAAGATTAGGTGTGTGTGAAAAGTATTAGTCATCTACGATGCTTTTTACACTGGTTTTTTCCCTTCTTGAATGTTATGAGTTCAGAACACCATTTCTTTAAGCCAGATGTGGTGTTGACCCCACTTCTTTGCTTGGGTGCTTTAGAACTAGTTTGGAGACTGGCTTTCCAGTTATGTGAAGTTTGTAAAATTACAAACACAGTGTAGTTTTCTGTAGTAACTATAATTTGTGATAACTGTAATATGCAGTTCAATGGCTAAAGTATTTAGGTCATTTTAAGATAACAAACACCCAACTTCAAAGGAAACTAACTGTGAAAAAAATCAGAAAGCTGGGGAACTCCTCTATCTGCTTTAGGACAATTAGGCTATCAAAGAAAGAATATTTCTTTTGCATATATTTTAATATCAGAATATGATTAAAGTGTAATGGTGAAATCAATTCTACTAGACCCCTGCAGTAGACATCTCAGATTTTGAAGACAACACATCTTAAGTGGTAATGTTTTTTTTATTTTATTGTCTAATGAATTTTGTGGTTCTATAAATTGAAGCAGTGTAGCAGCACACATGTAACTAATTCCTCATGATAAATAGTAATGTAGACTCAACTATGCATATCAGCATAGCTACTAGTAAACTATGTTGGTGTTTTACGTCATGTATGGTAATGACATAGGATAGTTTGGGCTGGTTGTGTACTGTTCCCAAATATTTTTCTATTTCTCATGAACAATTTTTACTTATTCTAATATATTTTAATCAAAAGCATTTTAGAAATAGACATATGAAAAAATACCAGAGCAAGTATATTCAAAATATACTGGAACAAGGATTATATTTGATATATTTATTGTTTACAAAAAAATCATTGGGGAATGTGTTCCTCTGTTGACCTCCTCCTGTACCTTTAATGCAGGCCTAAAAGAAAAGTACTCAGCTAGGCTTTTTAACTGTAGCATTTTCTTTTCATTTCCATAGGCATGTAGTCAGTTGTGGAAGAAAGAGAGGCTGCAACACAGCTTTCTTTTATTTCCTTCTCTTCAAGATTTTGCATATCACAGGCACCAGATGTTTTCCTTTGCATCTTTGCCACATTCTGCTTTTCAGTGTGGCACTAGACAGAAACTGAAGTGGGAAGTTGTGAGAGGGAAGGCTGATGAAAGAAGCAGTTAACATTGGCATAAAATTGAACTTCTCACAGAGATTAAGTATAAATTCATTTATCATTTAGTCAGCATTAGATTGGAAACCATTTTATATTTTAACATCACAAAGTCATATTATACCACCAAAATTTCTGCCAAGTACTACATTTATATAAGAAGTTGCAAAATTATTTTTTTCTAGTATTCACTTTGGTTTTATGTTCCTTATGTTTATGCTTTCAAATATGCAACATGGAATTATCAAAGTGAACGGATTTTCCTTCGGCATAGCATGCAGCATCTAACATATTTGGATACTTGAATTAGAAAGACAAAGGGCATCACTAAAGTTCTTGAGAAATTTAGTGAAAACTAGACAAATAGCTAAACCCATTACATTCTTTAAGCTCTAGAGACAAGCTTAAAGTGGAATATGCTATTTCTGGTCATTTTATTATTAATGTCTAAGTGTGACTTTGACAAAAACATCCCTGCTGGTTTTAGCACTGTCATTGTTTACTTATTATTGGTTAGGTGTGGCTCAGTGGTGTGTCTTTCAGAAAACTAACCTTTCTGAAAACACAGTGATGAAATTTGGTGATTTGTGCTATACTTCCCAGCCTATTGAGGTAGGTGTCCCTTAGACAAGTTTCTTTTGACCATCATGTAGTGTTTTGGTTTTTTTTTTTTTTATTCTCAAGTTACCTTCATTTGGGGATTTAAACATGATTGCAGAAATCTACCAAGAGACATCTGTAATGCTGTACTAGAGGTCTCTTTGAGCTGGGAAAAAGGGTGGTGTTTTATAGGAGTTCCATTATTTTGTTAAAGATATGTGTAAGGGGGAGAGAGCCTTAGGAGTACTGTAAAAAATATTTGAGACTATTTAAGGAAGATACAGGCTAAGGTCTTGAAGTCTGTAGCACTGCAAAATGCTCAATTCCTACCAGAGTTAGTTTAGCTGTTCGTCTGTTCGTTGCTTTTTTGTGTAGTATAAAAACGATTGTACTAAAAATACATTTAAATAAGATGGCTTTTGATTTTTTTTTTCCCCCTGTAACTGGTCTGTTTTCTGGTAGCAGTGTCTTGTTGGGCATTCTGTACAGTCTTAATGAATTTTATTTCTAACATTAAAAAATTAGTACAAGAGACAAATGCTGTACACAGACACTCAATTTGGATAATCTGAGGGTTTGTGCCTTAACAGGCAGGTGCCAACTCTCGAGCATAATATGATAAAACTGTTTTTATAATATAGGAATGTATACTTGTATTTTAAAAATTATATATATAAGCTTGATGTAAATTCTTTTAAAAAGCAAAGATTTTTGTTTGAATTATTTTATCCACTTTTCTAGAAAAGTTCTTTAAATAATAATAGATGAGCTTTTCTCTTATGCACTATATCTACAAACTTGTGTATCTAGTGTTTCCAAAGAATTTTAATACCATAGCAACACTTATTGATTAGATTAATTGTTAATTTTTCAGTATAAATAAGTAGGAAAAAAAAAGTAGTAGGAAAAGAAATCAGCTATAGAAGTAAATTCAAATTGCCTTATTTCTTTAGAATAATAAAATCAGTGTAGGAAATGTATTCTATAATTTTTTTTTACTGAAAGTTCTGGTGTGGAAGCAACTGATCCTTTTGGGCATTGAATAATATTCTCTTCATTTGCCAAAATAGGATTAGTGAGTAGATCTCATTAGGAATTTGCACATGACTTTATTTTTATATAGATAAAAGGGAGCAAATTCCTCCAAGTTAAAGAAAGTTGGGAAAATAATATCGAAGAATCCAAGCAGGTAGAAAGAATTACTGCAAGGATATTTTTTCAGTGCCCGCCAGGCAACATTAGTTTGCCTTCTTTCTTAACATGTATGCCAAGTATCAGGATCAGGCAAGCTTCTGCTAACTTAATGAGTAAGATCCACAGCAAAAGATAATTAAACATTGAAATAATTGTTTGGTTTTAGTTGAATGCAGTCTTAACAAAAGAATATATATAGCAGTGGTAAAGGTCGTTACATTTTCATTAGAAATTACTCATAAATCTACTTGTTGATAACATTTTGTAGAAAGAAGCCCATCGTGAAAAGAAGATAAATTTCATGGTTTTGTTATGTACAAAGCTATTTTTAAAGGCATCCTTTATTCCTCATGGCATATTTATGACATGACTTCTTACTCCATCACACTGTAATCCTCAGAAACATTGTATGTACAATTTACAAAAATAGAATTTCACAACATACATTATTCAGAAGAAGCAGAAGGTGAAAGTCATGAAATTAATGCTACTTAAAGCACCCATTAAAATAACTCCCAAACTCACTGTGTACATATGGATTTTTTATTTTACAGCATGTAATTTTTTCTGGTGAAGTATGTAAGGATTTGTTCTTTTACAGCAACAATTTTTCTGCATAGTGCTTAGAACACATATGAGTATTTGTGAACAGATGATAAAACCCAAAAAATCTTGTAGGCCCAAATGATTGCTTTACCATTGTGTAATCTGATGGTATTAAAGACATTTTGATATGCCATCTTGTAAACAAGATGATCCTTGTGTCTGTTGGAGAATTGATGCCCTGTGTTTGTCCCAAATTAATTTATAGTGAAAAAGAAGTGATTACTATCATTAATGCTCATGCATATATGTATAAAATTCCTAGACATATGAAGGACCAAAACAAGAAGGTTGCCAATCTGAAGCACAATCAGCAAATGGAGAAAAAGAAGAATGCACAGTTGTTGGAAGAAGTTCGCAGGCGAGAGGATAATATGACGGACAACTCTCAACATTTACAGGTGAGTTGATTTTTCAACTGTGTTTTAAAATCATCAAAGCACACTTCTGTATCACTGTGTGTCTTCCAGGATGTATAATGAATCTCTTCCCACAAAAAGCTGGTAGCTGCATAGCCTGAATTTAGGAAGAAAAAGCCTTCTCCTGGTGTATAGCTCATCGGTGCTGTTCATGTGCTGTAAAAGCATTTACACACTAAGAATGGTTTATGAAAATCATAAGAGTTGCTATTTCTCTGTTACCATGCCTTAAAATTTTAATATTTTTATCCTGTGTACATCAAGATACTACTCTCAGTAATGTGTGTATGCATGTGTTGTTGCCCATCCTACACTTGCGGAGCTGCTGGGAAAGTGAAAAAGAGAAGATCCCAGCTGCTTCTGTCTATCAGCAGATGCTTTGCATTCCCCAACTCTTCCTCCAGTAGCTTCAGGAACAATAGGAGAAGGTGAGTGTTGGTTGTCTGCACTGCTGGTGTGCTGGAACAGCCAGTCTTGCCTTTTCTGGCAAAAGCAAAATGGGCAATCAGCTCCTCTCAGCAGTGTGCTGCTGTAGCTAGTTACTGTATTTCCTGTGTCTAATACTTTGCCTCATTTCCTTGGCTTATTTCTTCCTGTGCCTTTCTTAATGTCTATCATTGTGTTCATGCAGGGCTCTCTTTGCATTTTGCTGTTTGAGTGCATTAGACTGGTGCTCACTGCACGGATAACAGAGGGGGCAAATCTACCTGAATGAAAATGGCTTGTTTGGCTTCACAAGTTGAGCCATAAAATAGCTGGAGGTGTGCAGTTGCAAATAGAAGTGCTGCGGAGCAGCACTATCATGCGTTCAATTAAATCTCTAAGGAAATGGAGAGGAGAGGATTGGAGAAAAGCTGCCAAACTTGACAAACATCTGGCAGTTTTTTCATTCCCAAGCAAATTAAGATACACAGCTGCTTTGGTCTAGCAGGTACAGGAGACAATTATCATTTCACACCTTCAAGGCATCCTGATAAGCAGTCATACAAGGACAGACATCCTTTCATATGATTAAGTAAGATGGGGTATCAGTATTAGCTGAGGCACTTTTTGTTGTTTTGAGGTAAAGGTTTTGTTATTCTCTGTGGAATTCCTTAGGATTTGCTTTAGAAAATGAATCCCAAAATCCATGGTTCCTCTGAAAGCTCATGATGCTACATCTAAACCTGATGGAAACATCAGCCTCACATATTGGGAGTGTGCAGTTTCCCTATCATTGCAAGATTCAGGGAGACATTACTTGTCTAAAAGATCCCTCATTCTCCAGAGAGTTGTTGAGGGAACAAGTATCTTTTAAAAGGCAAGTTTTTTCCTTTAAAAAAGTTTGATCAGTAGTACCGGTGGATGCAGGTACGATTTTGATTGGCCTGTATGGCTTGTCACTTCAGGGTGAATTTGATTTGAGGGTTTTTTACCTGGTCACATAAAATTTTTGAATGTATTTAGAATAAGATACATGTTTCCTCCTGTAATATTTAGCCACAAATGCCTGGGTGCAGGGCTAGAACGCACATGCTTTCCACAAGTCTAAGTATGCAGCTACATTTGTGAGTGCTCTAGATCTGAATTTCTTTATGCATTTATTCAAAAGGATGCATATAATGTAGTATGTAATAGGTAAATTTGTTTCCTTTCCTACCAACCCAGCGGTGCGGTGTTTTTCCAAGGAAGCAAAATATAAACTGAAGTTCTTCTAAGATACGAGCACACACAGAATTCAAATTGGGTTATTAAGGGTTGACTAAATGAGTAATCTGACACAGTGGAATACTTGGTCCCTTTTGATATTAAATTTCAGTTTAAAAACATTATATAAAGTTAATGAAATGTAATAGTAGTGATCTAAAGATTTCAGTGAGATAGGATTTGTAAGGAGACATGATGTGAGATGTGTGATACTTAATAAATTTCTGAGAGTACTATGCATTTGATAATTGAAAGTAAAATGGCATTTCAATATCAAATTAACATCTTTTCAAAATGTAGGCATCTAGCTATCTTGTCACTTTATGCTAGCTTCTATATTTAGTAGAAACACTTTATGTTTATAGACATTTATAATACATAGTGCTTGTGTCTGTAGTGTACTTGTTATATTTGTGAATGATTTATTGAGCTGTAAGGGTTAAGTAAATCCTAACATTCTCTGGCCTGATGTAATGATTGTATTTGGCTAGCTGGGATAAGCTCAGCTGAGAATTGAAGAGCAATTAGACTCATCAAAGTACATTTACTCCAGCCAAGACAAGTATCCATCCCTTTTGCAAAAGTACTGCAAAAGATGTAATAAGAAAGCTAGGATAATTGTCTGTGGACTGTGCAGGGAGTTATTCAGGGCAAACTGAAGCAATCAGTTGAAGTGCCATCCATTTTGTACAGCTCAAGTAGGGCCATTCAGCTGTCCACTTGCTGTCTGGCAGGTCTGAAGAAGTTCAGAAGTCTGGAGTTTCTTTGACCCTTCAATAGTATGTAATAATCCCCAAGGCTTGTAGCATCATGTGTGTTTCTGACACTTTTCACTATCTTTTCAGATAAGACCCTCTCAAAGCCGGTTCATACATAGTCTAGCATCAGCATTTGCAGGTTAAGAGAGGGCCTCATCTCACAGCACTCCAGAGCCACTGCTGAGATGGAGTGCCCTGGGATGCCCGGGGAGGGGGATTCAGATTGGTCTCCCTCAGTTATCAGCCGTGACTGTGAGTGATGCTTCAGGTGTGGTTTTGGGGGGTTATTTGGATCACTGTAAAATTGGAAACATCAGGGAGCCAGACTTTAGATTAATTCTTGGGAATGAAGAATAGTTGTGAGGTTTTCTGCTTTTTTCCTTCCACAAATCAAGGGCAGACCTGTGCAAATCTTGCCAAATGAGATGGCCATATATTACATGAAGCATCGCAGCAGGAGAGCTGGCCCTTGAGCACTTTATCATGACATTTTTTGAGAATGGTGTATCTAACATGCCGTCATTTTTCTCTCTCTTTTTGTCCATCTTAAAAAGATAAGCCTTTTTGAGGAATGCTGAGCTGAGAAATACATAGGTATCGTCATAAAGTTGTGCATACTTCCTGATACCTCTTTGCAGGATCTTGAAATGTTAAAGATGTGAGACATGTTTATTTCCTGAGATGTGTTTTTCTTGGTTCTTCTATGGAACATGTTTGTTCCAGTAACACAGTTACCTCAGTGGAATTGAGAAAGAAAACATTTGCATAACATTAAGAACTTGAGTGCGTTTGGTTTTGATTCTGATTTTCAAACCTGCTGTAATAGCAACAACAACAAAGTCTTTTCTCTAGAGTAAACAATAAGAATGTGCATGTAATAATATTCCCATATGTCTCATCACATAGCCCCAAAGGAAATCAAATGTGTGCTTTTGATTATACTTTTTATAAATGTAAAGTATTGATTTAATAAATGACTTGAACCTTATGGAATCATACCTGTGCTAAATCCAGAAACACTGCTCTGTGGAAACATTTTGCAAACTGACCAACACATACATGTCACAAGAGAAGTGCAGGGATGAGCCTGAAAACCATGTTTAAAAGTTTAATACTCTATTCTGCTCTACCCAGCTTCGGCGTGTTTCCACCTTTTCTTCAGATTTATCTGCTGGAAAAGTCATTAACTTTCCTAATATTTTAAATGCTTGGGTTATTTGTCACAGTTCTCTCTTAGGTAGCTTGGATTTTCTTTGGGCAGAAATCCACATGCTGAAAAGAGGTATTTCACTGAAAAAAAAATCGGTTTTGAGTGAGACAATGTGTAGTTCTCATTGGTTTCAAATATACACAGGGAGCTTGATCAATGCTCTCACCCTGAAGAACCGTGAAACAGGTTGTGTACCCACATACAGTTTCCAGGTATAAGTATCTCAGTTTTTAAACACGGCCCAGTATGTCAGCCCATGGTTTGTCACTGGACATACTGAGGCAAGACAAGGCTTCTAGTTTTTCAATAGTTTCACATTGGCTGGGAATTTTCTCTTAGGTAATGAATAAAACAAAATCAGGAGAAAGTTCTATCAAATGAGATAGAAAAACTGGGTAGTTAATATTACTGCTGTCTGATTCTTGCCATGTTGAATGTCTGTGGTATCTTACTCCCTAAAAGTAGCTCCCAAGAGATTTAACAGCTAGTCAGTGTGAATCCTTAAACTTTGATTTGTTTCTTTATTTTTCACTCTGTACTTCAGCATATAAATTTCATCTCCATAATAGTTACAGAAATACAAAATATACTGAAGATGTAGCACATTGTCATATGTTCTGTGTCTCTTAAAATAGCATGGCCTAAAGAAGGGGTATACCTGATGTTAACTTATTATGATTTTTCACTTAATGCAGCATGTTTCCTACTGCATTGTCTCAAAAACTTTGAAACTACAATATTAATAAAAAGAGGAAGCTGAGGAATGAGAAGAAGTCTTGCAAATAAAAGTGAACAGAGCACTGTAATCAGTTCGGAGACAGAGGAAACAGTTGTGACTGTTATGCAGACAGGCATTAGTGTACCTAGCTGACATAAGGCAGAAGAGAATTCATTGCATAAACACACAGCGTTGTATTTATTGGTGCCAAAATACATATGCAGTGAGAAAACTCAACCTTTTTAGAGGTTAAAATCCTGATTTATTGTATTAAAAGTGAATTCCTGTTTCAGCGTTCATCTGAAGCTGGATCTACACCTTTCTAAAAGGCTTTAATTCCAAAGGTTTAGTAGATTCTGTATCTTTCTGTGTCCAAAAGGCTGGTGGGAGAAGATGGAGATAAGATTGAGATTTTACTTTTTACACCCTTCCTCTCTGATTTCTACAATTTCCATGTGTGGGAAGCACATTATGGTCCAGCTCTGATGAGTTCCCTACCTCTCATTCAGTTGTGGGTAGAGGATAATGTTCTTGATATTCCTTTCACAGTATTAAGAGCAGACAGAATGCATGGATGAAATAAGGATGGAACTCTATGTAGAGAGCCAAGAAAGGGGATAAGACATAGCTTGCAGTGCTTGTGGAAGTCTTGCCTCTTGCTAGGGTTTCTGCAGTTAGATGCAAATATTTTGAAGCAAAAGCTCCTTTTTTTTAGGTCTGTGTAAGTGTCAGCTGCAACAATTCTTTCAGTTAATAAGGAATCACAAGGTTTTGGAGCCAATTCAGTGGCAAATTCAGAAGATGGGGTAAACTACAGCTAGAATTAAATTCTCTCTTTAAAGATCCCATGGACTTGTTTGTGGAACATGCAGAATATAAGCTTATTTTTTAATTATGGTTCTATGAGTCAAAGACTTACTTAACCAGAAGTTTTCATAATGATGCACCTGACATTAAGATTGAAAATGGTGATGCTCTTGTGTTGTAGATGTCCTATTTAATATCATAACCCATGCAGAAATATTTTCAGTCACAAGCTTATTTCCAAATATTCACAGAAAATTGTAGGTGTATTTGTCTGAATACATTTATTCAAGCTGTTGCAAAGCTGAGTTGATCCCAAGTGCAAAAGAGCAATTTTAAAAATCTTTGTCTAAGCTCACCAGATACAGTCTATTATGTTAAGGAGCTAACATATGAAGAAATGTGAAAGTTAGTATACTTTTGTTTTCAAAATAGGTTCCTTGGGTTCTGTAAAGTTTTGTCTTTGGTTTAGCTGAAGTTTGTTCAATTTGTAAGAAAATTAGTGTTTGTGTATATAGCAGATAATTTCACCTTTATGAAGCAAGAGTTACATCCTAGCAAATGGAGAGAACACAGCACAGTAGATTACACAATTGTGTGTGTTAGTGATATGTTCATGGGTACTTCCTTTGGCATTTCTCTGCTTCTGCAATTATAGCTGGATTTTGCCAAGATAGATTGTAGATAACTACAACCTCAAAAATGTCCAGCCTTCAGCAAAGTTTATAGCTTCTTATAAATTTCACAGAGTTCAGGGAACTTTTTTTCCCCCTCTTCTGAATATCTAGGAAAAAGGCAGGAATTGCATTTTCTTATAAACAGTCATTTTCATGTAGCTGAGCATAAATTTTTAATAGATATTTTGAAAAAGTAGGACTTAAAAATATCTTTTTCTGTGATGAATTGATAACCAATGTATAAAAATAATCAGGCAATGGGTAATAGAAAAAAATAAATAAACCTGTGATGATGTAGTGCAAGAAATTAAAAAATTACTATCAGGTTAGAAGTGGATACTTTGAAAAATCAGAGAAATTGGTTCAACCACATGTAAGTCTATTGAAGACATAGCTAGTGTACTTCTCTTCAGATTTCTAACATAATACAAATATAAATTCAGATTGTAAACATGGATGGACATTTAGGAATTTTCCTCCCTTGGCCTGTGGACGTTCCGTAAGTTGTGGATAAATCCCATATGTGTTGCTGAAATGTGTGTTGAACCTCAGCCAGTAGTTTAAGATTATGTTGAAGAAAATATTTCTAAAAGGTTTCAGATGAAGAAAAGTATTTGAGAGTCCACAGAGGGCAGGAAGGTTGATTGGTAGCTCTGAGGATCAATACCAGAAGTGGTTTTTTCCTTTGGGGATTTACTTTGACATTTGTTTTCATTGTGCAGTGTAAACCCCAGAAGCCAAAACTACTCTTGTTATAAAAAGTCCCTATAGACAATCTGTGAAAATCTCACTTGAAGATCAGTTTCTACTAGACTCACAGTCTCTTAAGTCTCTTTTTCTTCATCATAATTGGTTGGCTGAAAGAAGACTCAGTGTTCTGCACTATTGTTGTTCTAAACAGCTATAATATATGTATATTAAAATATAGGCTATATTTTCACATCTAACTGTAGTATATAGTTGTCATACCCTTTCTTTTGACTCTTGTATATATTACATTACATGAGTATGTATATAATAACATGAAATTTATTCTTAGGACTATCCCAATTCTTGATTTTTAAGCAAGTATGCAGTATTATAGAACATTTAACATAATTATTAATAAGACCTTTGCACTATTACAGGGACTTCTAGAACATCTCATATCCAAAAGTCTGGATACCAACTTTCTTACCGTTCTCAGTTTCTACACTTGATTCAGAAATACAGTGTTTTTCAGTACTGTCTAAGTAAAGGTAGTACACTGACTTCAGTACCCAAGAATAAAATCTGGACCTTTTTATTTGCAAAGTTAAATCTGTACATTCAAATATAATTATTTAGAAATCTGTGAACTGCAATTATTGAAAAGTATTTTATGGTTAGTTTATGTAAGTTACTTCTACTATGTGCTTTAATAAGTGTTTTGTTAGGGGCATATGCAGCAAAACTTTGGGAAAAAAAAAAAAGATGCTGCTGGAAAAAACAAAACTGCAACAATAGGAAACAGGAAAAATTTAATGTGATACACCTTTTTTTTCTCCCCCTCAGTATTTAAGTAATAACTCACACATGTGAGAGTCCTGTAGTCTCCAGGGGGCAATCACATTCAACATGCATCAAAAGAAATAGTTCAGTTAAACCAACTCTCCCTACCCAGCAATAATTACCACAGGTTTACACTGAGATATAGTTGCAAAAGGTTAGTCAGTAGGGCATCTGCAAATCAAGTCATATGTCAACTCTACATCAATAACCTCATTATAATAGATGTTAGTATTTCAGCACATGACTGTCCAATATAGCATTCCACATATAGTTCATTTTTAACTTCTACAGTGACTTATAGCTTGTCTAATATTTTACTAACTTATGTATTTAAACACTCTGTATTACATAAATTATAATCAACGACAAAAGCAATGATTTAGATTGAAATTCCACAAAGGGAAATTGCAATAAAATGTCTGACCCTATTTGTGTATCCGTTTTCAATGTAAGATGAACATAGGAGGTTTAACCCTGTAATAGAAAAGCAGCGCAGTGGAAATTTCTATTAGTCTAGATTTCCCAATTTAAGCATTGCTTAATAATGTTACCTATAATTTTTCTTATCTTTTCAGTTTCACAAATCAAAGCTGTTTTTCCTGTCTAGGAATTCACCAAAAAAAATTGTGTTCTAGAAATACAATCAAGTAGCTAAATTATGTACAAACTGTCTCTCTCTATACTTTGTTATATTTGTAGCTTTTCCATGGGCTATAATATTTTTATGGAAAGCTTGATGGGCTGTATGAACATATAAAAAGGTTTAAAAAACCCTTGTTGTCTGTATCAAGCTCAGATCTCTACCTAGTTTCATATTTCTGTCGTCTTGTATTTGTCTGTAACCAGTACTAGCTATTGCTGCTATTTGTCATTCTCCATAGATCATTCTGAATAGCATGCAGGTCTGTTACTGATACCTCTGGTCAGTAAAGAAACCTCTGCTTGAGGTAAGCCTAAGTGGAATGAATTTGGTTGGTTGCTAATAAGCCAGATCTATACCACTTACCTGTCATCATAGGTGTTCTGTAATAGCCTGTTACAATGTCACTTATAGACTGCTTTGTGTTACAAACTGGTAAGAGAATGGAGGTGGATGTGCTTCTTTACATAATTTTGTCTAGAACACTCCTACCTTGGAAAATTTTCTTAAACTTACTTATTTTAAATGCATCTTTGCTTTGCTTTCATGTTATAGATTTTGTTAGAAGATCTGGGGGCTAAATGTCATTGTTTCATTGTTTGGTTTTAGTTGTGCAGAATTTAGCCACCAAAATTAGTGATGATAGAATAGATAAATCGAGGGGAAAAGAGGTGATTTTCAAAGCTCAAGCTGAACCATCCAGATCTTGGACTTAAAGAAAATATATTGCACTTTTAATTTAAACAAATATAATATGATCAGATTAAACTGAATTAGAAACAAACCCAAGTATTTGGTATCTAATGAAATTTGTAGTCCCTTAGAACAATGTCATACTTCAGGGTTCCTAGCTGTTTTGCAGTACAGTCAAGTTAAAACAGTAGACACAGGCTGACAGAATACTCATTTGTGACTAAAGGTAAAGGTAAAACTTCTAGTATTCAATTAAAAATCCACACATTGATCTAGCATGTTTTATTAATAAATGTTCAATAATTAATTGCGACTGATTGAGGTACTTAAAGAAGGTAAATTTGATGCCGTTTTTCATCCAGGAAGTGATTGGAAGATTGGTCTTTAGCATGTGAAAGACACAGACAGCAACATTCCATGTTAACTATTTTGCAGCAGGTAGGAATTTTTACTAGTCTCTCGCTTCTCTGTGGATGGTCTATAATATCTACATATGAAGAAAAAGAAAAGAAAACCACTATTTGTGGGTTAGATTTCTTTTCAGTGGAATCACCTTTTTTTTTTTTAACCAGGATTATCCAAAAAAAAAAATAATTCAACAACAAATGGCTCTGGAGTGCAGTACATGAAATTTTATAGAAGACTGAAGTTTATCTGTTCCTTTGTTACCGCTAGGGATCCTTACTACCTTAGTAAGCATTTTTTCTCTACTTGTGTTTGTGTTTTTCCATTTCTTGTTTTCCTTGGGAAACAGTCTGTTCAGTCTTCTGCCTCTGAAAAAGACTTTTTCCCTAAAAAAACCTTGGAGAAGGCCTGATAGGTTATGGATATTGCTGAAGCCCAAATGTTTTCACTAAATTAAATGCATTAATGCAGTTGGAGGTTTTTTCCATGACACCTTTCATCATTGTCAATAGGGAAAAAATAACTTAAAATAATAATGAACTATTAAAAAAAACCCAAAACACTTTGAATCTTAAACACCAAAACTATGCACAGAATGCAGATTTTTTCATATTGCCTACTAAAAATTATATTTTTAGTTATTCTTTGTATTTCTGTGGATATTTTGGTGTCATTAATTAGAAATGCCTTTGCAAATATATTTATTCTGCAGTAGGTGGAGTTTTATTAATTAATATTATTTGGTATCAGCCAGTCATGCTTCTTTTCACACTTGTGTATTGTCATAATGAAAGAAGCGTTTTACACCTACTCTTCATCTGCCAAGCTCCTTTGTCATATTGAGAACTATGATAATTTATCCACCTAGAAGCTGTGACAAAGATAAAAGCCATGTGTATGTGATCCTCCTCCCTTTTTCTCCCTTTAAAATACCCCACCAAACTTTAAAGAGACATTATAACAATGTGAACAGTGTGTCATGAGTGCTATAGTCCCTTTGTTTTGAAGAAAGAATTTTGTGTTTTCCTGCATATGGCTGAATTCTTGGCTTGAGTAAAGTTAATGGGAATTTCGCCACTGCCTTGTCAGACAAAGATTTCTCACATGAAGAGAAAAATAATTAACCCCCTTCCCGTACAGACAAAAAATAAACTTAAAAGGTCATTGAGAAAGCAGATTTTCAATACAAATGGAAACAGTCCATTGTAATTCATCATTTACATCTGATCTGTTGATGGTAATTGTAATTTGTGAGAAAGTCCTTCTGCAGTCAGCTGTAAGGTTTGTCAAGATTAGCGTTTCTGTCTGGGTGTTCTTTTTTAAAGAGCATTTGGCTGCCAAGTCCTAACAAATATCATTACTTCTCTTAATAGACTTTAGGAAAGATTGCTAGAAGGCTGCTGTCTACTTCTCATGCTTTCAGCAAAGGCCTCAATACTTATGCATGATGGCTTTATTCCTCTTTTTCTTATGAAACTCATAAACACTAAAAAAAATAGTGTTATAAGCAGGTGTCATGGTTTAACCCCAGCTAGTAACCAAGCACTGGGGGATGGTGCTCACTCACCCCTCTCCCCCAGTTGGATGGGGAGAAAAGGAAAACCCATCTTGTGGGATGAGACAAAGAGAGTTTAATAGGAAAAAAAAAGGAACACAATAATACAAATACTACTACTAATAAACCAAGTGATGCACAAATACAGTTGCTGCTCACCTCCTGTGGAGAAATAAAACAAACCCTGATGCCCAATCTGTTTCTGAGCAGCAATCCCTCCTATTGGCCAGCTTCCCCAGTTATATGTGGAGCATGATGTCACTGTTGGGACCAGCTGTCCCAGCTGTGTTCCCTCCCAACTCCTTGTGCAACCCCAGCCAACTCACAGGTGGGATGAGAAGCAAAGACCCGGACTCTGTGTAAGCCCTGCTCAGCAGTAACAATAACATCTCTGTATTATCATTTCCAGTACAAATCCAAAACACAGCCTCAAACTAGCTACTGTGGAGAAAATGAACTCTTATCCTATCCAAAACCCAGCACAGCAGGTTAACTGGTATCTTAAACTCCTTCTCTTTTGTATGTTTTCTCTAAATGTGAAATAAGTGTATCTCGAGTACCAGAAAGCTAGTCTTTTTTCTAGGATGTTAGAATGCTGCAAAACACCTCAGTATTTTCATGAAAATTTAAGTTGTTTAGCATTGAATATGTATTCAGGAGAAAAGAGAATGACATTTTGACTACCTTTTGAATGTAATAATTGAACAAAATCTGAGTCAAACTAGGTGCATAATATGAATATGTGAGTTTATGCATGTTAGTAGGATTGCCAAATGCCACAGATTTATTTATCTTCAATGAATTATATAGACTACTTCTATACCCCTCTCATATAATGTGTTAGGTTGGAAGGACCTTTAAAGGTCATCTAGTCCAACACCTCTGCAGTAAGGAGGGACATATTTACTATGTACATCCACATAGAAATTGCAAACTGTGGGAATAAAAGTGGGGGCCTGCGTGTGTGTGTATTCTGGAAAGAATCTCTTTGGTAGAATTAAGGTGTGAAATATGGAGTGATAGAGTTCTGCTTAAGAGAACATGAATTTTCTGAAGCTTTTAATCTCAGTCATATTCACTATCTATATGACTTGATTTTCTTTTCCTGTAATTTGAACATTTTGTTCAAAATTAAAATTGTGTAGAACTAAAATCTGAATGAATTTTAATTTTTATTGATGTCTTTTACGTATATAGAAATTTATATTTTTTTCTTCTACACGTCCTCATGTAGTGAAGCCATGTAGTTTTGTCAAAAGCTTCATTAACATTTTCCAAAATCCTTGTCTTTATTTTTCATATATTTTAAATGATCCAAATATCTTTATGTATGTTGGCAATATCATGGTTTCATATTTATATCCAGACTCCCATTGTTTAATTCCTAAGGAGTTCTGTTTCAGTGCATCTATAGGCATTAACAATCAACACATTCTCATTCTTCATAAACCACTGAAACATCCTTGACAGATGCCCCATTCAGAGAACCTTTCAAGTTCTCTTTTTTTCTTGGTGTAAATGAAATTTCATAATTCATGAGGTAAAGCTCGGAAGCAAGCAGAATGCAGCTTATGTTGTCAAATGTGGTACAGCTGTGCTGACTACTGTTGATATTAACTGTTGACACTTTATTCTCTTGTAGCTGTTCAGTATTTTCAGTGAAATAGTGAAACTGTATATTAGCCTATGCTGATTGAATAAAATGAACTTGTAACCCGATTTAAAAATCGGGGGGACTGACATTTTACCTGGACTCACTTGCTGGAACTACAAGAACCAAGAAATATATTGTATCTGTTTAAAAACCAAACATGGAAGTTAGTAAAAAAAGAAATTAAAAAGGACAGGCAAAAGAGTAGAAGCTTTACAGGCATTGTGAAGGATATTTAAAGAAAATTGTATTGGCTCTGAGGAAGTGGATACCACCTATCAAAAATTACTTTAGGAAGACCGAATAGAAACCAGCATAGTTAAGCAGCAGGATAAAGGAAGCTATCAAAAGAAGAAGAAGAAAAAATCTTTAAAAACCCTGAAATTTGTCCCGTTGAGAAAAATAGAATCATAAAACCTGGCAAGTAAAATGTAACAAGCACAAATAGGTAGATCATGAAATGTACAATAAGGAGAAAGTCATGAAATACATTCAAACTAGTAATTTTCCAACGTGTCAGAAGGCGGAAGCCTGCCAGAGAATCTACAGAGCCAAAGATAATCAAGAAATATAAAGAGTGGTTTCAGAAAATAAGGTCATGAGGTCAAAAAATGAATGAAAATTGTCTCCTATATTCACAGAAGAGAAACTTGGTTAGTTTTTGCTTCTGAAACTCCATTTTATTGGCAAAGATTTGGTCGATTTATCTCAGAATGAGACTACAGTAGAAGAGATTGCACAACAGTTACCAAAATTAACAATGCCGTCATCCTAGGATCAGTGGATCAGAGGATAATTCAGGTTGAAAGGGACCTCAAAGGGACCTTCAAGTTCAACCTCTTATTCAAAGCAGGCTGAGCTTGTGGTCAGGCCAAGTCTCTGTCAGATCCAAGTAGTTTTCATTCTGAAGTTCTTGGAAATTAGAGGTGAAATATGTGAATTTATAACTCCAGTGTATAACTTGTTTAAAATTTCCTTTTTTACCGGTGGACTGGAAGGTGGCTAATGTGACATCTGTTTCTAAAAAGGGTTTCACATAAGTTTTGGAAAACTACCTCTACTTATGACATCTGAATTGGGCAAATCAAGATGAATTGTGTTAAAAAAAGCAGAATTAGTGGGCACATAGTATGTTGGAGAAGAAGCAAAATGCCTTTCCTAAAGTTAAGCCGTTCCTCATGAGTTCACGAGCCATGATATTTTTCAAAAGTCCCATAAGAATCTGTGTTGTGACTGTTGGGTGTGTTTTTAAAAGACCTGGAAAAAAAGAGAATAGTGTAATGAAATTTGGCATCATCCACTGTAAGACCAATGATTGTTTCTTTGATTGTGCCTCCATACAAAATCACAGGAAACTGAATAGTATTTAAATAAAACCCGTAAGAGTCATTAAAAAAAAAAAAAGATAACCGCCATAGAATAAGAAAGCCATTAAGACATGAAGCTGTGTAATCATGTTACTAAATGCAGCACTGATGGCAAAAAGCTTAAATGTTACGGGGAAGAGTGAACTGAAAAAGCTTATGCAGAACAGAAAAGAATATTTTGGCAAACTCAGGCTGATTTATGATGGTAGGAGGAACTATGCGGGTTTGCATGGTTTTGACCCTAAACCTGCAAAAATATGTTGGATTTGGCAATGTTTCACTTGGAGTTTTTTGGCTTCCTTGAAGCCCAGAAGTCAAAGCAACATTTGGAATATGAACCAAAGCCAAAGAAAAGGTTTGGATGAACCGTACATGACATAACAGCCAAGTTTCACACAACTCTAATTATCATAATGGTTTTCCCCTTTCTTTGTTTCTTTATACCTTTTTTCCAGAGCTGCTTTTCTATTTCTGAATCTTAATGGATAGGAATCTCTATACTCAGTAAAAGTCTCATTACTCTGTTTGCATAAGGAGATGAAAAATGAGAGCTCAACTCTTTTGTCTCTCATTTTTGTATTATAGCAGAATATGAACAAGAAGGTTGTAGATAACATCTGAAGTGTTGAGCATTATTCTTGTCCATTTTGCAAATATTGTGCTTTGTCTCTTTGGAAGTGATAATGTTAGATACTTAACCTTCCTTTTGTGTTTCAGAATATGAAATGAATAATTAAGGCATCCAAAGCACTGAAGAGTTTAAGAAAGGGTTATAGTTTGTCTTCTTTCTACCACTTATTAAGAAGTACCTCTTAAGTTCTGGTAATGTAAATACCACTTTCCATAGAGACAGACATGCCTGTACAGTGAATGGTGCATGTTCTGCATCTCGTTTGCATCTCACGAAACTGCGGGATACGATATATTCAAGCTGCTGGTCTGAGAAAGCATCTCAAATCCATAGTCTTTGTATGCACATCAGACACTATACATATGGTAAATGATAAACATACCATATGGGATTTGTGAAGTTAAGACTATCAGATTCCTCTCCCATTATTTTTTCTTACATTGTATGGTCAAATCAAAACCATATTATTCTTCACATTATTAAGGGGTTATGCTTGTGGCCCCATTTATGAGGTTACAAAACTGATCATACTTTAAGCTTTCCTTTGGCCTAAAATTTTCCTGGTTACACTCAGGTTGTCATTGTAAAGAAAAAAGGGGGGGGGGTGTGTGTGAAGTTTGCAGAAGTTCGGCCAATTTTTGAATGATAGAGTTCTGAAAACTTCACATATAACCTTAGGCAAATATTACATCTCAAAAGAGTTGAGTTTAAGTTTCATTTTGAAAACTTATGTTTCCAGAATTTTCGTTGTATATATTGTGAAGATGTTATCTGTAAAGCATAGTTGCAGTCCTGACAATATCGTGACTATATATGCAGTTTTACGATAGATTTATTTTTAAAATTTGCTTTGTTGACTGGAATAACAATTCATCTGAACTGAATTCAAGTGTTTATCTAAAAATTAAAAGTTTAGTATCTCTTCTTCACTTACTTTAACATTACAGAATTCTTCTAATTTTACCTCCTTTATTTTGTCCTCTTCCTGTGTTAAGCCAATAAATGGAACAGTGTAATTAGCTAAGTGAGCAGTTGAATAGAAGAATCAAGATTTCCACTTCGTATATCATGAACTGATTTCTCAGTTGAGATGGGAATGAAGCCTACTGGGTGTAAACTGTCTTTTTTCTCATTATACTTACTAGTTAAAGGTACAATATTATGTTAGGAAAGAGATAAAGAGACACATAGAGTGGGTGAGACTGTATACCAGAACTGTCTGGATTCCTTAATCCTACTACCTGTGGGTCAAAAAATTTTATGGATGGGAGTCTCAAGACTCACACCATGAAAAATCAAAAGTAAGGAGGTGTAAGATGGCCACTTGGAATTGTTTATCAAATAGGAGATGACTCTTCCTCTAGGGAGTGAATCTGCTTTAGCCATGGATCAGGTATTCTAAATCAATCTCATAATTTTAACTGGTTCCTTTTTTTTTCCCAGCCAGGGATTCGGGTTACCCAGCTGTATCCCTACTGCAGAGTACCATTATCAGTTGTGTAATAATGAAAACCTATCATGGGAACTTGATTTGATCTATCAACTAGACATGTGGCTCATCAGTCTGAAAAACCAGCTCACATACAGCCAAGAAATGGCTTAGGATAAAAGAGATAAGCAGGTGTAAGTCAGAAAAATATCTGTTTAAAGGCAATAAAAAACCCCAACGACTCAAACAAGAAAACATGTTTAACTGAAGAACTATCTCCTGCTCTTACCAAATTTGATTTTGAACTTGGAGTTAAACTGAGCTGTTTGATGCCATTAAAATGAGACACACACTGATTTCATTGACCCTTCAATTACACAGAACAGAAATAATAATAAATGATTATTTTTTATAGCTAGAAAACATGTAAACATGAAAAATTATCTAGTGACAAAACAAGAAGTGGTTAAATGATAAATCTGGGAATGGCAGGCTTAATATGACATCTGTGTGGAATCTGCACTAATGCAATTGTTAAGATTTTTTTTCATAGTGTTTAAGAAATGTAGAGTTAATGTTCTAATAAAATCTAGGGGAACAGTAGTTCCCAGAATGACCCTGAGGCCGAAAATATGACCCATTGCTTTCTGTTGGACCATAAAATTGATTCTAATTGAAGATAGTGAAATTAAACAAAAGCTAAAAATGTGAAAAGGAACTGCAGTACATAGTGGATTATGTTCTTGGGCTGCAAAAGTAAAATGGATGCATGTGGTACTGCCATGTCTCAGAACTTCTAGAGTTGTTCAATGCTTGAGTAATCCTTAAGTCGGGAGGATATGCTTTAGCTGCTGTGCAGGTATATAAGGTCAATTGCTAAATTACTCAGGACTTAGGTAGTAGGTTAATGTAAGTCTGGGATTCACAGTTTGCATACTTTTTCATACCACCAGATTGCTCTGTGCAAGAAAGTTTGAGAATATCTGTGACTGCAGGAAAAAGCTAAAAATATTATGCTTGGATCTTGATAAAAGTCTGTAGAAGGCATTTATTTGTTTATAGAGCTTTTTTTTTCTTTTGCTTTTAAATCTGAACAAAAGCCTTAAACTTGTCTACCTGGAGAATCACAGAATTGTAGGGGTTGGAAGGGACCTCCAGAGATCATCAAGTCCAACCCCCCTGCCAAAGCAGGTTCCCTAGGGAACCTAGGGTGACCTAGGGTGACCTAGAGCAGGTCACACAGGTCGGTGTCCAGACGGGTCTTGAATATCTCCAGAGATGGCGACTCCACACGCCCCTGGGCAGCCTGTCCCAGGGCTCTGTCACCCGCACTGTGAAAAGGTTCTTCTGCATATTGATGCTGAACTTCCTGTGCTCCAACTTGGGGCCATTGCCCCTTGTCCTGTCCCCACAGACCACTGAAAAGGGGCTGGCCATTTCCTTTTGTTTCCCACACTTCAAGTATTTATAAACATTGATCAGATCCCCTCTCAGTTATCTTTTCTCAAGGCTGACCAGTCCCAGCTCACTCAACCTTTCCTCATAGGGAAGATGCTCCAGGCCCTTCTTTAATCATCTTTGTGGCCCTCCACTCAACTCTTCCCAGGAAATCCCGGTCTTCTCTGTTTCCCCCCTCACCTTCATGGTACAACAGCATATCTTAGGCATGAAAACAGCTTCATGATGTAAGTCACTGATTGCTTGTAAAAGCCCAGAATAAACTCTAGACATTGAGGTGCAGAATCCAGCCAACTGGTGTCTTACTTTCCAAGGAAAGAATCCAAAATGCAAGCTCAAAATTCTTTGCTTCATGAGCCATCTGAACTGTGGTGCAGTGTCTTTGGATAGAAATGGTTTCCTGAGATTTTCATATGATCATTGCACTGCAGTCTGTAATTATGAATGTAATGATTTGGTATATATACATTTAATTTCCAGTGTTGTCAAGGAAAAATGTGCATGCATTAGTATAACATAGTGTGATTTACGGTAGGGCACTTCTATCCACATTACTGTATACTAGAAGACCAAGAGTATGTCGGTTCTTATCTATCTACTCACAGCTGTATTTAAGCAACTAATACACATTTCTATAAACAACTTGATTTATAGATGAAGTTGGTCACTGAGAAGTAAAGATTTCCTGAAGGGTAGGAGACATGTCATTCTTCTTTGGTTTAGTGGGGAGATCACAAACTTCTGGCTCCTCTCATGGCTTTTGGTGTTCAGTGCTAACCATTTTACTCTCCATAATACTTGTGAGTCCTTTTCAATTTGTAATATATTTTATCCTTTCCTAAATATTTATTTTATTTTCATGAAATGGAGAAGTGCTTTTAGTGCTTTTATTCTAGTTACTGTTATTAACTCTTTGATAGACTTTCCTGATTGCAAGTAGAAACAGAGGAATTTGACTTACATGTTTTTTTCTATTTTGGAATACTTAGCTGATTAAGAACTGTAGTAGTCTGGGCAAGAGTGATTTCCTCACTCTGTGCAAAAGAAGTGACTAATAATTTTCTTCTAGATGCGAATCTCTGCATTTCTGAAAGTCCTTTTCACCCTGAGATATTTTTACCTCTTTTTAAAATTTGGTTCCATATGAGGTTATACATGGCATTACTAATGCTCTGAGGCTAAATTAGAGTAACCTGTTTGACATTCCTGAGTGAGTTTTAGATATTTCCCCTGCATGAATATTAGGCTGCAAGCTGTGCACAGCAGTTAGCGTTAATTAACGTGTCTGCAGTTTTTGTGGTTGGTCCCTGCAGCTTGGGAACAAGTTCTGTAATTCTGCATCACAGCTACCCTCTGTGGGTATTATTATAATAGTTATGACTTCCTGATGAATTGAGAATGATTGGTGGCAGCAGTGTTTTCAAAGAAGGAATCATGAGCTTTGACATCATTCCTGTCCTTTCATGCAACTAAAACACATTGATCTTCGCAACATGAGAACACAGTGGATCAGATGAGATGCATCTACTTAATATTTTTTGTCCTGGTCAGCAGAAAATACCAAAAAACTTTAAGTGGAGTATTAAAGAATTAGGGCATGAAAAAAGCGTCTCAGGTTCTACCAGTTGGTGGCTTTAGGCCTCTCTTCAGCTGGAAATAGCATATTATAATGTTCACAGTCCATTGACTTCTATAATCAATATCTTTGAAAAAAAATGTTGGCACTCCTTTTTGGGGCTGGGAATTACCCCAACTCTTTGAGCTGTGCAATTTAAAATGTCACAGTAACAGTTTTTCCCTTTTACATGTTTTTTTTAAGCCTGTGGCCTAGTAATGTCCTTAGGTACCCACAGTTCTTTAGCTGTGAGAAACAGCAAACAATAGCTCCCAGTTCACTTTCCCCATAGCATTTATGGTCTCACTTCTCTTTCAATATCGTATTTTCCAAGCTGAAAAGTCTTGCTTGAAAGTCTGCCTTTTCTCATTTCAGATAGGTTTATGTTGCTTGTCTGTCTTAACTGGGAGAGTAGGTCCTTTTCAAATGATTTTTTGGCAGGTCTTGAATTTTTTGTCCAGTAATTCCTTTTTGCGTTTTATGCTAGAGAATAAAATAAACAGGTTTTATATATATTTTAAATATAGAGAAACAGGGAGGAATATGAAAGTTTCTTCTGATGTATCCACAATACAAAGTGAGCATCTATTTCTAAGAGAAGTTGATCTACCTTCTTCTTAGTGACCTTTGTAAAAACCTTGTTCATGATTCATTATCCACAGGTATTAAAAGATTTCTCTAATATCTAAACTTAGTCTCTTTTTCTGTAATTTCAGGCAGTTATTTCTCACCTTATGCACACTAAACATAGGGAAATGGGTTTTTTTTCTTCTCCTTTGTAATGGCCAGTATCAGAAAATGCATATCATATTCCTTAGCTTTCTTTTCTTGAGGTTAATAGACCCTAATTCTTTCAATCTTACCATAGAGGTTATGTTTTCTAGTTTTCTTATTGTCCTTGTTGCTTTTCTTTGTAGTCTTTCCAGTTTGTTCACATCTTTGAGTGGATAAAATTGGATCCAGTTCTCCTGCTGAGATCTTGCCAGCGCCAAAGAAAACAGAAGGATTACAACTCTATATACATCTTTCCAAAATGTGTGTTTTGCAACAACATGACACTGTTGACTTGTCACCTTAGTGTCTTGATCCTTTTCTTCAGTAGAAAAAGACAACTTCTTAATCAGTTATTTCACCTCCTGGATTTGTGGAGTTGATTAATTCTGCTGAAGTGTGAGACCTTGCTTTTCTCCCCATTACATACAATTTTTTTTTTCCTCTTCAGTTCTCAGATTTGGCAAGATGTCTCACAGTTACATTTTTGTTTTTCACACTAATGCGATCTCCAAATTTGTAGTCTTAGTATTTTTGGTTATTAATGAAATAATTGAGTATCATATGGCCCTGCAAAATCCCATTTTAAAAAATATGCTTCTAGTTTCACAGTTAATTGCTGGTGACTCTCTACGGTTTCTCAAGTAGTTTGGCATCCATGTTATGTTACTTCTATTTGGATCATACTTTTCTTTAGCTTGCTTATATGAATATCATGAGATTGGTTACCAAGTGTGACTGCTACTTTTGTCCTTCAACAAAGCCAATTACTCTGTCATAGAATCACAGAAGGGCATGGGTTGGAAGGGACCCCAAGGATCATAGAGTTCCAACTCCCCTACCACAGGCAGGGCCACCAACCTCCAGGCCTGGATCTACACAAGGTTTTCCAGGGCCCCATCCAACCTGGCCTTGAACACCTCCAGGGATGGGGCACCCACCACCTCTCTGGACAGTCTGTTCCAGCACCTCACCACTCTCTCTGTGTCATATGAAAAAAATCTGATTTGTTTGACATAACTTCTTGGGAAATCCAAGATTCCCAAGAATTCTTCTTGATGCTTCTAGGTGTTTACAAATAGTCAGAATCAGATTTCTTGATCCAGTAAGTTTCAGACTCAAAACTGACTTATTTAGAATTCTCCAATCTTCCTTTTTTTCTGATAAAATCATATTTGTCATTCCCTAGGTTATTTTTGCTATCCCAACTGTTCCCCAAGAGTCCTCAAAAACTGAGATTTTATCAGCCATTTTTATTCCTAGAACAAAATTTACTATAACTAGCTAATATTAAAGCATCCCAGCATTCTGTTACCTGTTGTCCACACCCCTGCCCTCGATATTTTTCCTTTTTTACTAGCTAGTTGCTTGGTGCTCCCCTTAGGTTAAGAGTGATGTAAAATAGCATTAGCCTTTTGGTAGGCTTGGCATACGTATTTAATAAATTTACAGATGTGTCAAAGACAGTAAGCTTAATAGAATTAAGCTTTAGTAATTTTGTTTGTATGTGAGTTTATGACATTGTTATAAAAGTTTTCAAATAAAAGGGATAACGCTGCCTCATCTAGTACAAAATGCTTGGACATTAAAAGCCAACAGGACAGTACAGAATGTGTTTTGTAATTAGGAGAGTTAAAGATCCCAGTGGGGTTTGATACTGTACAGCATACAGTAACTTTAGCACAGACAGGTGGTAAAGGATGAGGGAAATATAGTTGTAGCCTCAGGCAGATACTCAGCTCATGCAGCTGTTTCATGCATTCTGGCAACATGACTCAGTTAAAATCAAATAACATTCCTTATGCCAATATTTCTTACCTGCATATGAAACCAGTTGTCTTTCATTTTGCAAAAACATGATAATTCAAAGAGCATTAAAAATGTACTGTTTCTCACACAGAATTTATATCTTGCAGCTGCACACTAATCCAAGTGAAATGGAGTAGAGTTTCACTTTATCAGCCAATCATAACTTTAAACTGTTTTTACAATTCATCGTACAGTTTTTAAAGCCAGATTTAAGTCTGTATATGAAAAATAGTCTACTTGATGTATGAAGCCATAGATTAGTCAATATGTATTTAAAGAAGTACTTCAGTAACAACAGAAAAATGACTTTAGAGAATTTATGGACTAAACTCTGAATGATACGTATGGAATGCAAGTGTTATGCCATCGGTATGCAAGGAGTAGCTGAAAAATACAATTAACTGGCTCCAATAATCTCTGATCCTGGTGCTCTTTTACGGCTGTTCTATTTAGATTATTAGTCTGTCCCATATCATAACTACTTGCTAGCCTTTTTATTTCTGAAAGCAATTACACACTAGGTGGAAGACAGAATGCATCTCTTGTCTCTGGGTAGGGCTGAACCTGTTCATTATTTCCTTCACTGGAGTCATAGAAGAAGATGAACAAACAATTAAACTCCTGCTTATGACTAGATGTGCCATGTACCTATGCTAGCAGATTATCTTTGTCCTCCCATGACACTGCTGAGAATTCACTTGCCTGTCTCTGTTGGAAAAGCTGCATCTTGGTTCCTGTGCTTTACTGAATCCTCTCTTAGGCATTATTAGAATTAAAGAATTATTAATTCCTTATATAAGGACTAAAATTATGATAATACACATACTCAGCACTCCTTGTCATGCACCAGTGCTCATGTGGTGCTTAATATAATTCACATCTATATTATTTTTAACATATATTTGGTTCATCTTCATCAGTCTTTTTATTCTATATTTACAGGCTTGGATAGGTTTTTTTATAATAAGTAAAAAAGATTTTATGTATTTTTAGAGCCTTTTGGTAATTCAGGAATTAGTCATGTGGTTGTACACTAAAAGTTACAGAAAGTGACTGACAGCTATGAACCTCATTTACACAACACATTTAAATACACTCAAAATTAGGTACACCCTCATGTACTGTTTTTGCTAACTTTTAAGTATGACTTAGAAAAGACAGCTCCTAGGAATAAAATATTCAAGTTTTATGCCTACCCAGTTTTTAAAAATTCTGTTTACTATCCCCAGTTATTTTTTTCGTTGATGTCAGTTATGATACTAGTCTGTTTTTGCTGTCATCAAGCCATTAAACATACTATTGCTTAGCATTTTCATATGAATAAAGCCTTTCCTATTTCAACTCTGTTTTTTTAGAAGCAACTTCCTGCTATAACAATATTTTTCTGGAAAAAAGTCAAAAATACCTAAATACCTTAAACAGGTTTTTCAAGTTAACAATTCTGCTATAATTAGTCTTCAGGCTACCTCTGGCTCCACGGATTTAAAGCTATCAGAGTTTACTGTTTTGTGAAAAATATGTTTTACTTTGTTTGGACATGCTTGTCATAAGTTTCTCAGTATATCATTATCCTATAAAACCTCCCACTGGCAGTGTCTGGAAGAAAAAAATATAGTGTAAACTATAGAAGACCTAATGGCAGCTTCCTGCCAACATTCATTCTTGAGTCAACAACGTTTGTTTTTGTTTTTGCTTTTGTAAAAATATGTCACAATCTAGTCTTTCATATAAGTTTGCTAGTTTTATTTATCAGCCCAGTAGTGCTTTTATCCACATCTTCCACTTTCCCCTATTTTTTTCTCCTTTTCATTCCATGATATCTGTGTTTCTGGTCATACCACCAGTGAGTGTTTGCACACATAAATTATACACCTAAAAACACTCATCACTAGAAAATTTACTGCTTCTAATATCTTTCTCATGAACAGTTGTGTTTATTTCTGAGTTGACTTCTCTGGTAAAGACAGCAATGCTCTTAGCTTTGGTTCAGTTCTTTGTTTTTTCAAGACTCTGATTTTAGATACTACAGTGTGTATATGGGACCATGTGGGCTTTTAACCATAAGCCTGTGCTGGGAGTACTAAAATGGTTTTAGTTTCTAAATGCAACTCTGAATAAAAATAATAGTCTGTATTAACTATACTGCTACTACCCTGCTGAATGCAAGGGCAGTATGTGGGAGCAGAATATATCCTTCTGACAGAGGATATAATTGGCTTTTCTTTTTTCTCTTTGAAACCCTGTTTGGAGAAGGCGGGGTGGGGGAGGCACGGAGGAAGGTTTCTGTCCTTTAAGATAAGGAGCTTGAATCTTGTTTCCTATGTCTAGGAAACTTACGTTATTTGGTTTGGGAAATCTTATCTTCTGGGCCTCCCTTTGGCAGCTTAACTACTAACTCTACTTAGCTAAAGGAGAGACAGATACTGTCTTGGAGAAGTAGATGCTGTTTTTTTCTTCCCCCCTCTTCCCTTTATTCCCCCCTTTTTTTCTCCTTACCTTCTTTAAGTTAAGGAGAAAAGTCTCTGCCAGTATTTTGAGGTTTTCTGAATATGAAATACGTGGTGCTGTTGTAGTATTACAACAGCATAATAAATTGTTATTATTTTTATTATCATATGTTGCTGTGCAGTTATAGTAACAAGGGTTACTTTTTTGATATGGCTGATTTTCTCTCCTCTTGAGGTGGAATGTTGTATAACATTACACTCAGTACCATGAGATTAAACTATATTCATAACGCAATACAGTACAATATCAGCTCTTCAAACAACTTGTATGACACTAAATTTGCGTGGGTGACTCAGAGATTGTATCATGAGGAGTCACTGTCAGACAGGAAGACATGAACAGCAGGGAACGTGGTATAACCAGGATCATATTGTGAGTGTTTAGGGGTTCTGTTGACCAAATCCATTATATGCAGAAAGCCTACATTTCTTTTTGTTCATTTATAGAAAGTCTCTTTAATATTACACTATCATATGAATTTACTGAACAGATGATATATTATAAGCCATTACTTCTGATCTTGTCATGAACAGTAGATTTTAGATAAGTGGCACCAGCACAAAAAAGACCCCAGTCTGAACGAGGCAACTTACAAGAGGAGGATTGTTGCACTCTAATTTTGAATGATAATTTTGTAAAAATTGTAATAATTGTAAAAAGTATTTATTAAAAGGGAAAAAAGTGAGCACTTGAATTTTAAGTGCCCAGCTCTCTTTCTACATAAGAAAATAGTTTGCTGTCCACTGTCTAATTTTTATGTCTTATGTCCTTGTTAGCCCAAGGACAATGGACAGTTAGGATGATTTCATATGCCATTTTATTTCATCTTATTTTTTACTGGCCTTAACACATTTCTTCTTAGTATACCTTATAGCAATCAAGATCAAGAAAAATCCAACATTCAATAAAAAATGCCAGTAATTGTCTAAACTGTGTTGCCTGGATGAATGAGAATTATTGAAATCTCCTACAGTCTCTGTGGACCTGTTGCTTTGTAGAGTTTTTTCCTGTGGAATTCCTCTTCGAGAGGAGAAGGAATTTAGATGTCATTTGTGTGCATGTGTGTGTGCTCACTGAACTGATTTTGAAGGTCATATGAATGCACTGAGAAACTGGAGAAATTAGATATTTGGGAATGGAAATTGGTGGTCTTCCAGGCAATATTGGATCTAAAAGTGCTAAATCCTTTAATAAATAAACCTTGATTCAGACTGGAATGTCTTGGCGTGATCTTAAAGGTGATATTATGAGGGACTTCTGGCTGTTGACTAGCCTCAAAGATAATTATCTGCACATTCCAATCTTGTTCTGCCATCAGCAGTGCTTGAGGTCTAAATGTAGTAAATTTTATTTCCATTGAAATATAGTCTATTTAAACTATCCTCATTCCCAACATTTAAAATGTATTTGTATCTGACTGGAAATATGAAGAGTAAAATAACGAAATAAGTATGTAACTATATCAACTGCTTCTTAGTTCTGTGTACTTAATGCAGGTGTCATAATTTCAGCCATTGTAGGTAGTTGTCTAACTATGACGTCATATGTTGGGAGCATAGAGTTATATTGTCAATATTACTATATTTGTTAGGCTGTGGATAAAAGAATGTTTTCTTTGCTGAACATTTTGGAGGTGAGATGTCTCATTGATATGATGTCAAAGATTTTGATTATAATACAGATCAGATGCTCAATAAATTTCATTTACTGCATCATGTACTGAGCTAATTTGAGACAATAGCTCATCTGAAACATGATATGTGTAATATGTGTAATTTAAGCACTAAAGCATCATGTTTCTGTATCAAGCACCTTGAAATGGATAGAAATGATCTTCTGCCTTAAAAAACAACATACTTAATTCATAGTACATAACTGCTTACTTAGTAGATGATAAATCTAAGATTTTTTGTTTGTTTCATAAATTTTGCATGCAACTAAAATAGAAATTTGATTCTTTAAAGGACTTAACTGCTGGGTATCGTAGAGACTTCTGTAATAAAGTTTGTCTGTGGGACAAAACTGTGCACAAAGTTGAGAAAGCAAGCAAGCATTAATTTCTAACACACTATGTAAATATGTATGCATGTAAATGAATGCTACTATAGTTCTAATGTATTGTTGCTTGTGGGATTGTATATTCCTGGGAGTGGCACTCAAGATCTTAAAAAGTAGTTAAAATGTACCACTTGATGTGGGCAGAGTAATCTCTGTCCTCTGAAACCAAAACTGTCTTTGGATGAGAGTGACTTAAGAATAATAAAATATATGTCCTGATAAGAATTATTATACATAATATAAACAGTGGCAAGGATGTTAGTTTGCATGAAAGGTTAAGCAGATCCAAAAGACAGTTGTCACCAGGGCCAGTTTAAGCCTTCCAGCTGTAAGTTTCTTCAGTTGTCAGTGAGCTTGTCTTCTCGATGCCCACATATTTTGCTTTGAAACAGAGTGAGTAATACCAGCTTGGAGATCTGCGTGTTTTCTGTTGTACTCCTGCATTTTGCCTCATGTGGAAAGAGGCCTGAGACACTAGGAAGGAAAACTTTTACCTCAGGAATAGAAGGCAGCTTGTGTTAAAGATTGTTTACTACTTTTCTTACCAGATGAAAAAGGAAATATTATTGTTCTCATCAAACTTTGCCTAATTTATTTTGCCCAAAAAAATACAGAACTTAAGCTTTTCTAGAAGTGCCCGTTGCTTTGATATGTAAATAATGTTCATACAAGATCAGTTATAATAGTAAAATCTTTAGTACAATAGAGCAAATACTGTGGTCGTCCACTTCAGGCTAAGGCTTTATAGTGCACTTTCTCTTAGTTTTCTTACTATAAACTGATTATTATCAGACAGGCTGAGTCAGACAATTGGGATTGTTCAGTCTGGAAATGAGAAGGCTCTGGAGAGACATTATAGGAGCCTCCCAGTATCTAAAAGGGGGTCTACAGGAAAGCTGGAGAGGGATTTTTTATGTGGGAGTGTAGTGGTAGGACAAGGGGCAATGGGTTTAAACTAAAAGAGGGGAGATTTAGATTAGCCATTAGGAAAAAATTCTTCCTTGTGAGGGTGGTGGAGCACTGGGACAGGGTGCCCAGAGCAGCTGTGGCTGTTCCTGGATCCCTGGCAGTGTTCAAGGCTAGGTTGGATGGGGCTTTGGGCACCCTGGGCTAGTGAAGGGTGTCCCTGCCCATGGCAGAGGGTTGGAACTGGATGGGCTTTGAGGTCCCTTCCAACCCAAGCCATTCTGTGAGAATGTTTCTATGATTATTTTATCTACAGAGAAATTTCCTTCATACTACCTGTAGAAAGAATTCCTGCATCTAATGAGTCTGCCTTTCATAAGGATTCTTGTTTTAGTTTAATGTGAAGTGCAGTTGAGGAAGCATGAAAGCTCTTTCTAAATGTTGACAGCTGCTGTTCCTCAATATTTATTCTAGCAGATGGCAAAACCTGCTTGTAATCACTAAATGAGAAAAGCTGGCTTACCCCACTTGTTGAGCATGTAATCCCCAAAAGGCTGAGCAATAACTACTTGGTAATAGTTGGGAAATCAATTAACTTCTGTGGGGGATATCTGTTAAAATATTTCAACTGTCACAAGGCTGAGAAGATAAAAAGGCAATGATACTTAGTGAAGTGGCTACTGAGCAGAATTTGGAACTGAAGCGGTCCCATGGTGAAATGTTCCAATATGACCTAGACCACTGGGTTGGAAAGACGGTGGGAAAGATAGAGTGGGTTTTGCAAGTTCTGGGACCGTACTAAAGAGCCAGCACTGTGATATTTCTCCCATCGTAAGCCAAAAGGGTCTAGAATGGACATAGAAAATGGTGCTTGTGAAGGAAGAAGCATCTGAATTCATAGAACAGGGAGTTAAGCACCATTTTATCTTGCCTTTGTTTATTATTTTCTTGTACCTGGTAGATGATGGGATAATGTCAGTACTATGGAATAGTATAGTGATAAGGTGAACTGGAGTGTAAATAGAATCTTCCTCCCCTTTTCAGGTCTAGGGAAACAAAATCTATAACTCAGTAGATACTGCCAAATGCATATTTGACAGCTATATCATTAACTGCACGAGGGGAGACAAACAAGTCTAGGTGTTGTAACTTTGAGTTCTAAGATTTGCATTTTTATACTTGGGCCAAGGTCTCACAAACTGATGTGACAATTGAAATCTTGGTTTTCTTTTTCAAGAGATGCAATAATTTATTTGACAGCACTTTTTCTTCATTTGGGAATCCTCACTAAACCTTGTTTTGGTTCAGTAATCATCAGACAATGTGGTTTTGTTGCTTGGAAAAGAGTAAGTTATGTAATTCCAGCATCTTTGTTTTTCCTTATGTTTTTATTAGTTGTGAAATACGGAAGCAGTCAACAAAGGGATGGAGCTTAATTTTTCAGCAGCTAACCTGGAGTAAAACCATCTCTTTACTTCCCTTTCCTTTCCTCAGGTAGTGATTGAGGAAAAAAATTCAAATTTCAAGACAGTATTTCCTGGTCATTCTTCCTGCCCTTGTTAGTGTTCTCTCCCTCACCTTTGTTCTTCCATCTCTGTAGCCATTCCTACAGGTTTTTCTCCTGCATGCGCTGTGTGTGAATAATCCTGAGTATTCTGTCTCTTTGTAACTTTGATCTGCAGTGCTGCATGCCGTCTGTGCAGTTATGTGCAAGGATCTGTTTAGCTGCTGCACAGTTTCCTCTGGAGTGCTGCAGCATTGTGGAAGCCTCAGTGGGCTGTTCCTGCCGCCTCAGCTTCTGCCAAGTGCCGGCGGCCTGCTCTCAGAGACCAGGCTGTGCAGCCACCCTCACATCTGGCTCCTTCTCTGCACGAACAGTATTTCCTGAGACTGTTGTAGAGTACAGCTCGGCATTCTGCTCCTCTGGCACTGCTTCTTCCTCCCACAGGGAATTTCTCTCCAGTGTGCTTGTTACTGTGTGGTAGGTGAGGGGGGGGTGGGGAAGTTTCATGACCAGGGAACTAATATTTGAGCAGAATTTCTACTTAGTGATCTGAAAAATTGACATGCAGATTGTAAGCTGCCTTCATGGAGGAATTCCTGCTGACCCGCAGGCCTCCCCTGACTGTCCTTATAGCCTGTCCTACCCTGGGCACTCACAACCACTTCAGTTCTGTTCCTGTTGGCTGCTCTCTTCCTGACGTCACCCTCCAAAGAAGTTTTTAATTTGATTTTTTTTTTTTTTTAAAGAAAGATTTGCTTCTATGGATTCTTTTTCCCCAGAAAAGTACTTGAAACTACCGAAAATATATAACCTTTATTTTTAAGGCTTAAGTGCAGTTCTATTTAACCTGAAAAACAGCCCATATTGGTAAACGTGTGTTGCTTATGTTTGTACCATGTCTGAACCAACTTAGTCAACTGTCTTAGTCCTGCTCCATGTGTTCTTCTGTACTTCACCTGTGGCTGTGGACAAATTTGTCTAAGGATGCAACTACCAATTGCTATACCAAGTGTTAAATTTTTTCTCTATTAGACTGATTGGCAAATGGGTGTGCCAGAACTAGAACCTGGCTCTTCATATTACAGGCATACTGTGACATTTCTCAAGCTTACTTATATAGCCGATACTGCATTATACACAACAAGAATTCATTTTAGTTTTTAATCATGTGGCATGTCCATGTCACTGTGACTTTTCTAGGTCTGCCAAGCCAATAAAACTTTAAAGTAAAAATGCCATAGAATTAAGGAAATGGAAAGATTATCTGCATTGAAAAGAGAGCAGATACAGCTTTCTTGGGCATTCAGCACTCACATGAACACTGTGTTTATGCTCTAAAGATGGTATCAGATTTCTTTGGTGCAGAAGCTATTCCTCACTACCAGTTGCATGAATCTTAATCATGCTGCAAAATAATATTATTTAGCTTGTGTCAAAACTAGATAGGAAACCATATTTTCTGAGGTTTCTCACATAAAACTATCCAAGTATTTTCATACAATAATATTCTCACTTTAATAGATCTTTCTTGCTATTTCAAAATACATAAACACGTTGCAGTGTGTGAAGAAAATTATGTACATAAAGGACCTGTTTGCAGTAAGAGTTTACAAATACCACGTGAATCTCTGGAAATATTTGAAGGGAGAAGCATTTCTAACTCTAATAATATATTGGGATTAAGAATTAAAAGCAGAGGGGAAGTAGCTTTGTGCAGTGTAACCTAACAAGTGTGCTAAGAATCAACTTTTGGCAAGAAAACTCCCAATTTGCCCTCTCTCCCTGAAGTTGACCTGGTGGATGAAATAGTAGATGTGTGTATGATTCTAGGCATGCCTTCTCCAAAGATCAACATTTGTACACACTTTAGTCACCTTTTATACGCAGTGCTATTGACATTAACCAGAGAGGCCAGTCTGACAGCGCTGTACTTTAACACCAGCTAAAGAGTTGCTCTGCTCTACTTGCATGGTTTATCTAAAAAGACTCCGTGCTGAAATCACACAATGTAATTGTTTTCAGTTTTTAAGAGTTCTCTTCCAATAAGAGAGTGTCCTACTGAAATCAACATATGTACGATAGGTAATTTGATTATGTATTTTTTTATACTTCTGAAAACATTAGGTTGAACTCCGTAATTCCTCAATATATTATATCTGAATCTGCTTTCATTTGCACCAAGTATAAACCAACTTTAATGCAACTTTTGTAATTATGTTTGCTCAGTATCAAACTAGTGTTACCTAGAGCAGAATTGAGGCTGCTAGCTGTTAAAAACTTGTATTCTCAAATGAAGGTCAAAGGAAAAGGAGAGAAAACTAATAAGATATATAAAGAAAGCAATTAATTTTCAAATTAAATAGAAGAAAAAAAAACCCAACCAAATGATGCTGCTTTGTTTTTGTAAAAAGTGGAATTGCACAACTGCCTGGAAGCTTGTTCTTGTTTCCCTAACTGTGTGAACTGGGTGTCTGGGTGACTTCTAGAGTTGAATACGACTGGCAGTGAGTTAGGCCTGTCAGTATGACATTTACCTTGCACAAAGAACATTTGTTGACTGATTCTTGCAACACTTCAAATACTGTATCTTTATTGCCATGGTCTGTGGGGGTTTTTTCTAATTTGTATAGCATTGCGAAATCAGAACGCGATATTATAATTACTCTATCATTGTATTCTCCCACTAATGAAGGAGCTTTTCTTTGGGGTAAAGCATTTCAACTGCTGTTTTGCCCATCCTTTTCAGTTTTGCAGGAGGTCACGTTCACATTCTGGCACAGGGATTTCATACAGTGTTTTCTAGTTGAAACTAATTGAGATTGCTATATCTGGAGGCCAGTTGTGTTTCACAAGATGAAGCATTCAAATAGATGATCATATTCCTGGGACTGCAGTGGAAGCATAATTTTTCTTTGCACTTCAGAATAGTTTTTGTTTTCATCTGTTTAGAAACATGACCCTAGAGCACAGAGGTTAACATACTTGTACCATCATTGTTGCTTGATTTAATTGTAATTATACATGTGTGTGTATTAAAACATTTTTGTTGTTTCTTTTGAGTTTTTTACTTGGCTTTTAGAATTGATTATTAAATCTATTTAACTGATTATTAACAATATTTTCCAAAATTGTTTAATTATATTTTTCAGTTATAAGTGAAATCACTATATTGGCAGGCAAGATAATTAATCCAATAATTATATTTTTGCAGTCCTGTATTTTTTGGATAATGGGGGTTTAGAATAAAAGATCAAGAAAGTTAATAATTTTAAAACAGTTCCCAGAACTGTCTTGCAAAATCTTAATTTAATAAAGACTGCTACATTATAAGAGTTTTGCTTAGGATATTTCTTTTAATGTATGGAAATCTGCTACTAGAACATTTTAGTGTAGATGTGAACATATGTGTCTGTCCTAACACCATGCTGATATAAATTACTATGATTGGTACTCACCGTGGGACAGCCAGTAAGGAAATACTAAGAAAACTGATTTACTTTATCTCCCTCTCTCTGGTCCCTATGAGTCTTAATGGGAAATATGTGCTGTGTCTATACAGTCTCTTTATCTAAACAAAACTAAACCTCTTGTATCATTAGCATGGCACTTAGCAAGAGGATTAAAATATGATAAATATGTAATAATCTATTTCAGTGTAAGCTATTTCAGTGCTTCTGGTAATTCGTGTCTACTACAACCGTTGCTGGTTGATATCAGTAGATCCTACCTGCCTAGTCTGTTGCAATTCTAAAAAACCCACCCCCAAATTGGAAATGAAGTATTATCCTGGAGATTATTTAATATTATACCTAATTTTCTGTCAGATCCTTTACTTGTGATGTTTAATTTAAAGCTTATATATTTTAGACTACCTTTTTCATCTCTAACAATATCCACAATTGTGAGAGACTACATGTGTCTAACTTCTTTGTTTGGAAAGGTTCAGGTCCATCAGCCTCCATACCTATACTGGTTTTGTTAGACCTGTTTCCTGAGTTTAAAAGCTGTGATGGAGGAAGTTACAGGTGAGGAATTTGGCAATGGATGACAAATGGGATGGGAAGAGAATGAAGGGGAGGGTGATAAAGAGTTTATTTCCATGTCTTGCACAGCTGAGTATGATGCCTTGCTATGTCTGTTTGCTTTTGTGAAAAACACTTTTGTAATGAAGTTGTTTAAGCAGCTGTGCACTGGGAAAATTCTCACTAGAAGCAGAAAGAAACAAGTTATTTACAAACCATGTTGCAGGACAGTGTTGGCAATTTTAAGAGCAGTGAGTCCACATGATGTAGGTGAATTAGTCATGAGTTTTCTGAATGGCCAGCAGCAGATGGGTAGGATCCTGGGATGCCTGGCACTCATCCTTCACTGTGCAAAGCATAGACAATCCATTAGTGTAAAGAGATGATGTCTCCAGCCTGTGAGCAGAAGAGCTGCTAAGTGGCTATTTGTGTGTACAAATCCAGGTTTTTATCTGTTTTCCCTCATCTCTGAGAATGAGTCCTTATCTATGTCCTTTTAGTCCAGTGGCAGATAAAATTTGTAGCAAAGTCACAAAGAGAAACTTGAAGGAATATGTTTTTTCTTTTTTTTTTGGCAATCTTATGCTTAATCATGGGTGAACCCCCCAAATACAGTCTTAATTAATTAATCAATCTTCACAGAACTGGAAATAAGTAAAATTTATATAGTGTATAACTTGGGGAAAAAAAAAAAGAGTGTTTTGCAAGTAAATGGGAAAAAAACAAGGAAGTACCTTTATAAACAACTGGATGGATTTTTACACTGACTGGCTTATAAAAATGAAGCTCACATAAACCCATACTGGATGAATGTAATAGCTTGTTAAACCTTTTAAAATTATTATTATAATCTGTAATGGTTAATTTCTTGCATTGAAGTGAAGAATCTGTAAGTAAATAGTAGGATTCATTTATGTGACTATGTAAAATTTATAAATGATCTGTGTGTACTAGCACAAGACTAGCTTTTAAACTAAAGTAGGTGTGGAGTTCTTGTATAGCTACTGATATTGAAAAAGTCAGAAAAATCTTAAACTCTTATATTTATCATTAATATTGTTGCTAAAATGAAGCACCAGCCCTTTAAAGATAGTAATACTAATAATATTAACCTTGATTGCTGGAAAGTTGCCAGCTCTTCATCATCCTGCAGAAATATATTATATACTTGAACCGAGAAAACATGGAATTGTCTTTCCCCCTCCTTATTCCCACAAACTGGAACAGTATTATGTTAGCATGAGTTGTGCTGAGCCGAATCCAATCTGGAATTAAGAATGCTCCAGGGCATTTTTAATAAACTGTCATTCATTTGAACTCTAACCTTTTTTAATTTGCGGAATCTGGTGATGCAGATGTACGCTCCAGCCATATTCGTTTCTTTTTATTTTCTTATCTTGGTATAAAATATTGCTGATTGGATTGGATAACGTGGGGCTGCAGAAGTAGAATGTGTTCATATAAAAGAGAAAGAAAATATAGTTTAGTTCGCTGTTTTTCTGCCATTCTGAAATGCAAAGTTAATTCTAGTACTGATTTTAATAAAATCCATGAAGCACTGAGGTTAGGCTTTCTGAAAGTATGACAAAATACTAGCTTTTATTAGAAAATGCAAAGGATAAAATGAGGTCATTGTCTTGCAAAGGGGAAGAAAACCCAGTTAATATTTTCAGGGTGCAGAGTGCCTATAGCAGAGAACTTTGTGTCCAACGAGGTTCTCACAGTAAACTCTTCCAAAACATGAATTCGTGTTCTTGAGCTGGTATCTGAAATGGCGAAGCTTGTGATGGGTAGTTCAGCTAACAGAGATGGTGGGGACAAACCGAGCAGGCTTTCAAGCGCTGCCCGCCTGCCCCCGGGGTTATGACGTCACGCTCCCCGGAAGGTGTCGCTGCAAGGCAGAGGTGCTGCAGGAGGAGCTGCTCCAGCGTCAGCCGCCCTGGAAAAACGTCATCGTTGCTTGCACAGAGACGGTTCCTGCCCTTCAGCACATGGAGGCATCGAAAATGCTGCCGGGGTTTTGGAATACGCTGCTTATCAGCAGTTACCTTGAGATATGCTTTTCTGTATTTCTGTGGAAATACAGGTCTTAATGGGATGCATATGTGATAGTTAAGGGAAATAGATGCTCTGGTTTGGGAGGAAAACAGCTCTATGAGATAGTACAGGTAACAAACACGGTCATGAATAAAAACTTTATCTTGATCCTTTGTATGATGATGAGAGACATGTAAATGTGCTACTTGGTCATTATTGAACTGATACTTCCATAGGGGGGACAGTTCAAAAGCAGGAGAGTGGCAAAACTAAGAAACTGGAAGGCAGAACCATACCAGTGCTTTGGAGAGGAAAAGACTCAGACCCACCTGACTGTCTAGATGAAATGCCCCTAAATGCAGCAGCAGAAGCATTTGATATGTCAGAAAGCTGAAATGTTTCACTGGTAGTACTGGATTACAGTAGGACTAAGGGGTAGTAAATCACCAATTGTTTTTTTTTTTTCTTTTTTTCCCTGCTGTCATTTAATTCTGATATCAAAGAAGAGAGCATGTGCTTACATTAAGAATTTGGTTTATGTTTTATGATGCTTCTCTTCCCGCCCCCCCCAGTCTTTTATATCTAGATAATACTGCCTTCAGTGTCTTTGAAGTTAATTTTCCTTTGTAATATGTTAACTACAGCTATATAATAAACATGCTAAGATGACTTTGTGTGTAACTTCAGTACTCACACATTTGATAGTAGTTGATTAAAACCCCCATAAATCTGTTTCTTCCGCACATGCCTGCCAGTTGAAGTCTGGTAGGTGTTGGTGAGACAGTTAACTAGGAAAACATATGACTCTGAACTTGGGTCATGTTCAAAAAATGAAGGAAGAATTTGCTGGCAAATATTGTGTTGAAAGTGTAAATGAAAGTATAACTTTCAAGTCTGCACATGTTAACGGTTTGTGGTTTTAAAAAGTTTTCATATTTAAATTTTTAAAGCTTTTTTCTCCCCTCTCTTTTAAACTTTGATCTCTTTTGTCTGGCGATACAGGAATATGTTATTAATATACATTAACAAATCCACAGCTTTGTTTTTCATAAGGCTTTAATTCCCTTAAATGTTTTAAAATGTAACTGATGTGCTATATCAGAACTTAGGTCACCATTCAGTCCATCAACAGGCTGAGTACTACACTGGGGCTGGACCTGTAGGAAAAGGGAAATAGTGGCACTAAAGACGTGGAAGTGCTGCTCTTTGGCCTTTTTATGTTCCCCTCTGCCAAACAGATCTCGAAGTGTGGAGTGACTTGGTGTTTGAAGGTAGTGTCTTGAAGCAAGAGCCTGTATGAATGAATGACTTTGCAGTCTTGAATTCTCACTCCTGTTTCCATTAATGTATTCTGACGAGAATTAACTAACAGGCTTGAAGCTCAGCAGAAACTCTATGCAGTTTTTAAAAAGCAGAAGGATAAGACTAAGAAATAACCTCAGAAAACAGGGTTGTAGTAATTGGTGTTTGTCCTTGTTCGACACAGGGTAGGTCCCTGTTCTTGTATTAAAACAGAAAATGAAGTATCTCGTGTTATATTAGTAACATATTTTAAAAGAAATATGATTCCTCCCTTTTAAATATTTTTGGGATTGGATTTTTTTTTCCCCTATTTTAAAAATCCTTTTAAAAAAATGTTATTTTTCTAAAGTATATCTCTCTTTGATGCTGCTTCTACTGTGAAACTTCACTGGATAGCAATATTATAAAGATACGTGAAGCCTACGTTTTTCTTCATGGCTTGCTTTAGTGGCATCTCATACCTGCACAGACAGTACTGCACAGTTTGCACTCTATGCTGTTTCATTGCTATCAGTATTAGACTGTTTTTCCTTTCTGAGTGGAAGGCTGGACATACATAGTTTCAATGCTATTGGTAATTCTGATTCTACATTCATAAACTATAACTTCTTACTGAAGACATAATCAAATACATTCTAGAATTTTACTGCTCTTTTACAGTGTTTATAAAGATGCAGATGCAGCTGGTGTAGAAGGGGTAAGCAGTCAGTGTATCATTTCAAACAGGGTGTGAGTCCTCATTATAATTTGGTGAAGACTGCATTATTAATGTGGTTGTATTAAACCTGTTATATAGAAGGAAATATGTGTTCAAATTGAAACAAAAATATGTGGCTTCTAAACACTGATTGCATGCTAGTAGGGTCTGGATGATAGCAAACAATAATTAAGCATCATGAACTTGGAGAAAACATCTTATTTTCTCTATAAACACACTGATTATACAACCAGAGTGGAATGTTCTCAGAATTTTAATGCAGCAGGAAAAGTGAACACTTTTCAATGACTTGTGTAACATGAAATGGGAGAGACTATTCCAGTTGTTCTCTTTTTTTTTCTTTCTGAAGTGTTGTCTAATTTATAAACTGTTACTATTTGGACAAAAGGAGGCAAGGAAGAAAATACAGGAAATTAGACTTTTGTTATTTGGGTTATTATATCTTATATAAATAAATCTGTTTACTTGCAGTTCTTAATGTCAACTGTATTATTTGAGTAGGGGGAAATTATATTGATGTTCTGGTTGCAAGAGAGTATTTGTGACCCTTTGGTTCTCTAAATGATTCATCCCACATGTAAATTTCCTTCTGCCAGGCAGGTGTCATGTCATTCTTTAGTATGTTCTTTAAATAGTGTGGTGGAGCATGTCAAACACTTTTTTTACTTTTAAGTTTTGTTTTCTAAAAAGATGATTTTCTGAATTCCTGCAATAAGCAATTTATCCTACATCCAGCTGACGTTTACCAATAGTAAAGAAAGAATGGGATCACCGTAGCATTCCTATATTTCATCCGACAGAGATTCTCACAGTTGTCATGAAGTAAATAACTTGGTTGTTACTAGAGCAATAACAGTCATTTAAGTTCAGAATCATAGAACAATTTGGGTTAGAAAGAACCACTAGAGGCAATAGAGTCCAAACCTCTGGACAAAGTAGGGATAACTTCAAAGTTGGATCAGGTTCCCCAGGCTTTATTCAGTCAAGATCTGAAAAAAAAAACCAAGGTCTGGAGGGTCTGCAGCTTCCCTGGGCAACCTGTTCTGCACAAAAGGGCTGTGATTTTTTTTGGATTAAGAATACATGGGTCATCATGGCCAGTTTTATATTCAAATATATAGCTATGCATCTAAAATTTCTAAAATTGCTATTATGATGTGTTACAGCCACCCTGAATGTAAATAATATGAATGGTGCAGAAAATATTTATAAATTGTGTCTGTATGTGGCAGTGGCCCAGGTTAAATAGGTTTCTGGCAATCTGTGTTAGTTCTGGTTTGTATAAATGTTGCTTATTACTCAGTGGATTCATGGAAGCATTAACATTTTTTGGTATTGAAAGACTATGTTTGTTGTTTGCTTTTAAAGCAGTTCAAGATAGACATGACTTTCAACAGCCATTTACTTCAAATAATGCCTTTTTAAAAAATTCTGGATTTATATGGATTTAAGATTTACTTAGTGTAAAGAAGATGGAGCTTAAACAGTTTTCTCCTTTAGGTAGAAGAGCTGATGAATGCACTGGAAAAGACTAGACAAGAATTAGATTCTACCAAAGCCCGTCTTGCCTCAACACAGCAGTCTTTGGCTGAAAAAGAAGCACATCTGGCTAACCTGAGAATAGAGAGAAGAAAACAGCTTGAAGAAATTCTAGAAATGAAGTAAGCACACTTATTTCTCTTATTTATAGAAAAATGAAAATTGCTAGTTTCTTGCCATAAGAGAATGGGTTTTTTTCTGTGTTTTTTTCTATGTATATATGTGTCCGAATCTAAGGACTTCTAATAGTTTTAAGTGTTAAATTCCTTTTAAAATATGGAAATGCAATACTCTTAATTTTAGAAGTACTCAACAATTGACATGAGAATAATTTTTTTAAAGCTGTCCTTTCTTATATGAAAAAAACAGAAAAATCAGCACAGTATAACTTCCATGAGAAATTGAGGGTCTAAAGCTCCATCTTTCGCAGGGAATTTTATATTGGAGTTTCCATTAGTGTCAAATTCAAGAAAAGGGGTTTATGAACTTTATACGTATGGTGCCAACCCCCCCAATCAACAAACCTCTATTTGCATACATGTTACCACTATGTTAAGTGTGCAGAACGGAAAAGAGAACACAGACCTATCATTTACATCTAAATTCCTACCTTCAATGAAGATAAATATATGCAATTATGGGATGTTAAAAATCTGACATGATCTTTAAAATTAGTAAAGAAGAGTGAACCTGTCATAACTTGGCAAGGTGGGTAAGTGTGTAGTTAACTTTCAACAAGGAAAATTTGCTGTTGTAATTTCCAAACTGTTTTACTGAGGGCAGGGGAGGGTGGGGAATGCAAAGCACTTAAGCCATTGAAGCCTTGAAAATCCCTACATTTTAAAGGAAGGTAAGTAATAATAATAATAAAAAAATAATAATGTTGCTGTAAACAAGACCAAGTGGAAATGGAAACACGTATTTACTAGAGTTTTCTAAAAGTAGGTTTTAAGAATGGCAGCCATGTAGTATAGGCACAGAAATAACTGTAATGTAACATCAGTATTTCCGGTAAAATCAAAAGAACTTCTGCTATTGTCTTAAATGAGGGCTATATCCATAGAGAAAAATGGCAACATATATGAATTAGTGTGTGATACTACATTTTATAATAGATACATTGGTTCATTTTTCTGATTTTCTTGATTTATCTGTACATATTAATATATCTATGATAACTCGATTCTCAATGCCAGTATATTTCATGCAGCATCTGTTCTCTGTGTAATGCTTTGGTCTGTTTATTTGAGTCCATGCTTGTGTTTTTTCCTAAGAGTAAGATTTTTGGTTTTCTTTTTATCCTAGTTTTCAATTATTGAGCAACAAAGAGTGGGGGGAAAGCAGTGTCTTTAATTCTGTTTTGGTTGAGTATACAGAACCTCGTGGAACTGTGTGAGGTGTGTATCTTCAGTCTGGGAAGTGAGGTTGGCAAAAACTGTTGAAGTTCGACTTTTCTTGCAATAAACTCTTTTCTATTTCATGAATAAATGCCTAACTGGATGGTACTAGTGGTGAAAGACCCATTATCAAATGTCCAAGTTAGGAATAGTTGGAATTTAAAATGAGAGATAAATAGGTATTGTGTTTTTATAGTATCAATTAAAAAATAATATAGAAAAAATAGAAGAAAATTTTAAATTTGCATCTAAAAATTAAATTAGCACAACTTTTATTGTGCTTGTTTTCTTTGAGTAGCCATTAGTATGGGTTTGGTTTTTTTGTAAAATACTTCTTTCTTTTTTTTTTACCTTTGATATTTAACTGCTGTTTTGTTGGCTGTGTAGGTATGTAAACTTTTTCTGCCATTACTTTTTTCTGTCTTCAAGCAAAACAGTTCTTTGTGTACGATTTTCATTTTTATTCCTGAACAAAACCATTCTAACCTGTAATAATAAAAATAATTCTAATGCATACTTCTTTCTGCTTAGGCCACAGAGGGTTACCTAATCCTCTGCTAGGCATCTTTCCCTGCTACCTAGCCCGGTGTCATTACTTGTAGGAGTCTGATTCTCTAACTTGTGTACAAATCACTTGCCCTGACGTCTATGATTCAGCTAATATGTTATAACTCACTTTCATTTGACACCCCCCCTCCCCCCCCCTATATTCTATATTATTTTTAATCCTATTCTAGCTTTATTTCTGTAAAATGTGTTACCAAGCTGAGTTCATATTGGAGGGGGGATCAGACAGAGGTTGTATTGCTTGTGGTGAGTTGGAAAGAAATGAATACAGCTGTCAGATGTCAAGATGGTTTTGCTGGTGTACAAGATAGGAAATAGAGTTAATGATCAAAGCAGAACACAGAAAACCACAGCACAATCAGAGAGAATAGATAGAATGCTGACAAAAAATCATGCAATCATATTTTATTTTCTTTTTACTACATCTTTAACTTACTACATTATTACTCAGTCAAAAGCAAAAATGAACATACTCCTTTTTTTCTGCTCAATGTATGGGAAGGACTACATGGTTGTTATTAAATATGAATTAGATGGAAATTTTAGTTTCAGAAACCTTAATAAGATATACTAAACAATAAAAAGTGATACACATGTAAACATCTTTTAGAAGTAATTCAGATTTTTCATGGCAGTAGTTTATTTTTTAAAAATTGCTCACTGAAATAAGTGTATGAAAAACCTTATAAAAATGCTGCATCCCAACAGGATATACTAGATGTGCCATTAAATTTTTTTTAATGAATAAGGCATTCTCAAAAACAATTTGAAGAAGGTTGCTAAGACCCAGACATCCACTGAGAGAATAATAATTGTGTTGTAGTAAGATACTACAATAGCGTGTCTGTAATTTAGATAATTTATTATTTGGCAGCATTGACCATAACTTCTATTTAGCTTCCAGTTAAATAGGCATGCACTGTGTGTTTAAGAACATTCATGATATTTTCCTATGCTTATATTATGTTTAAGTTCCAAACATAACTCTGCATTCTAGGCCCATCTGGCTGACATTGCCAAGATCCATTTTAATTTACTGGCTACAATCAGTTGTCAGTTTTAGATAACTTCTTCAGTTGTCATTCCGTGTTCCCATATACCTTCAGTTACTTAAGGAAGTTTACAGTTAGAATGGATAGCAGCCTTATTTTGTTCATAATATGGTTGGTCTTTTTGAACTGGAAACCAGTTAAGTACCCATTAAATTAATGGTAATTTGATGGAAGGAGATAAACATCAAGTTATTCTTAACTTGATGCCAACATGTGAAAAAAAAAGATTTATTTTAAAAGAATTCCAAATCATTGAGTCTGGAGAAGGATTTGCATGATACTTTCTAAATATGTGATTTCTCCCCTCCTCCCCCTCCACATGTCTATTAAAAATATTACTATATTAGTTCTGGAGGAAATATTTTTGTTATGCTCATATTATTTTAGCAGTGCACACATAACTCATACTGACATTAATGGAAGTTACGCATACATGTTAACAGTAAAATGCAGCATGTGTTCAAATCCATCATTTTGCCTAATTGTCTTAATGCTTTGTGTTCTATCTCTGAGCATAAAAAAAAATAATCAATGCCCTTATTTTTTAATGAGTGATAGGTTAAAAAACTCTGTATTGCAGTGGGAAAAAAAGACACATTGATGTTCTAACAAATGCATTTAACATCTATGGAAAAGTTTCAATTGTCCTGAGCTTAAAAACTGGTGGTTAGAAATATACATCAAGACTGCTTTCCCAGACATTGTTTTTGTTTTCCATGAGTCTGCAAGAAGGAGCACAGCCTACTGAGAGCTTCACAAGGGTTGCCTAGAAAAGCTTATTCATTTTGTAATGTGAAGAAGTTGAGGGTAGAAGTTTCTGTACTGTGATGTGGTGGGGTTTGTTTCAGATGTTTCCGAAATGCCACATTTGTGGAGCATATTTTGTTGACCACAAGACATCCACAAGACTTTCATACAGATGCCCTTTCCTATGTGGTGGTTCCTTCCAAAACTCATAAACCTGCTTGTAACAAAAATAGATAGCTGTATAGATAGATAAATGAGTATTTATATAACATTAGAATTCCTTATATATTTATGTGAAAGAAATGCCTGTCCTTATGTAAAGTGGATTTTACATTATGGAATTGATCATCTTTTTAGATGAAATATATAAAGTTTGACCTTTAGAGCCAATAGTAAATTTAATGGCATGTGAGGGAAAATAATGTAAACATTATGGTGATCTTTTTTGTTTAACTTTTAAATTATATGCATGTAATCTTCAAGCTGCAACGACTGCAGTTAAAAACAAGACAAGAATTCCTCAACCCCCCCAAACTTTTGTTACCAAAACTTGGGGTTTTCTCAGCTAAATGCCCTTACATTAACTTTCTGTAGTGTTTATTTAGAGATATGTTTAAATCCAAGATTTTAAAAGAAATTGTTGCCTTGTGGTTTTACATTAATTTCATGATCTTTCAGTGACTTCGTTAACATGTGTCAAATGCTGCACTTAGTAGGGAGTGATCATGGGATTAATCTCCCTAAAGACTGAATGTCATGTTTTGACTTTGAATTCTTAATTTTTGAGATCCAACTGTTAATTACTGAGTGTTTCCTTTAGCAGTTATCTCAGTATGGTCAATGCTCTGATGCTTTCGGTGTATCTGAATGAAATTCTTGCCCAGAGTTTGAAAGGTAATTTCCTTGGCTTGGATAGAGTTCTTGCCATCACCTGTGGTTATTGCTAAATCAGTTTTGTTGGAAGTGACTTTGCCCTGAAATTCACTACAAATTTCCAGAGGAATATGTGTTTTCCTTTTTGTGGAATAAATCAGATTACTTCAGTAATGAAGCATTTAAGATCTCCTAATAAAATAACCAGCTACCAGTCCTTTCATTCAAAACCAAAAATAGAACATTCTTGTAAAAAATCAAAATTATAATTAGATTTTGCAGTAAATTTTGTTACGGTGACAGTATAAAACTAGACTTTTCTTCTTTTGTTTAAGAATGTCCACCTTTTTTTTCACTGAAAATAATAAATGAATATTACTTATCTCTGTTTTTTCAGTATGTTTACTTTATTAATTTAACAGCACCTGTGGATAGTCAGGGATGAAATATTTGTGAACAGAAGGGGGTAAAATTTTTTTTCATGAGAATTTGGTTCCACCAGGTGCCACTTTTCACAGAACTGCTGACCATGTTCTGCACTTTGACCTGCTGGGTCAGGGGTTCGGTTGCTTGGCCAAATGTGGAGAGGGCATTTGTGTTTGCCACTTGTTGCCAGCCTTGGGTGCATGACCATGGTCTGGATCTGCTTGGTTCAACACACTGTGTGAACAACTTCATGGAGTGAGCAGGAAGCTTCTCTTGTTGCAGGGAAGAGGATGTGTTTTGTCTGTTTGTCTGTCACTTGCTCTCCCTGGTCCCCTCCATCCTTTTATTGCAGGAAATTCAAGCATGGGCAGGTATACAAAAAGGCTTCAAGTGGAATTTGAGGATATTGCGGGCATGAAGAGGGTCTTTGAATGGATTCTGGAAGTCGTGGATCACAGCCTAAGGGGAGGACTGTGTAAGATGTAAAACTAAAGCATCACGGTCAGAGTTTGTAGGGAAGTCAAAATGCTTTATGAACTACTAGCAGCAGAAGTATAAGGAAGTTTACAATTCATCTGGTTTTCTGCAGACATACTCTTTTTTTCCATCTATAAATTTTACTGGAACAGAAGTTGGGGATTTCACATCTGTGTAGCAGCTCAGCAGGAGCTGCAGCTCTGACAAGAGCTGTTGGATGTCCAGAGAATCTAGACATGTTTCCAGCACCTGGACAAATCAGCTCATGTCCCTGCCTTACGTTCTCCTATTACTATTTCCATCTATCACCATCTCAGACTGGCACTTGGGGAGGGAAAGGGAGAAGAACTCTGCGTGTTTTCCTTTATTTATGTCCTAATTACTCCACCCCAAGAGGTTGTGTCACCCACAGGATAGTGTTTTTTTCCTCATTGCTGTGGGTACAGCTATGGTCAAAAGCACTTCTGAAATGTGTGTGTAGTAAATCCAGTGCATCTGGAACATTTCAGAGTAATTGTGTATGCAGTTCACCTGTTCAGTGCATACACAGGCCAGAACCATGACACTCATTGACAGGAAAATCCCTGATGAAATTGTAGGGACTCTACTTGCACGTAGTCATGAAGTTAATTTCCTTTTTTGGGGGGTCTTCCATACAGCAGCAAGGATAAGGAAAACAATATAGTGAGGTAGGAGGAATTGGCAAGGTAATTTAATCTTGGAACTATTATTTGAAATTGCCGGGAACTCACTCTTTAAAACCACTTAAAACAACAGCTTCCCTATAGAGCCTGTCTGCTTTCTGTGTTACAGAGAGGCAGTGTGTGCCCACCACCCCCTTCTTTCCAGAAAGGCGATTGAGAAGGTAGGTAACCATTTCTCTTGCCTTTACTGGAAACAAGGTATTTAACTAAAAGGTCTGAGCAAAGATGCTGAGTTTAAGCTCCCTTTTAAAATGCTAGTCTGTTCTAAAAAGAGCCAGCACCTACCTTGGGGATAGTTCTAGGCTGAATCAGTAGCGGTGGAAACATGACATTAAAGGATGCTCTTTGAACTGAAGTTTAAGTAAATACATCAGGGTCAGATTTCTTAGAGTATTAAGTATTATTTTGAAAGTAGGATCATTTTAGAATAACTTTTGCTAGTTCAACAGCTCTAATACAGCCTTTATTTTGAGAATGATAGCTATGATAATTTCTCCAACCTGAATTCTGTGATATATCTTTACTTAACAGGTTAGATAACAGAGTAATGTATAAATAGCTGTGGAGAAAAAAATAATTTTCAGAAAGGGTTTACTGTTTCTTGTAATTTTATTAGAGGGATTATTTTGACTTGTTTCAACTCTGGTAATGTATACTATAAACATGTTCAGTGAATGGATAGCAAGTTGATTGTCTCAAAAGTTGTGCCATGTCGAATGTTGAACACTGGACTGTTTTTTAGTAACCTGTGGACTGCTTCCATTTAATTGTAGGATTCATGCTGAGAGTGTGGAGAGTCATATCCCAAGTTAAATACAAACAAAACAGCAGGATGTTGATACAACTGTGACTTCCATAGGAAGTAGTTAGAATGGTAATGTGGTCTCCTTCTAACTTGGGTGGAAAGTCTCTTGTGACTGCTTTTGCCCCACAGACCTGTAACACAGCATGCCTTGACTAACATTTTTGACACCAACTTGCAACCATCATAAAGATTAGAGAAACCCAAATGAAGGCTTTGTTCTCTGGAACAGAAGCTTTCTTGACTAAAATGAAGAGATGTTTTTCTTTTGTAAACAACGAAGGGGCACAAAGCAATAAAATGTTTCTCTCTGTGAGAACAGAAAGAGTGAAGTGTTTACTAGGCAAAGTGCTTCTCCTATTTAAAGACATGTGAATGTCACCAAGCTCTTATTCACTTGAGAGTCTTGTATGTTCAGGCTAAATTATAATATGCTTTGCTTTTATTTTAAAAAATTTGTGATGTCTCAAAATTCATCAGCATGGGAAAAAAGTTTGCCATTTCTTTATTTTGTTCTTAAGGTCATAATTTACTTTCAAAATAGATTGTCACCTAGTACTGAAGGCTAGACAGGAAGATCAATTTAGGGTTTCTCCAAAACATGGTATGAGAGGCTGTATTTTGCCTGCTTTATATGGGTATCCAGAGAAAGGAAGCTGGAGCCTCTCCCAAGTTTCCTGTCCCTTCTGGACAGTGGGAAAGTGCAGTAACAACCTTTTCAAAGTGTTTTCCTCCCAGTAAGGCAATGTCTTCTCTGTTATGGAATGGCAGCAGTGGTACTTAGGTCACAGAAACATTGCCTGAAGGTGAAACAGAAAGAAATCAAACTTATTCAGACATAGTAAAAAAACCCACATACTGTGGTTATAGTAATTAAGCATACTTTTCTGATCTAGAAAATGGGTCTGGATTTTGACCAGGTTATTTTCATCATCTTATAAGTCTTTTGGCTTAATTATCATGCGGTTCCATGAGTTGTGTTATCAAGAAATTACATAAATATCAGCTTCAGGCGGTCTACTTGTAAAAATGATCTTATAGGTTCCTATGAATCTATATGGTTTGAGGCATCTGTAAGGCAGCAAGGGCCTTTGATGGTAGTTGCCCCTCTGTATCCTAGTAGTGTACTTTTTCAAATTCTGTTTCTGTTTTTCTTTTCCCATTCAGGTACCTTGCCTCAGTAGAAAAATAAGTCAGTGCTCCAGAAAACATTTTCTCTTGGAAACTCCATGATACTATTTAGGGGTTTTATTCCTTGAGTACTTTCCCTGGAACTTGAATGGTAGAGAAATCAAGGGGATCCTGCAGCTGCTTTACGAGGGAGAGACTTAAAGACTTTTCACTCTGGGGAGGGGAAGGCAGGAGGAGGTATGTTTGAAGTTTGCAGAATCTCAAAGGAAGGCATAAACTGAAGGTAGAACTGTTGTTTATCAAATCCCACAGAAAGAGGAACATCAGGCACTTGCTGAAGTTAATCAGTGATCAATTTGAAAAAGAGAGGAGCAGCTTTATGGAGTGGTCGGTTTGTGACCACCAGGAACTTGCTTCCACAGAGGGCAGGGTGGCATCAGCTGGTTCCAAGAAAGGTTAGACAAATTTGTGGGCAAGACATCCATAAGTAGGTGGTACTTCTTACTCTTCAGTTGTTGTTCTTTATCTGTGTTGGTAAAATTTATTTTGTCTCTGAAGAATTAACTCATTTCTTTCACATTGCTCCCTTACACTGAAACATCCATTGTGATTTTTAATTTGTTTTGTTTTGTTTTGAGAACCAGTTATATTAAGTCAACTAATACATTTTGGAAAGATGAAAGGCCACACTCCTTTTGCATCTTCTTTTGCCCTGTAGTGTATAAGTGGATTTACAAGATGATACAAGTGACAAGTGATTGTTTTAAAGTATAGGTTGTAAGAGTGAGAGATGACAGTTGCATTAAATTCTCTACTGATTAAATCACTTAGAAGACAGACAGGATTAACAGTGCTTCAGGTTTACAGGTATCTCAAGCTCCTTGAAGGGCTTTCATTTGCAGAGTATTCTGTCTTTTGTAGTGCAAACGAAAATTTGAAGACACAATAGCAATTGAAAATCAATACATTAGCTTCTACTCCTTTTTTTCCTTTTTAAGAAAGATCAACCTCTTAAAACCAAAATGCTTTTCTAGATTTTTTTTTCCTTTTAAATAAGTCTATAATGTCTTAGAGTTTAAAATACACAATTTTAATTTATGATGGATCTTGATTGTAGCATTCTAAATTAATGTGAGGTGTAATAATAGTCAGAAATGGAAAGTGATGGGAAGGATAATATATAGCAGCAAGGAGTAACTCAGTGAAACATGGAAAATGGTAAAAGGAAGAGAGCTACATAGACCTGAAGTATAAATAACCAGGTCTGGACTCTTCCAAAGGAAGGGTAGAGTTTGAAGTATGTTTTGCTTTTGTAAGTAAATTTTATATTTTTATAAGAAGTTTAAAACTGTAAAACCAAACTCCTCAGGGAATTTTAGCAATCTTAACTTTGTAGACAAAGAAGAGAAAGTATGTATACTAAATACTAAGTATTAAACAGTTTTTGTCTTTTTTATTGCACAAATTCTTTTTAATTATTTTAAGAAAATATAAGAAACAAAATCATTTTACCAGAAGAACAATACTGTAGAAAAAAATTCTACTCTTACTCTTGATGAAGCTATATATAGATTTATTTTAAAACTACCTTAAAAGTGCTTTCATTAGCTAAAAATTAGTAATGATACAAATGATGAAATAGGATGGCATTTGTTTTGAAGTTCAGCTAGCATGGGAATGCAAAGGCCTCCACCTCTGATTATATACT
>VZTU01016384.1:0-12651 GCA_013400835.1 Zapornia atra
TTTCCCAAGATAGCCACAATATTCTCTCAACAGAAGCCTTCAACTGGGTTTCTACATCTAATGGACTTTCCCTTTTTAACCCCTAAACGGCTTCCCCTGGTTGTATCCCAGAGGCAAAATTTATTTGACTACTTTGAGCAAAAATGTTTTGATTCAACATAGATACCCCTTGTCATGGAAAGAGCTGTGGCACATTCCATTCTGTCCTGGAAGTCCTGTGTCATATCTATCTGCCCCAAGAACATGACTTAGCTACTGTAGAGCATTTAAATGCTCACTGGATTTCTGTGTTCAGAAAACTGCATCCCATGACCAGGCAGATAGTCGTTATGGGTTCAATGGAAAAAGTCCTGAAGGTGAACTTTCACATTTCCAGCAAGCTGAATTACCTTCTGCAGATGTCCATCCTTCTGCATCAACTTTATATATCCTTGAATAACTAAATTTCTTCTTGGTTTTCTCAGACAGGTGTCAGAGTTAAGTAGGATGAGTCTGGACCTGAGTGCCTCTCAGTATGTATTTATCCTACCAACATTCCTGTGAAGGAAAGAGATGCTATAATTCTTTCCTGACATATGGGCAACAGAAACAGTCACGCAGAAAGTTTGTGCTTGAGAAGGAAATTCGCTTTCCATCTTATGTCCCTTCTTATGTTGTTAGAATTGGTTGCCTCCACAGCAGCAAAAGGTTTTAAACCAATATTACTCTCAATTTGATTCTTCTGCATTCGTTTATTTTAACATTGTAACTTTGTAACTTTTTAAAAAATGTGTCTTTGTCAAGTCTCTTGGTTTTCCTTGGCATATCTTGATTCAGTTATGACATTAGGAGAAAAAAAAAACCAAAAAACAGAGACACAGAGCCCAACTTTTCTGCTGATTATTTCAACTCTCACTACAGAGCAGATGACTGAGAAATTGTAAAATGAGTCAGAGGGTGAAATAGGAAGTGTGGAGAGATTGTCTTAAATTAATGGAGACACTGAAATATACCTGAAAAAAATAGTCACATTTTTAGATAAGCTTTCTTTAAAAGTTTTCTCAGTAAAAGGATCGGTATACTTCACTGTGGAAAAGAAAAATACTTCTGAAAAATTATTTTTCTTTTCATGAATTTGAGCCAAAAATTGGAGAAAGAAGTCAATCACTAAAATGTAATGCAGGATAAATTTAGATTATAAAGTATCACAACTCAGTTTTAATTATGGCGTTGCCAGTAATGTAACCTTAGAACAGTGCTTAGTTGAAGACCTGCAAGGGAAACCCAAGTGACTCAGGAAATGGGAATGAGTCAGTAAAAGACCCTTTTCCTTTTCCACTTAAGGCCAGTTAACAAGCAAGGCTCTGCTGAGGTCATGAAAGGTATTGCGATCTTGCAGATGCCTTCCTTCAAACAAATACCAAATCCAGCCCTGCATACTGATGGTTACTGAAGATCCCACAGTCTGTCCTAACAGAAGTCCAAACAGAATAATCACATTGGTACTCCCTGTATTGATGCTGAATTATCTGTAAAGGATAATTTTTTCCTTCATTTCTGGATCTAAAACTTTGCCTGATTTCTAGCTGTTGTTAAACAGGCACTGTTCTCAACAATCTCTGGCCTCTTTGGACCACAATTTTACATCTCATCTGAGAAAGGCATGTCTAACATTGTACTGCCATCTAACATGCTGCTGGGCTATTGACTCAACACAGAGAACTGCTGAGGAAATTTTCCAAAGAGGCTGGCATGTGAAAGGTGGTGTTTTGCATAAAAACCTCAAACATTTCAAGATGTTCCTTTCAGATAATCAGAAGCAATGGCCTAATGTAAAAATTTAGTCCAGGCTCAGATGCACACAACAGTGGATGAGGGTGGCTGAAAAACGTTATATTATTCACGGTAAATAGGCCTACTGCATAATTTGCCAAAATGCTCTCTGTCAAGGGAGTGTTTTTCCCCAGTGAGTATCTGGAAGAGTTTGGGAGAGGAAAGGAAGTAGGGAAGTATAAAAATACACTGCTGCCACTTGTGGGAAAAGTGGAGGATTTCGTTGTGTGATGTTACAGAGTAAAGTCTCACAGATCTTACTCCCAGATGATTGATCGTTGTATGGCTTGGATGGAATCATTTAGCCTACCTGGCCTCTGAAGAGAATCACTTTTCTGAGCTATTTTGCATAGAAGTTTTCAAAGTCTTCTTTCACAACTTCACTGTCACACAATTTCAGTTTTTGAATTATTGGCTCCAAGAGGACAGGAGCACCTTTGCCTGCCACTGCATTCAAAGGAGTTTCTCCTGTGTGGGGGCTGGTAAAATAAGCTGATAAAAAGACTAGATAACTAGATTAGGGCAAATAGGATATAGTCGATAATGACAGTGAGTGAGAAGGCTGGCAACTGGGCAGGGATAACAGGATTTATTGCAGAAGTCAAATATGAGTTGAAATTATTTTTTGCTACCAAATGGGCTAAAACAAAACAAGGGACACAAAACTACACCTTCAGACAACCATACTCCTGGGCCCAAGTTTTTAGAAGGGAGGAGAAAGAGAATAAAGGATGATTGTAAACAGACTTAGAAAAAAAGAAAGAAAAAATCAAACAAATAACAACCCACACCCTAGCAAGGGAGAAGGAAAATGAGATAAAATTATTAATGCTGATGAAGAAGGGAAGAAGTAGAGCAAATCCTTTTGCTTGAGTTCGAGGCCTGACTCTGAGAAACAGGTAAACAACATACTGCTTAAACTTGAACTGGACATGCATCATTATCTGCATTTTTTCTTGATCACAGCTATGCTGAAATGAAAGGACATGTATGAGAACACTATTCATGTATTCATTTAATGGGAAACCCAAAGAATAAAATCTAGCTTTCTTCTTTGGCTCTGTATAAGTGATTTGTCCTTGCAGGATTGGGAGCCCTTCAATCATCTTCATGGCTGTCCTTGGACTTGCTCCAACAGCTGTATGTCCTTCTTGTACTAGGAACCCCAGAGCTGGACACAGTATTGTAGCTGGGATCTCACAAGAGCAGAGTAGAAAGGGAGAATCACCTCTCTCAACCTGTAGGTCCTGCTTCTTTTGATGCTGCCCGGTATGCAGTTGGCTTTCTGGGCTTCAAGTACACAGCAATGTATACTTGAAGCTTACGTTGAGCTTCTTTTGCACTGACACCCAGAAGTCCTTCTCCTCAGGGCTGTTCTCAATCCATTCTCTGCCCAACCTGTCCATGTGCTTGGGATTGCCCAACCCATGTGCAGGCACACTTGGCACTGTTGAACTTCATGCAGTTCACATGGGCCCACCTCTCAAGGCTCAAGTGGCATTCCTTCCTTCCAGTATGACAACCACACTACACAGCTTGTATCATTGGCTAACTTGAGGGTGCACTCAGTCACGCTGTCCATGTCCCTAGTAGGTACTAAACAACACTGGTCACACTACCAATCCCTGATGAATTCCTCTCATCGTTGATGTCCACTTGGACATCGAGCTGTTGACCACAGCTCTTTGAGTGCAACTATCCATCCATGGTGTGATCCATCCATCAGGTCCATGTCTCTACAACTTAGAGACAGGGATGTAATTCAGAACAGTGTCAGTTGCTTTGTAAAAAATCTAGGGTTGGGTTTTGGTAGTTGATTTGTGGTGTTTTTTTATTTTTTTGTCCCAGCTGCATCTGATGGTCTAATATATCTTCTTCTAGTTCTAATTTTACAGGGAAGACCACAAAACTGGAACCCAAAATGAGACACCACATTCAGAAGGATTTTTTTCATGTTCAGGATGGGGGATAGGGGTGAGGGAGGCATAGGATCACAGTGTGGAGACAATCAATGATATTCCATGGGCAAGTATTTGGCCTTGAGAAAGACAAGAAACAATGGTTTTCTATTAAATTTCCTTGAAAGACTGTGTGTGGAAGCGATGTAAGGGGGCAATAATTCTATTCCCATTTTAGAGTTCATGAAACACAAAGCAAAGTGGCCCACAGCCACGCCAGCAATCAGAACCAAGGAGTCAGTCCAAATCATCGGACTCTAGGTGTAAAACAACAGGCTACATTGCCTTGTCCTTTTACTGAGACTGTTTCTCTGGCATCTCTCACCAATGCTAAATGTATAAGGAGAAGGATAATAAAGAGCCTAAGTGCAGAAAAATAATGAAGAGTTGTGAGGTTTTGTTCAGTTGTAACAATCTCACATGTTTATTAATAGAAGGTTGCTATGTATAAATATATAATTTTAGCTGGATATGGGCAGCATCTCTTTAATTATCTGAAGAAAGAGGGTACTCATTATGTAGATAGTACAGGAACATCATTCAGCAGGAAAGCAATAGAAAATTTCAAGCAAAGAACTGATATTTTTCCCCCCTCGTCTCTTGCTTTTCATTATGAGTCATTTCTACAGTGTCTCTGTGTGAGTACGTGTAAGTGTTTATATATTTTTACACATAAAAACATAATATCTGCATGACATATAAAAACATGTGTGTGCTTCCTCAGTAACTCTGAAGGCAAGCAGGAGCTGTAAATTCTGGAGGAGAAGAAAAGAAAAAAAAAAAGAAAAGAAAAAAAAAAGTAAAATTAATGCAGACCTGACCCAGCTCAGTGTGCAGTGACTGAGGGTAGAATAGAATTTGGTTTCACAAATTGAACTTCCTTTCATAGCCAATGTGTCCCAAAGTGCTTTACATACAGTACAATGAGAGTGATGCCGGGAGTGGAGGCAAACACAGCAGTCATTGTAGGCACAAAAATAGCTCTCATGTAGCCTGCTATATTAGAATCTGTTTCAGCAGGAGAATGCTGGCCTTGGGAACGTTATTAACTCTATATTAATCTGTTTTCTTGTTGCCAAGGGATGCTTAATTTTCCCCCTGGACAGCCTCTGAGAGGATGGTTTCAAGAGCATCATACCTTCCATCCTCTTTAAAAAAAACCCTCTGCTCTTACGCCCAAGCCCTCATATTGCACACAACATTTCTGGCTGTATTGGTCTTTTCTTTCTTTTCCTCCATCTTGAACCTTGGCTGATTGACTGTGTACTAGATTCCTGACTGTTCTTCAATCAGAAGTATGGATAAGGGCCAACAACAACATTACCTTCAGCCCTTTGTATTCATTGTATCTACCAGAATTGAGTCCGACTGCAGAAGTATGTTTCATTGTTACTAAGATTCTGAGGCACCTCAGCGCACCATCATGCAAATTATCTCCCAGGATATTGTTGTGTCAACAGAAACTGGACACAAAACACCACAACACACCACAGTGACCTTTTTCCTCTGTGCACTTATGGATCACTTATGAATTTAGGACTGAAGCCTTCCCACCTAATTTTAGAAGTTCACTTGAGTTAGTGACTAGCTGTGAGTCTCACCATGTTACGCTGTTTGTTGACAGACAAAAGCACCTCCATCGGCTACCTTTCACTAGTGAGGAATGAAAATGTGCTGGAGGTTCACCTCCTATTTTCTGGGGTTTGTTTGTGTGAAATAAAATCCACATTCATCAAAGCAAAAACACAGAATGACTCTATATTGCTGAGTCCACTACTTAGTGCAAGTGGGAAACTGGAGATCACCATAGATGTCCCTACTGAGAGCAACAACAGACACAGGAATAAAACTCAGTTCTTATCATTCACACCCATTACTTCCAGCACAATGCAAATGTGGAACCTTGGAAAGTGTACTGCCTGCTTTAGAGTTTGGATTAGGCCAACATATATAAAGGCTGTGTCCAAACTGACCAGAAATACTTTTTTGTTTGTTCATTTGTTTGGTTTTGTTAAATCAGCATTGTTCTAATCCCCTGATTGCCCATACCAGAGGGATCTGAAACAAAGCACAAAATAGCTCCCATCCAGGCTGCATGTCTCACTTTTCCTTCCATGGAAACCATGGCACAGGAGCTGTGGTATCATACTGAATCTCATCCTGATATGAGCTCAGGGACACAGAAAAACTGTTGGGTATACAAGCTGTTCTGTACTCAGTCAAGTTTGGGAACCAGTATTGTTCAGCCTGGCCCCAACTCACATGTAAATCCATTGATAACACAAGTGTACACAAGAATAAGTACAAGAAGAATATGATCCTACAAATGTTAGAATAGAAATTAAGCCCACTGAAAGTTGTACATGGCAGAAATGTCCCAGAATATTTAGGTACATGATAGGCTACATGTTGAGATTGTTCAGCTGATGAATTCACACTGCCCTCCCAAGCTCACCCGACATTATCGCATTTGGATTTTCAAACTTTCAATAGTCTCTGTAGCAAGTATGGCAAAATCAATGGGATATGATAACTGGGGATGATTTGGTATATAATCTGCTGCTTTACAAGTTGAGTGTTTTGAAAGAAGGGAAAGGGGACATGACAGCTGACAGAGTTCTTTAAAAATATATACATGTGTATTTGAAGTGTTTATTTGAGAGGTAATAGCAAATAATTCTTTGCAACTTTCAGTACTTAGAAACATTTGAGATTAATCTTAGTGTTAAAACAGATCTGCATGTTAGGGGGGGTTGGTGGCTTTGTGTCATATGTGCTTTTGCTGGGGTCTCGCACAGTTCTTATTTTAATAAAAAATAGAATAGAGGGATTGAATAACAGAAAGATTTCTTATTACATTTTTTGGCATGAAAGAGAAGAACCTTATCCAATATAGACAAAGATATTTTATACCAATCATTGAAAAAAAAATTGCTTGAAAGAGCTCTTGATTTCAGATTAAATAAAAAAAAAAAAGAAATATGTCTTCTGGGCTAGGCTGTGAAGCCTGATCTAGGTTTTATAAAGACAAGGAGAAGCAAAGAGAGAGGGAACTGATGGCATTTGGATAGCAGCACTTGCTCCCTTAGAAAGCAAATTCCCTGCAGAATAGTCACCAGCAATTGTACCTACATCTTTCTTCAGTTTAAGCACAAACTCCTGTGTATTCTGAATCCCAGACCATTCCTCTTTCTATAAATAAAATTTATGAGCCATCACAAAGGCTCTTGCCTTAATTTGACCTCATAAGATGACTGTGGAAGACAAGCAAGCTTTCAGGCTCTTTCAGCTTGATTGGAACACATGTTGGTAAGGGCAGCTTCCTGAAGTATAAGGCTCACAGGCCATTCAGAGTTACACAAGTTCAACTGATTCAGCTGTGTGGCTGGAAATAAAGTTCACCTGGAGGTAGACATGTCTTTGCTAAAAATGTTCCATTTCATAACAAATGAACACCAAAGTTACCAAATAAGTCAATATGTGCAAGGTGTAATCTCATTGCATAATTGCATAATGGTTTTCAGCCATGTATAATTTTTAAGCTGATTTCCCCATGGCCTGATCCTGCATCTTCCAAGGAGCAGGACTGTCTCTCAAGTGTACTGCTAAGGAAACCTCTCTCCTCATTGATTTCAAAGGCAACAGTAATAACACACACGGCTGCCATTTGCTATGCAGTTCTCTCTCTGATGAAAGCATGATGTAGCTTCACCTTCAAGACTCTGTGGGGTCTTGGTTCTGTTCAAGTTGTGTTGCAAGCAAACAGACACCATGCACCCCTTTGATTAGTCACTTAGACACTTCCTGCAGTTAAAAACAAGAAGAAAGATGATAATATTTCCTTTCCTCCGCACAGACTGGGAAGAAGCCCAGGTCTTTTCTTTTCAAAATCAATCGCCCCTGGAAAGCAAGGTCTGTTTCTGTCACTCTGAGGCGTAGCCCGTCTTTCCTAAGTCTCTTCTTAGTGCCTCTCTGGCTGTGCACCAGCAGAAGCACAGTATGAGCCAACACACTGAAGCAGAACTACAGGACAAGAACTCTCCCATTTTGACTCTTCTTTTTTGTGTCTTCAACTGATCCTACCTTGGATACTAGTATTTCACTTTACTTCTTCCATGTACTTGAAATGACTTTGGTAATACTGATGGAGTATCTTCCAGTCAGTACAAGTGGGAAGAAGTTTAAACCCATATTTAAACTTGCCCTGTCATTTCACACAAACAAGCTACCTTCCAACTGATGCTGGCATATCCTAAGTTTCAATGTTAAAATATGTATGTAAATGCATGTACAAATGTCTCTGATCATCTTAGATACTTTTATTTTTGCTGTAGATAAATTGACAAAGGTCATTACATGTTTACACTCACTGCACTATTTTCCATCAAACCATGACAGCTGGTAGTGATTAAAAGTTTCCATGAGGAGCCACTGTAGATGAAGCTGGATCATTTGTCAGACTCCTGGATGAATCTGAAGACTGTGCAAGTATAGCAAGATTAAGAGACCTTTTATGCCATTACAGACTCTGGAAGAGTCTACACCTTTTTTGCTGTTTCTCCCCACACTTGACCCCACTAAGATGTGCCTGTCCAGAATTTCCCCAGAAAGGCCTTGGATTCCTTACCAACACAGCTCCTGTCTGATAACCTATAGATTTCTTATCCCAACCCACTTCCTCACCAAGATTACTTGTTCTTCCAGGAAATTGTAGCTTTTTTGCCTTCTCCTGCCCTTCCTGTAAGTTACAGTTTTCTCTGCATTCCCTCTCAATTTCTTTCTCTCCCTTTTCCAGTCTCTCTTCGGACCTTTTCTAAGAATTTAGCCATTCTGCTGCCTCCTCGAGATCTGGAAATTCTGCTTTCTGAATTCAATTCTACCATTTCCTCTTTAGCTAAAGGTCTGGAGGGACAAACAGCCCTCAATAACACCTATCTTTCAGCATCAACTACAGAGGTAACTGGGACTCCTCAATTAAATGGATACATGCAAAAATCACAAAGGCTGAAAAATTGTCTGTTCTAATTTCAGACCCGGCACAACCCACCAGCTGGAAATACAGGAAAAGACCTCTTCACCCCCCTATTGCAGTCAACAGAACAAATGGAGTCTGAATCTTTGTATTACACTGTCACTTGTACTATAACTATTACTTTAAGATCACCGGGAGGTACATGCAATGTGCAATTTTCCTGAGGTGCTGGAAGGGTGTCTGAAACGAAAACAGCTCCCAAGTGGAAATGTCATTTTGAAGTGACCAAGGCTTTACGCTTTCCTAGAACATACACACTTGTGTGCACACACAGCAGTCAGATGATCTCCTGTGTTTTTTCCATAAGCTTATGAATGCTGAGTTGGCTAAACAGATAGAACCATCAGTAGTCTCTCCCTTTGGTTTGAAGACCTGGACAGTTGCATATCCCTGCTTATTTCCTATACAGCCTCCATCTGCAAGTCTGTCCTTCAGAAGGAAACTAACAGACCAATAGTACGGGTGATTTACTATCCTGGGGAGAAACAGAAAAATAACATGAAATAGAAGTTTAAAATATATAAAACTGGATCTAAAGTTTATTCATGAACTCTAGGATGGATTTGGAAAATTGACCACTAAGGAAACTGAACATATTTCTAACACCAGTAATAAATAATGCAGGTAGAGATATCATCTATTAGACAGCAAAGAACTGATAGATTTGTAGATATATAGATACACAGAGAGAGATATAGTGAAATAAGCAGAGACAGACAGATAGAGGTAATATAAAATAAGAAAAAAAAATTGGTTTAGGATACTATGAAATTCTAACAGAAAGCTGATGAGACTCATTTTTGCACATTTGGCTATAGAGTACCCTTCTCTGTCTAGAGTATTTCCACACATATATATGTCTGGATGCACATATACCGTGTGCACACACATCCCTCCCACACACGCTGTCAACACTTGGTCATCTGCCATGCATCTGCATTAGAATGAGGTATGTGAAATCAGCAGCATTGATGCTGGACCCTGACTAACATTCCCTCCGGCTACTTGGAGAATAAATAGGAGCAAGAATGGGTTTTGTAAAACAAGTATTCATTCATGCAAACAAATCCAATACTGAGACTGTGCCTACAACATACATCGTTCAAAGTGAGACTGGGCATAGCTTCAGAAGTAAGACGTGCCACGGGATATCAAGGTGCTCCGAATCTGAGCACTGACTCTGTCATTACTTCCTCTGAGGCTGTAAACCTCCACTTGAAAAGTGACCACTGACTTGGGATGCTAACATCACAGGCCTAATCTCCAAGCTTGCTTCTCTCTAAAGATCAGCAAGCAGCTGGGTGCCCACATATTAATTAGTTGCTTAAAGTCCTTTTCAGAGCTTGGCCTGATTTTCAAGAATTTCAAGCACTGACTGTGACTCCAGTTGTGGGAAGACAAGTCCCAACCCCCCAAAAAAGGCTTAAAATCCATCTTTAACCTATATTAAGCTAAATTCCCTTAATCCTAAACTGGAGAAATGAAAAACAAAATGTATTTTTTAAAAAATATATTTTCCCTTGTATTTCTTTGCCTCTTGTTCATCATAATAATCAATAAACAGAATTGTGAATACACATATGCACACACATATGCAAGTGCACACACACACACACATGCACAAAAAAACATGCACACAGGCCCTAATTAAAGTGAAAATTATTCTGGTTGCAAAGACAAGCACTTAAATATTAAGAGCCCCCAGAATTGAGGTTACGTGCACAACCTGGATTTTCCTTTGTTGTACAGATGCATTCTAATTCAGCCTTTAATTACATGATCACTCACAGAGTAGATGGCATGTGCAGTGCCGTTTGCTGACTGCAGAGGACTGGAGGATTCTGCCTCTCATTTCAAATACACAGGAGAAGGGGCTTTGCCTGGCAAATATTGTCACCCAGGCATGATCTCTTGTTCTTTTAACTCAGTCCTATCTCAGATACACTGTTTGTCTCTCTTTATTCCCCTTCCCAGTTCCAGTCTCATATCCAGTTTCACTTCTAGCTCCTTCTCAATCCATTTCTTTTTCCTACCTTAGCTTTCCAGTGCCCTGTCCCCAAGTTTGCCAACCCCACAGACTCTCAGATCCACTTCTCTCTCCATGGTTTATTTTCCAGTATTTTCTTACATTCCTTATATTAATCTCTCCTTTTTCCCCTTTATTCTGCCACAAGCAGTTCTCTATGAGATTTAGCTGCCCTCCTATTTCTCAGCATTTTCCCAGCTTCTTTCTACTAAGACTGTTGTGTCTCAGCACAACCTCTCCTCCCAAGCTGTCCATGGCTAACCGGGTCAATGCAAGTAAGTAACTACAGAATTTCTTTAACCCTGGGTCCAAACGGCAAGGCACCACATACCTATATGGCTAAAATCTATTTTCCAAAAAAAAACCCCACACTATCATTGTCTACAGTGCCTATTGGAAACATCCTGATGGCCTGTGATGACTCCCAGCTGCACCAAGAAGATGCCTGGGAGGGTGATATGGGCCAAACCCATGCCAAAGACTGTGCTAAGATTAAGGCATTTAAAAAACATCTTAAACCTATATTCTGGATCTGTTTCATTTGGTAGTACAGACACTACCTTTAAGTCTGAACCACAGTATGCTCCCCATTTGTGTCTCTTCTCAACCCATCCCAGCATACTCCAACCTCCTCTGGATCTTCAAGTCTTCAGAATTCCACCCCTCCCCACACTGCTCTTTGTTAGCTTCTGCTCTAGCCTTACTGTTGGACCTCTATGTCAGTCCCCAAAAGCTCCAGGAAAACAGACTTCCTGCTTTTGTATCTGGATTCCATTTTTTTCTGGTCTGATCCCAGCCCAGCACTGCAATGGCAGGAATAACTCCCCTCTCTGCTCGAGCAGGCCTGGTGAGAAACAAGTCACTGGGGAATCCAGTTTTGGAAATCTGCATCTCTAGTGAGTCTGTAAGAACTGCCATTTTCCCAAGGTTTCTAATTGGCCACTTTGGGGCAGATTTTTCCCGAGATAGCAAAAAGACTTGAGAAAGAGCTTCACCTCCTGTCAGCTCTTAGTATCACTCTGTAAAGCATGGGGACAGAACAGCTTTACAAAGCATCTCGTTTGACTCAGCCCAGTTCTCCTCTGGGTCTTCTTCAGGGACAGAGAAATAGCTCAGGCTGAAATTTTCCAGAAATAATTAAAGAATTTGAACTGAATGCAGGCACCAAACTTAGAGAAATTCAGCCAAAATATGCACAGTTTATCAAAGCTGAAGAGGATTTGTAATTGGCGGTGCTACCAGATCCTATTAAACTGAAAACTCCCTTCCTCACAGGGGCGCTGTGAGCATTAATTTGTTAATGATTGCACAATGATTTGATGATGAAAAGGACCATATTAACATGAAGCATTATTGTCCCTACAATGCAAGCTTGCCTGCTTTCATTACTCATTATGTACAGGGGCATACATATTATGGAAAAGGGATGGTGAGATAATAAACTTGATATTCTTTTCAAAGGACTAATACAACATGTTTACAGAGTTCACAGCATGGGTAATAGGAATATTCTGGAGAGCTCTGTTTAAATAGCAGAATCCATTGGGTGGAGTGTAATGATGTGTATGTATGTGCCTGCACAAATCCTGTGCCTAAACATACATGCGAACAGACGCACACACTCTCACCTCTATTTTTGTGTCCTCTATTAACCCCCAGTTTCTATGCTGCCTTCACTTTGCCACCTGAAACTCACCAGTGCTACTTTAATAACAAAAGGCCTCCATAAACAAAGCTCCCTTTTATTACTGTGATACCTTTTGTTGCCTACATCGACTACAATCCAGCACTAAGCTCCTTTGGATGCAAATAGTTTTTCATTT
>VZTU01016389.1:467-25607 GCA_013400835.1 Zapornia atra
CTCAAAACTGATCTTCATCAGTGGTTTTTTTTTATTCTCCCAGTCCCTCTTTGCCTTCTGCAACTTGGTTGGTGTAGCCAGAGCAAGTTGCCGATCAAGTACCTTAGCCTTCTCCATATCCTGGGCAACCAGGTCTCCTGTTTTCTTCCAGACAAGGCCCATATTTTCAATAGTCTTCCTTTTATCACTGTTGTACCTACAGAATTTTTTTTTGTTGTCCTTGTTGTCCCTAATTCTGTAAGGTGCCCGACTTTCCTAACCTAATCCCTGGCCGCTCATACAGTATTTCTGTATTCCTCCCAGGCTACCTGCCCTTGCTTCCATCCTCTGTAGGCTTCCTGTTTGAGTTTGCCCAGGAGCCCCTTGCTCATCCATGCAGGCCTCCAGGCATTTCTGCCTGACTTCCTCTTTGTTGGGATGCATCGCTCCCGTGCCTGGAGGAACTGATCCTGGAATGCTAACCAGCTTTCTTGGGCCTCTCTTCTCTCCAGGTCTTTGTCCCATGGTACTCTACCAAACAGGTCCCCAAAGGGGACAAATTCTGCTCTCCTGAAGTCCTGGGTCCTACTAGTGCCAAAGCTGCCCTTGATGGTCTCAAACAGCCTTATAGGTTGCTTACAAACATCACCCAAAAGGTCTCAGGTAGGTAAGTTTCTCTTTCTGCCTTTCTGCATATAGCACAGGAACTGAGAAGAAGAGAGGTTCACTACACCATTTTTAAAAATGCACCTAAAATTGAGCAACTGAATTACCTAGGTTGATTACCCTGTGTTGATAGTATCACAGGGGTGTTAAATATTAGCTCTTTGAAAATTACATTATTTCTATTCCAGTCCTTAATTACAGTTCTAATTATCTAATTTAAGCATTCAAAGAAACATTCAATATGTTTTTAACAGTTCATTCTTATCTAGAACTAAACTTTAATAATAATTCCACTATTTCATAATTAAAAAGCAGAACACTTGCATTTTTGGGAAAAAGAAAAAAAAACCCAAAAAAACATAGAAAACTTATTTGCACGGATCCAATGCATGAAAAGGTATGTTTTGTGTAGGAATTCACTTGTGTTTCTTGTTCATGATTTCCAAAGTTCAGTTACCTCAACTAAGGAATGGTTTCTATAGATGCTCTTATTAGCTATACTGTATTACTTATATGACTGTTCTCTTCCTCCCTCTCCTTTGCATGTTATTACTGAAATGAAAAGTTATACAAAAACCCTATTGCTGCTGAAAATTACTTCTGGAAAATATGTACACCAGAAATTAATCTTTGTTAAGTGTGTGTCTGTCCTGTTCCTGCCTTCTGTGACACACAGCAATGTCAAATTGTAATAAATACCATTTATACCTGCAAAAGGGACAGATGATTGCCTTAATATGGTCACAAGGAAGAGAGAAAAAGAAACAAGTATTAGGAAATAGGAATGAAGATACAGAAAACAGCAACATGCAACTTCGTAGTAAAGGCTACAAAGACGATGAGGGGACTGGAGCATCTCTTGTATGAGGAAAGGCTGAGAAAGTTGGGTCTGTTTAACCTGGAAAAGAGTAGAAGATCTCATCAACAGATATGAATATCTAAAGGGTGGATGTCTAGAGGAAGGGGCCAGACTCTTCTCGGTGGTGCCCAGTGGCAGGAAAAGGGGTAATGGACACAAACTGTAACACAGGAAAGTCTGCCTCAATGTGATGCAAAATTTCTTCACTCTGAGGGTGACAGAGCACTGTGACAGGCCGCCCAGAGAGGTCTTGGAGTCTCCTTCTCTGGAGATATTCAAAACCTGCCTGGACACAATCCTCTACAACCTGCTCTAGGTGATCCTGCTTTAGTATCAGGGTTGGACTAGATGATCTCCAGAGGTCCCTTCCAACCCCTGCCGTGCTGTGAGTCTGTGAATCTGTAAATGTCTACTATTGTGTTGCATTTCTTATCTGCAAGAGAAGTTAAAGTTCAGTAATTTCAAGGGAAAGTATATGCAGGGTTTAATCATTTCCTCTCTTTCACAGCTGTACAGCTTGAAGAAGAAAGTGTTCGGTTTCGTTTCTTCAGAGCTACGATGACCCTCCTCCCCCCAGAGATATGCACTAGCAAAGAAAGCAGTGACAATGGAAACACCAAAGAGTGTACATATGAAAATACCTTGTAAACACAACACCACATGCAGTACAGAGGAACATTTATCACATGCTTGACTGAACAGCCACACAAAATCTTGAAACACCAACAAACCAAGTAACAAAGTATGGAAAATGTTGAGGACAAATTACTGTCATTAACACTTAAGGTCTAATTTGAACCTTTTTATACATGAAGGAAGTAAAATGTAAGTGCCACAGAAAATATGACACTGAGATTAATCCAGATATCAGTACATCTTACTCATTGCCAATTTGATCAGTGAACCCTATACACACACACATACATACATATATGCACATGTGCTCTGGGCACAGTTGAGGTGGCTGTCATACATGAAATTTAAAAATAATAGCAATAATCTTTCAGAATTCAGGTGTTTTCATTCAAGTCTTATGAAGCATGCTCCAATCTTCAGGTTTAAAGCTGCACAGATACGCATACACACACTCTCATCCCTTTTTTTGGAAATACATATATATATATATGCATATTGACATGTGCAGCCACATGGGCATGCACACACACACACAAAGAATGAAAGAATATGTACCTATATCTGGATATATCCCTGACATTACTATGGATGTCATAAAAGCATGGAATGGTTTTACAGACAAATTGCAACATAGAGCCATAATGAGTTTCTGAATCGCCAATACTCACACATAAAAGAGGGCCTGATCATCAGCAGGTGCTGGAGAAGATCTAGAATGTGAAGCATATGATGCAGCATCTTTTTACAATGGTGTTAACAAATGTCAGTCTCATGTTGAATGTGAGAGGCAAACTTAGGTAGTTAAAAGTGTGAGCTGCTTTTTTTTGCCTTTCTCCTTTTCCTTTCCTTTTTTCCCATTTCACCTCCACTTCATCTACACCTCCCCCAGAAAGCATCTGCTCTTTATTACTGTCTATAGCAGTGATTATTAACAAGCATGGAAAATGGAATTGCAATCTATCTTTTATTTCTTGATCAGGGATTCATCCCTACACTTTAGGCAGGTGAATTCTGATTCAGCTCTGTAATTATCTGACAGATGTTACAAGCAGCTGCTGCTGAGCAGAAAACCCTAGCTATTATTACAGAAATATAAAGAGTTCCTGGCAAGGTGGAGTGAGAAGTGAAACAGAATGCATTCTGGTAAGACCACGCATCTGGTATTCCATGCACAAAGGGGGAAAAACACCTAAATATCTAAGTCTGAAATTCAGATTGATGGTTCTTGAACAATTCGAAATCAAATTTCCATTAATAAAAAAATCTTTCTGTGGCAAGTAAGAACAGCTTACGTGTCCTCAGCAAATAATGTCTGCCACTGAAACAGAGCTTTGAAATTAAAATACTTCTGCTTAACCACTTAATCTCTTCATTGGAGGCACCCTGCTACCCCAAAAAAATCTCAGTCTAAAAGTTAAGGTGCCAACTTTCCAGTCCTGTATGGATAATGAAGAATGATAACAAGACCTCAGGCCACACCTGAGTGCTTGTGCACCCTTGTTTCCTGAAGAAGACACCAAAGAAATTCAACTTGCTTTTTTGAAATGCTTAAATTGCAACTCCTGCATGGTGGTGAACCACACTGGCTCTGAAATGACATCTATATAGCAGTGTATTTGTCTAAGTAAACTGGGAGAACAATAATGAAATTATACTTCATATCTCAAAATTTCTGCTTTGGGACATAACCCGTGTATTTGTATCATAGTAACTTCCTGGGACCCTGCTCCTGAAAGTATTAATTATAGAGAAGCTTAATTTTGCCCAATAGTTTTGTATCAAAACTATAAAGGCCAAAAAATATTGCCCTTATTCTTGCAAGACTCATTTAGAAGCTACCAAAGGATTTAGTCTTCCAGTTCTTCAAAGTGTGGAAGCTGGCTTCACTTTAAACCCTTATGATGGGAATGCACTGAAGAACATAAATATAAAATGAAAGACAAAAATCTTAAGTAAGAAGATGAATAACAACTGCCCCTTTATGATAAGATTTCTCAGGAGAGGAATGTGCTTTTCTTTGGAAAATCTGAATAACCACATCTAAGACAAGATTTTGGTGTTCCGGACATATCTGCAAAATACTAAGACTACAAACAAAAGTTTATAGTCACACAGAGTAAAATGCAGTGGCTATAAAAGGATAAGCACAAATAATGAACACATCTGTGTTTGATCATGTAACTATGGCACTAATAAAGGATTCCTCACAGAAGAATGGTGCTGTAGCATTTGTGTATCTAAGCAGACGTACACACGCATGCAAGCACACATACCAACTGATTTCAGTCCTGGCAGTTGAAATTGCAATACAGTATGAAAGCCTATAATAATAATCAATGTTACATTTAGCAACAATAATGTAATTCCTTATATAAGCATATCCTATAAACATGCTTGCATTAACTCCTATTCCTAAATGCATGACAGCCTATGAGGCAGACCATTAAACTCACTATCCATTGTAGAAGATACTCTGCCTACCATTCTCTAGAAGAGAAAGAAAGGAATGCCCTGCAGTCCACTTGGAACTGACAGAAACGATAGTTACCTACAACCTCACTGGGACTGAATTGATCCCTTTCAAGGCTTCTCTCTTAAATATAAAACAGAGGCTTCTATTACCAACAGCTCTGTTACCTGTCATGGTTAAGTTTGAGAAAAGCACCAATCAGATCTTTTGAGCTTTCAGCCCAGCATTGCTGTGTCCAGAGCAGCATCCACAAGCTTAGGAAAAACCTCAATTCTAGATGGTGCATGTGGGCAAACTCCATAAACACAACAGCACAATTGCACTTTAAAGGAAAGTTAAAATTGAGAAGAAGAAATTTCCTAATCAAGCAAGCATATTTTTCAAAAATAGTTATTCATTATTGGAAGTTTGAAGTGGTACTCCCAAGAGCAAATATTTATGCACTAGAGCCATAGCTCCTTCACATGTACTAATAAAAACTTGGAAGAGACTTCACAAAATTGATTGTTTCTGCTGTTTGTCACAGATGTACTGAAAAGGTTTAAGTATTACTTTCTGCATTAACATCATGTGTCATACTTTCTTTCTGGCAGTCAAAACCAAAATCCACTAAAAATATCTTCACCAAATGAAATCACTTGTGCAATGGCCAGGACAGTCCACCTTTGAGAAGAAACAAGAACACCTTGAGGAAATCCTTACTTTTTTTTAGAAGCGTTGTACTAGGAATGCAAAAGTCTGTCTAATCCCATTCTTTCAATAAAAACAGGCAGGGCAGTAATGATGTTTGTTACTAATGACAATAACTTTTATAAAAACATCCAAAGCCTCTCACACAAGTGATTTTATCTTTCAAACCCATGAAGGTGTAATCTGAAGGTGAATTATCCATCTGAAGCTGTAACTTAAAAGTTCATGTTGTAAAAACACATCATTTAGAATACTTGCATAACTAAAGAAATTGTTATTATTCACCTCTTCCTGCCATGATTTATCATCTAGCTTTACCTACGTTATGTCTGGTCCAATGAGCGAATGCCTCCTGAGCATAGCCCGGGCTTGTGCGTTGGTTAAGTTAGTGGTTGCCTCTTCATTAATTGACAGGATGCAGTCCCCGACACTAATCCGTCCATCACGACTTATTGAGCCTCCATGGATGACACTGCGGACTATCATTCCTGTGCCATCTTTATTGGAACTTACTGTCATCCCTAAAGTGAAAACCACATGAAACAGTTAATGACATCTTTGAGCCCCAGCTTTGAGTGCCAAGGAAAACAAATGGAACCTGGAGCAGGGAAGGTGAAAGCCAGCCAGCCAACCTGACAATGTCAGCAAACTGATAAATAATGTTCTTATGGTCTGTTCATTTCCTTCTTTCTACCAGGAGACAGCAGTTACAAATCACAGTCACAGTATCTTTACCTTGCCATTCACATACCAGCCTCAATAAGAAAAACCTAAAACAGTGAAAAATTTAAGCAGAAAATATACAAAAAACCCAAAATGAAATCACTTCTGAAACACTCAAATTGACCACTCTTCTGGATGGTTCACTAGTTTATACAGCACACTTCAATTTTGTATATGATGGTTCTTTTTGGAAAGGAGGTAAAATGACCTAACAGAAAATTAGGAACATAGGGCCTACACAACCACAGACTTCAACACAAAGCATGAATCAGATCCCACTGAGATAGTGGCTGCTTTCCTGCTCTCCTAGACGTGCCATTGGTTGCACCCATAAGAGCATCCTGACATCTGTGAGAGCCCATGAACTACTGCTGGATGCAACCCACTATTTATTACAGTAGGATCCCACCTGTGGCACAGCAGGACACTACTCTTCAATGGTTATACACACCATTTAACCCCACTTTCTTTTCATTAATGGGAAATGAGACAAAGATGCTCTTCCCCCTCCTTGCCCATGGGGACTGACATGGGTTTCACATGTCTTTTTGGCTGTTCCTACATGTCTGAGTCTTCACTGTTAATTTCAGGGCACTTGGTGCTCATGAAATCAACCCTGATGATGGTTCCAGGAAAAACTGATCTTCACTAAGGTAGTACAGGGTGGACTTCCAGGATGCTCATCCTTCTGGGTGGACTTCCACTATCTTAATACCACAAAACTTGTCTTCGTTATTTTTTATGCACTAACATGGAAGCTTTCCTTTACTAACAAGATGAAGCCACTGAAGTAAGGGTGCCTTGTAGAGGAATATCTATTGGAAAAGGAGACAGCGACTACCCTATTATGTGTTCTCCTGGTTTTGCAAGTAAACATTAAGCTAGCAAGCACTGGGAGTCCAGCTGTGTGTCTGAATGCCTGTATCTTGTCCAGACTATGAATGGAAAGATGATAGATACCAAAATCAAAACCTCCAAGGATACCGACTGAAAAAATTCTAACCATTTATATACAAATATGGCTACAGAAGACAAGAGACCAAAGACTTTCTTCTGTAACATTCGATCCTGGGAGACACACTGGCTGATCAGAGTTTAGAAGGCAACTATAAGCCCCACACTACCCAGATGCAGCCAAGCATACAAACATCTGTATATATGTGTCTGAGAGCAAATAAAAATAAAATACTGTACTGATTTAAAGATAAAATAAAAATTTTATCTTTATTTATAAAGATTTAAAAAAATATTTAAAGATATTTAAAGACAAATAATCATTTAAAGATGATTTAAAGATTTAAAGGACTCCTTTCAAAAAATAAAAATCTCTTAATAGTGATGACTTCTTATACTTACTTGTACCTGAGATCAACATAGCTGGCTGAAATATGAGAAGATGACCCTGACTGGCAATGAACTGCCCAACTTTTAGACGCAGGAATACTTGTACTTCTCTACTTTAGTATGTGAAAGTCCAGGTTTATCTTTTGGGAAAACTGCAAAAACCCTCTGTCATCATGGCAATTTATATTAAACTATAATATTATGTTACTGTTGAATGGAGACTTGTATTTACTATTTGCCAGTTAGAGATGTTGGCTGTGGTCAGGCATAATTTAAATGTGTGTTTAAGACTTGTGATATAAACAATGCCACTGATTTATGGCCTTGCTATTAGAAAAAAAACACCTTCCAACAACCATCTCTTGACAGATCTGCTTACACAGGTTACTCAGTCAGATCTGAACATAAACACAACAGGCTTTGTCTCCACCAAATACACGCAGTGCACACAGAGCATCAAACTGACAAGGAAACAACTGGAATGTGGTTTGAAATTCTGAACCTAACTTTGCTGCTTGGTTAAGCCAGTAACAAACAACACTATTACTGAGGCTAGTGTAATAGCACTTCAGAAAAGCATCACCTTCAGTTTCCATGCTGGTAATCTCATCACAACAGATATGCAAGGCTGATGTCACACCTTGGACAGCTTTGGTTTCAGGTTAAAAATGCAAATGCCGTTGTCAAGTTGCCAAATGCAGCACACAAGACAATGGCATTTCAGGTCTTCTCACATGTGGGTGCTCCATCCTCTTACCTTTCAAAAATCACAATCAAAAGGTTAAAGCTCCAGCTGTGGCTGGATCTGAAGAGCTGTTGCAAGCTATGGGTGACACCATTTAAAAGGAAAAAAGAAGTGCCATTTCTCAACTGAAATAATTGATGCAGCTGCAGCTTTCAACACCATTAACAGCTCTTGATTTAGCTCCTTTTGTAAAAATGAAAGTTAAAAGCAGTGCAGCCATGCATGTAAATTGGTCACTGCCCAGGCAGCTTCCCAGACCAAAGCACATAGGGACTGGGAGAAAAAGACTGCAGTCAAAAGCTAAGAGAAAGCATTATTCACATTCATACTATGTATACATGACAGGCCAGTCTTACTTTTAATGCATGTAGTGTCTGCCAATATGCACCCTGCCCCAAGTCTGAAATTTGTTTTGGATTTTCACCGCACTTAAAATGCTCACAGACACACCTGAAAAACACCACTCCATCAAGTTAAGAGGTTATTACAAACAAAACATTTTAAACAAAATCCAAATGCCTGGAACAGCACTATGACCTGCACTTCACACAGCCTGACAATAAGGCCAGTAAAGGCAGTAGTGACCCATGTACCTCGTAACAATGAAAGTCAAAAAACTTACGGCCACATCAGCCTTCCTTACAGCTTTAAATTTTGGGGAAGCCGATTTTAAATCAGATGGGTTCCCAATCCAGTTTGGAAGCTGGCAGTATTGGAAAGGAGAAGGTAATATGGGGCCCACTGAGCCTCCAGCTACCAGAAGGCTGTTTATTCTAGGCAGAAGTGCCCACTGAATTACAGCATCACAGCACTCCACCCACCTCTGCACAGGGAGTCCTGAGTGATGGCTGTCCATGAACAAGGTCCCATGGGCTGCTTTCAGGGTACTTTTGTGGACGATGGAATTACAGAGTCACTGCAAACTGTCAGCGCCCACACTCCTGTCCTACCAACACCAGAGAGTCTGCAAGTACATGCAGCTGGCTGGAATAAATGGCCTCAGGATACTAGACCAGCAAATGAATACACTGACAATTAACAGGATGGGAGCGCGACTGCCTTCCACTACAAAACCTCTTCTACACCACCTCTGAGAACTGGCCTGGGAGGATGCTATCCCAATAATCCCCAGCACACTGCCCAGGGCTATACCAGAGACCAGGAGAGGACACTGAAAAATCTTTCCATCTGTTGGGCCTGTTTGATCTAAAATGCTCCTCGGGAAGTTGCAGACTGCAGGTATTTGAAACTCTGAAATTCCTTACAAATTTATAATATCATTGAGGTAAAAATGCTCACCTATTAAATGTATCCATTATTTGATTTTCAGAAATACTGAGGCACTAAGTATTGCACAAATAAGTAGCAAGGAATTAAACAGTTTGTTTGGACCCTTTTGACCATCCACTGAAAGACAATTTTGTGTTTACATGCATTTGAAATTCTAGTCTACAATTCTCTGACCAATCTGTTCTATACCACTCCTATGTAATTTTTCCAATATATGACATAAATGTATAGACATTACATAACAATGTGTTAAAATTGTTCTGTTAACATTTAGGAATGAGTAAACTCCTTTACAAAAGAACCAAATTATCTCAGTGAGACAGAACACTTTACGTTTGTGTCACTGTGACAGTAATCTACTGCCATCACAGCCAAAGAGGGCAAGAGCAGCAAAGAATGAACATCCTGTTATGCTTTTCTCAATAGAAGAAAAATGTTTAGATTAATAAAACAAGAAACTTCTGAGAAAAACAGAAAGATGTGTTCCTGAATAGTTCACAAGAAATGTTAGCTACCTTACCTAGACTTGAATTGCCTTTTGCAATAGTGATAGTCTTCTCATAAATGTTTTTAACTGAATTCGGGGTTGTGGAGGTTCCCTCCAGAGGTACCGGGCATCTCTTTTCCATTAACAGCCCCTGATCCTAACACAAGGGAAAATATCACCAGTTAATAGTACGGACAAAATTACGATTGGATATGCTGACCTCAACTTACCTTACCCCGCTTACCGAAAGCTAGGCACCTAATTAATACAGGTTCCTTACACAGAGATTGGAAAAGTCAGCTCATCAAAGATCAAACCACCATATGTGAGGTTTCTGGTTTTGTTCAGGTAATATAGCAAATCTACTACAAAGTATGTTTTCAATTTAGGGACATCAGTTACACTCTTAAAATCAGCGGGATGAATTCAGGGGCTCTCAGCCTTGTTCACCACAGATGTCTGACAATCTGCCAGTGCTAGAGTAACAAATCCCATAAGAAATTCCAGCTCTGTTAAGAATTCCTTAATAAATCACTGAACAGAAGAAAGAAGAAACACATGTCACAGTGATTGTCATATAAAGGAATATTATGTTTGCACACTGTGGCATCACAGGACACTCTGTGAGCTGAATTGTGCAGGCTTACACAAACACCAGGATGAAAGCCTTTCACACGACTTCCCCTTGGCTTCCCAAGCCTGGTTTCCAGCTTGCCCAATGGGCACATTGTGGTCCAGCAGTGTCTACTGCTGTCAGTTGTGAGCAGACTTTTATATATCCCTGCATCACCAATCTCTGGGAGGCAGCTATCTTACATCCTAAGTTATCGTCTGTCTTGGATAGGTCTAAACCCCTAAGTTTTGATGTGAGCTACCACATTTAAAAATCGAAGAACAATACATTGCTGTTGGCCAGTGTCAAGTTCTGTAGGAGATTCTAGGGCTTAATACGTCCTCTCTGTTGTTTATTTAATTATTATTTAAAAACCCAAAAACTTTACTTTGCCGGTGGGATCAAGCTGTGGCGAAGTAGCAAGGCTTGTTGTTAGTGGAATTTCTGCTGTTGTCTGAGCTCCAGTCCATGTTGATCCATTTTCAGTTTCATTTTGGTTGCTATCTGAAATATCCAGAGGCAGAAGATCTTTCTTAGCAAAACCAGTTGCAGTTTCCAGACTATTGCCCACAACAGACTTTTCCTCTTTCTGATTCAGATCCATGTTGTACAGATTCTTGTTTGATACATGGAAATCAGCTGCAGCGCTTGAACATTCCTCTTCAACAGACTGTTAAACACAGGAGACAATGAACAATCAACATTCCTTTGCAGTATAATTAAAAGTACATTTTGTGCTAAAATCTTAAACAGAAACTAATCTCACAGAATTTATAGGTATTTCTTGTAACATCAGTGTCTTCAGTAGATGCCTTCAGCCACTTTACTACAAAATTTACTCAATTCCTCAAAAAATTTCTTCTTTTAAAATACCAGAAATCAATGAAAATAAAGTCACTGCTGAAGGCCAAATTTGAATTTGGTACTCATTAATAAATCTCTACTAACTTCAGCAAAGTAATGTCCACTCACACATTCTCAAACCAGGTGAAAATCCAGCAAGCTATTAAACACATCCAATTGTCTTTCTCAGGTAGAACTTTGCAAGATCAACGTCTTTTATTTCTAAATACTTAGCAAGTGAAGAACAACTTCACACAGCTCAGGCAATAAGCATGCAATCTCATCATCCATTTAACTGAGTAGATACATATTTAGACATCCCTCCCACACGAAGAGGGAAAAGTAAAATATCGGGTCAAATTTCAGAAAAAAATTAACTTGGAGATCTTGAACTATGGCAGCAATGAAATACAGTGATGCAGTTGCAGAAGCTTAGCAGTTAGTACTTATTGCAAATGTATCTCGCAGTACTAGTATTAAGTTCTCTATGCAAAGTTTGTTCAGAATTGAAGATTCCAAGATCCTCCATTTCAAATATTTTAAGAGATCTCAACAGCCTTCTCACAGACTTCTGAAAAACAATTTTAAAATATTATCTTCCTGAGCTTTCAAAATAAGTAAATTCAAAAACATGTAGGTCATTAGATATTAGAAAGATGTATCAGAACTTAGAGGTTGGACTTAAGAGGCTGTAAATCAGTATTAGGGCTATTTTCCTCTGACACACAGTAAATGTAGACACAAGAACGTCTACCGCTGTCTTAGTGGTTATCCACCAGTCCTACTAATTCTTCTATTCCCTTTCCAGAAAATGGGGAAAGCATGTTTTCCCAGGATTTTGTGGTGTTTTACAACATCTTGTATTAAGGGCCTTAGAATTAGTCTTTCTCATCTTTCATGAAGTGCATGTGTTTGCACTGTCCCCAGTCATCAAAAAAGGTTCACCTGTAAATAATTGGTTTAAGTAACGTCTAAGAAGATAATTGATCAAAGCCTAAATACAACTAATCTGTATGATGTAATCGATGAAATCATTTCCTACCTTTTGGAAAACAGAACACCAGTACTATATTTAAATTATGTCACTAGGTTTCAAAGAAAGCTGGGACTTCTACTCATAAGTCTGGTTTGTGTCCATTTCCAAACCAGTGAAAACAAGAACTTAATCAACATTTTGCCGTATACCATATACATAGATTAGAGTTGCAGCATATGCTTTTTTGTCTGTTTGTTTCATTTAAACAAAAAGCTAATGCTTAAATTTTTTACAAAAAACACTACTTCAGGAATTTGTAACAAGGGCAACATGTGGTCTCATTGGAGGATTTAAGTACCCTTTTTCATCTCCTGTTTTAAAACTGACCAAAGGCATTCAGAAGGTGTCAACTGCCCTGCAGTCAGAAATAGCTGAAACACCTCTGCATTCCTCACATCACCTAATAGGTTTTTTTAATTTTTATTGCTTTTCACTTGTTTCAAAATCTTCTTTTATGATCTTTATGAAGATATTTTCTTGCTACATTTACATTATGAAGTCACTCATAACTGCAGAGTACAAAACAATGAGAACATGCTACTCCCTTCATACTGGTGCACAGAGAGGCACACTGACAAGTCAGGGCTGTAATCTTTACACAAACATGCAAACTGAAGACATCTTAAGTCAATGCTGAAAGTATCTTAAGACCTTCTAGAGTCTCAATGTGATATATAATGTAAATCCAGCCTCTATCTCATAAAATGCTTCTCAGCATGCAAAATGCATAATCCATTTAAGTAACAATTACAGAGTTAAACAATGCAATCTGTCCCACTGGCACAACAGAGATGTTCCCTTCTGTGGATTAGGACAAACGATCAGAAGATGAATTTAGCATTGTAACCAGTGCCTCATAAGGGCTGAACATATTCCAGAAGGGATAAAGGGAGTCACTGCAGCTCAGGTGTGGAATAAAAAGCAGCAGCTGCTCTATGCAAGACCACAGACTGCAAACCCTGGAAGAAATTCCTACAATGTTGCATTCAAAGATGACTACTAGGAGAAGTGATGTGGAAGCTTCTAGATAAGCAAAATAAATCTACAGATTGGCAAGAAAAAGAAGCATGAAAAACCACGGAGAGAAACAAAACACCAACTCTGATACAATCAAGTCATAATAGGTATGTGACCAGCAAGAAAAAAATGTATCAATCTTTATAGCACTCTTGAAGAACTTAGTTTCATTTGCTGACTTTAAATAGAACCTATTAGTAACCAGACATTTGATAGATACAAATTTACTTTTAATCGCAGTATCATTATGAACATTTCTTTTAAGAATAAAGTAAATTAATTAGAAAACACACTATAAAGAACAAAAGCAAAGCTTAGGATAAAAACTCTTGCTTTTCATACCTAAAATACTGTAGAGTAACAGTTATTTTACATTACAACTCTCTACTACACTTTTTTGTAGCAGACTCCCCACCACAGCTTTAACACTGCAAGCATCTTGCCTTATCTTGCTATACAAAACACAAATCCAAGCCTCCAACCTCTTAGCTGCCTCTCTCTCCAACACCAGCACTATCCTAAACAAAGCTGCAATTCAATTTGGCAATATATAGTGTAGTTTGAACCAGAATGATATAAAATATTTGTATCTAGTAATACAGCCCTTTCACATTTATAATCAAAGTTTTTCATGAATAAAACCATCCTCCTTTTTACCTTGGTAGTTGACAATGGAAGAGAGAAGCTGTAGTTCACCTCACCGCTACAGGCACTGCTAGGCAGAGCTATCATTGAAGACTGGAAGACGTCACTCTCTAGTGAATACTGTGATTCAAATGTGGACTCATCTGCTAGATCTGCCTCACCGGAGTCCACCTAACAACAAAAGCAATTCAATCAGACAGGCTGTTACCTTCACACCGCATAAGCCCTGAACACATGTACCTCAGATGCTACGCACTCACTGACACTCTCCTTCTGTTTTACCCCCCCCCTCCTCCATGTTTTACATTGAAGTTATATTTGCACAGCACAGTAGGAAAAAATTCTGCTTCCAGTTAAAATTCATGTTACTGTACCTTCAGGGGTGGCAAAGGATAGCTGAACTGAGAGTCTCAACTGGAATGAATCGCAGGGCTGAGACAGGCTGATGACTGTTAACAGAACTATGAGGTGTTGGGAAAATTCTGCTGTACTCCCTAAGCAGTGAAATTGAGTTGTTTAGGGTTGGTTTGTTGTTGATTTTTGTTGTCTGTTTGGTTTATTTTTAAATTTTCTTTTACAAGAATTAGCACTGAAAAATTAATGAGCTTCAATCAGTGCCACCTGTCAGGAATGTTCCCTCCACTCAACTTGATAGCTTTGGTCACTTTAAAAGGGTACCAAAATAATCTCCTGGACACTGAAATACTTTCCAATAAATATATGAGAAGTATTTATGACGTGATTTTCTACGATTACCAAAATAGTATACATTTACGACAAGAGTAATATGGACAATACTCCTGTCTTACATGAGAAGTAAAAGACTTACAGATATCGATATGGGCAATATTTTTGGTGCTATTTTTCTTAAATGAAATATACTTTTTCAAGATTAAGTCCTAACAGACTTAATTTATGGTGCTTCACATACTGCATTTTTATTGTAATTTCATCTCCCCTGGCAGAGCTCAAGATAGCAGTGTGTGCTAACAAGAATGATCAGTGAGTTCAGAGCCATGACTGTACCATAAACTTGCAAGAAGCAGCCAAGTGCACCCATCTGCAGAGATGGGATCTAAGTGTTGTTTTTCAGCCTCTGTGGTTAATCATACTATGAATTAATTCTGACAGATTCATAACAGCAATATCAACAATCTGCAGTGATTCAACATACTGATTCCTTTTCAGGGTGCGAATGATCCATTTTTTATAGCCTCAACCTTAGAGACCTAACAGCTAATTCAAACTGCTCCTTTAGTGTAACTTACTTGCAGTCTGTCTTCTAGAAAATGCAGACTAGCATAACTGAAGCTAGGCCCTGAAAAAAATACAGTGAAAAAAGGGGGACAGACCTGTAGACTCTGAGTGTAGATTTATCTACGAAAAACAGTATCTCATGAGTGTACTCTGCAAACACATCTTCAACAGGGTGACTGCACATTCAATTTAGTTTTTTGCACATTTAATTAGACAGTTGACAGAGTTGAGAATTTAACCATATTATTATCTGCCATGTATTTTCATTTTCTTTCACTTTTTTTTTTATCAATCACAGATAGGAGTCAAATTTTTAAACACTTAAGTTTTAATCTGATCTTTTCAACAAATCTGTAATTAAAGGGTATTTACAGTATATAAACTGGTTTCTTCATATTACTTCTCAGTGAATAGAAAATCCCATTCTTAGTACTTACTGTACCAAGGTAACAAATTGCAGAAGAAAAAACAGGCACTCATTTAAAAGCAAGTTATTAACACCAACTTTCATTTGCAAATGTGAAAAAATAGCAAACTTACTGGATGAAATCAGTAATTCAGAGATTTTTGCCTTGGAAGAGTCCATTTCAGGATTCTGTTTCATTTTAGGTTTTTTCTAATCAATGAAGTTCTGGTGTTTACCAGAAACTGCTTCCCTGCTAATGTCCTTAGAAAATGAGGGTCAAATAACCTCAGTATCAGGCCCAGATCAGTACAAATAACCATGAGAAGATATCCTCAGAATAAATTTATATTTTTGTGGGTGGAGGGGGTGGGTTGGTTGTTGTTTTGGGGGTTTTTTGGGGGTTTTTTGTTTGTTTTGTTTTGTTTTCCCCAAGAGTGCATTTTCCTTTTGCTTTTTTTTTATCTGAGATCTTATTGGTTACTTCTGTGATGCTGAATACTTAGATCAACCATGTTGTACGAGTGAACACCTTTTGACCTTGCAAATCTCATAATCACTGATTGATGCTGAAGGCTAAAGGACACTATTAAAAGCAAGCATTGGCAGCTTTTGAAGACAGACAGCATTCCTTTTAAAAGGCTGGCTTACATGCAAAAAGAGAGTTCCAAAAACTTTTTAAGGTAGAGAAGTGGTATATTATGATATATAGATGAAGAGATTTATTTACAAAATAAGCACACAAACATTCCTCCACATAAGGTGAGATTTTCAGTGCATGCAAGAAGTGGGTAGCCATGCTCTTTTGAATATCTCAGCAAAATATTTTATTTTTTCCCCGAGTAACTGAAATATCCTAGACCAGATTCACAGTTCATGCAAACAGCCAAAATCTCCAGATGCCAGTTGCTACCATGTGATCCATCCCAACTACGGCGGATGAATAATGTGGTGACAGTAAACACTAAAAAATAAGCACGAACAGTGACAAAGCAACCCTCCTCATTACAAAATGCAAAGACTTAAGAAATCTTTGGTAAGTTGGGCCACTAACCAGAGCCAGCTCAGCATGGAAAAGGGCTGCATCAGCTGGCCCCTCCTCAAGTGACTGGGCAGTGTAGAAAAAGCAATCTTCCTTAGCAGAGACATAGCCCTCCTCTGGTGAAAGCTGCAGAAAGAACGAAGCTCTGAGTTGGATGAATGGGCAGGAACACAGGGCGTGCAGAGTGCATTATGGTGGGGGGCTTTAGAGAGGCAAATGAATTCCAGATGCAGCAAAGAGTTCATTTCAATCACAATCATGGTAGGTAAAGATACTTTTTTTTTTTTTTTAACCAAATTTACCTGAATTAACTCAGCTTCATTTCTCATTTTACATCCCCAAGTAATGAAAAAAGGACTAACTAGCTACACCCCAGAGCCCATAGCTCTGTTTAAACTCACTTTCAATTTCTGCTCTTATTAAACATACACTAAAACTGCCATCAGAGCTTCCACCAGGGACAGAACCTAAGAGCAGAGGCCTTCACAACCTTGCTAGCCACAGAGCAATCCTGTTAGCAGGCAGGAAGTCTGCAGCCACTGTCTGTGTTTTAAGATTGCATCTGCCAGTTGGAACAGCTTCAAAACAATGAGCCATAATTCTGACTATAAAACAGTAGCTTTATCCAATACAATTTGATGCTAGGTGCATTCATCTAGTACTGAAAAAGCCAGTGATTATTCACAATGTTTAATTAATTGGCAACCATAATATATGAAATATTAAAGTGCAAATGATGAATGTCTACAAAATGCTGGGAACAGGAGACAAAATCCCCATGCATTTTCTCTTTTAGAGCAACACCTTTTGAAGTATGAAAATGTTGATTTGCACAATATTTTATTGTGTAACACAGTCTCCACTACAAAAAAATTAACAAAGCAAGTTGGAAAAGCACCCTCTTATTATGAAAAGGCAATTTTCTAGCACCTTGAACATCAGCCATTCCCTCCAACCCTCTCCTCAAAGACTAATGAAGAATGAAAATTTGTTATCTGTATCCACAAGGATTACAAGATTATCATTTTATGAAAAGACTGCACCTGGGATTATAAATACAGCAAATGCTTATTTTCTTTGTATGTATAAAATGATGCCATTCTACTGATTTGAATTTAATACACTACGGACACTAGTCAGCTAGCACTTACAAGCTACTACACCTTTACCACAGCTATATTGGTAGCCTTAAGTCCCCTTCAACCTCATTCTTCTAATTGTGACAGACTACCTTCTAAAACCAAGGCTGGAAGTATTTATGGCTATACTAAATTAACCAGGATCAGGTATATGCACTTCAGATTACCTGCCGCTCTAAAAATAAAGTGTGCAGTCTCAATACAAAGACTGCACAGGTACAATACCTTGCAAAGAAAAAGTATAGGCAAATCCCATGTCTCCATCTCACACAGTCAGAGAACCTTGTAAAGTTCTGTCTGGCAACTTGCGTCCCTGAAAGACTGTACCGGTTGCAAGATGCTTCACTGCTTTCTCAGCTGCAAGACATGGGTCTTGGCTCCTGCAATCACTGCACCAGCCATACACAGGCCACTCTTACATACAAGATCAGAAATCCATTACAGACACTTTCTGGATGTTTTGAGCCAAAATTACCCCAAAATACACAAACTGTATGCAGTTGTCAGGATCGCCATCTAGCAGCTTAAATGACATGAGAAGAACCCATCAAATACCCAAATCCTTACCGGCAGTGGTTTGGCAACTCCTATTTTAACTGTTCCTGCTGGGGCTCCTTTCAGTGCTTGTACTGCTTCTTCCAGGCTGCCATTTTCCAAGTTGATATCATTGACAAACATGAGCCGATCTCCAGGAAGAAGCCTGCCATCTTGCTCAGCCACACCGCCCGGAACTAATGAGCGGATCACAATTACAGTGTTTGCTGGATCAACAGGATCCTAATTAAATAAAAGGAAGAAAAACATTTCATTTAATTTACTCTTTTATGTCTTGAGAGGCTAATCTTTATGCAGAGTTTGGTGACTAAAAATTTGGAGCTCTGGTCCAGAAGAACCCTCAGCAGGAACATACCCTCCTATCCATGCTGCACATATGTTCAGACTTCCACATATTTTTAATTCTTAAATGTGAAAATTATTACTCCTTTCTAGATTATGTCCCACCATACATCTTCAGCATAAAATGCTGTTAAATTGCAGAATGCTGTTCATACAGTGATGAGTAATTAGACACCAGAAATTCAAATACTTCCTACTGCAAAGGCAATGCTATAGACTTCATCCTCCCTCAAACTCAGTGTTTTGAGAAGTCAGTTGGGCAATGCAGCTTGGGGCAAAGGTAACACATGCACTAGGAGAATAAAGAACTTATTTTCAATAATTCTCTTATACTTCCATGGCACAAAATCTTGCTTAGCTGAGAAAACATATTTTTAAGAGGCAAGTCTTTGTGTGTGCCTAATTAAGCAGTTCATGGAAGACAAGAAAATATCAATACAGCACGCTGTATTGAGCAGTGTGCTCTAATAAAAGAAAACAGCTTTGAAGGCCTCATACCTCAACACACCAATTTTTATAAAAACACTAGTATCAAATACTCAGAACAGGAACATATGATTCATTAATAACAATTATCATAAGTGCATACATTTGCATGATTCTTACAGAATTACATTCACAAGGAACATCATTAGGTATTAATGCTTCCAACAAATGGCAATTGACTTGAGTGCACCCACTGACAAAAACCCACATCGTAATAATGTACCAGCTTTCCAGATAGCAAAAGGAAGGGAAATTGCAAACATCTATATACTGGCATGCAACTGTAACAAAGTTTCCATGCCAAGATGTTCACCTGAAAGGACATACAACTTTAAGGCAGCACCTCAGAACCTCAGGACTCCAAGACTGAGGAAAACTAGTGTGGGAGAAAGGCACTTAGGGAGAGAGGAAGGGACACCAGTAAGAATGACCCTTAACACCTCGTGGCAGTTAAATCGGTAAGAATGCCATGGAGCAGTATAACATTTCACAGGTGGAAATACAACTAGCATTGATGGCAATAGTCCTTAAGCCTGAAAACTGACATCTTCCTCATTATTTTAACACGTATCTACACTGCCACTTTAGATGACCCTGCACGATGCTTTTTTTTGGAAAAAAGAAAAAAAAAAATCACCTCTCTAGTGTATGTGCTAGTCTTTCCTGGAGTAAGAGATTACTCAAACTTTCCTACTGCCCCACCATTGTAAAAAACATGAAAAAAGTATATTAATGTAACTGTCCTTAACTTCAGTCACTGTTCCTTGAAAAGCAATTGAAAAATTGAAGGAAACGGCAAAACACAGAGATAAATCACATTGTAAACTTATTGTTCACAGTCTTAGATGGAAGCAGAAACTTCGGTGACAAAATTAAATGTTTCAACCCCATCTCAAAAGGGAGAACACTGGACAAATTACACATATAATAACATAAAAAAAAGTTAAGTTTCAGAAAGCTGACTAGAGATGTAGGATATAATTAAACTCACATTTGCAAAATACATAAAACAATTTAAGGTACTTCCCAAAAACCTTCAGTAACTAATCACCTAGGCAACCACCATTTGCGTCAATGCTTAGAAGAAGATGAAGGAAAATTGTGCTTTACTTTGTGCTTACACAAACTCCAGACAGCAAATATCAGGTCTCACTGCAGAGCACCACAGGTAACACACTGAAGAGTCACCACTGTTTCATATAACAGGTACTGGACTATCCCTTTATTATTAAACTACACTACTTTTCACCTTTGTCAGCGTGCAAATGTAAAATACTACTGAGCTACAGATTAATTTGAAGCAGTGCCCTGTACTGTGGCATAAGATGCTGCAGAGACCAGGGAGGAGACTGGATCCTGCGTCACCAGCAAAAGTCTACGCTGACCACAGGGAGAAATTGCTTGACTATGCACAGATTAAAAATTATCCACTGTGACAACTGTGAACAGGAGGAACATTTGTTCTGGGATCCTGACCAAGTGCAGGCAGAGACAGGCAGCGAGCTATTCTTCAGGACACACCAAGAATCAAAGCTTGAGATATCTGGGAATTTCAAAGTCAAATACAAAATGAACAGGGGGTTTTAGTCACATCCTGGACAGACAGCAGCAAGCAATTTCAGAATTGCAGTAAATCCTGCTTTAAGCACCTAAGTAAGTCCTTTATTGGATCTTGCCCTAAGCACCTCGCTGCAGGTGCAAATGCATGGCTAAGTGCCTGAATATTCTAACTACATCATTCATTGGCCCTGGGGCACTAGCAGATGAGCTTTCTAGTATATTATGGATTATCTATTTTTCTGGACTGCTATTACCATTCTCATTAGAACCTGTAATCTTAATACAATTAGAGGAATAAATAATATAAATTATACAGCTAGTGGAATGCCTACCAGTAGTCGACATCCATTTAACTTTACTGTATTGCTTCATTTCCATTAATATTTATACACATATAGATCATTAGTATTTATACTCGTATAGATCATACTGACAGATCCAAACAAAACAAGTATTTTGTCCTCTACTCAAAAAAAGGAAGGCAGAAGCTACCTGGTAGTCCAATATGCTAAATCCAAGTCCCGTGCTCCCTTTCTCCAGCTCAATGTGCTGTACTTCTGTTTCCCACATCGCCAAAGATGAGCTGGGTACCTCTCCGGTACTATGACTCTCGTCAGTTAACTCTAATGCTGTACCCTCTGTGTCTGAGGAGCCAATGAATCCAAGTTCTACGTGAGTCTAGGAAAAACAGCCAATGTTCACCAAAAAATGTAAGCATTTGTGAATCTCCAGAGATAAAATCCTGTTCATAAAGAATGTAAAAACTAAATGATGTTTATTTTAACAAAGAGAAAGTGATAACACTCAGCAGAGTTAAAAACAAGTCTGACTAGCCTAGCACAGAATTCACACATCCTTGTAACAAAACAGCTGTGCTGCAAGTATACAAAAGTACTCCCTGGGAAAAAATTCGTACAATTTTCTGTCAAACTAAAAACTTCAGAAAATTTCATGAGAACCTGTACTCAAATATACAGGAAATATCTGTAATTAAATAATATGACTAAAAATATGCCTTGATCTAAACACAGTAGCACTGGCAGGAGTCAGAACATTTAAAAAGACAAATATGCACACATGTACGTGTTTGTCTTTTCCCTTGTTTGCACAGAAAAGCTTAGCACCAATAAACTGAACTCAATACTTTACCCAAAACTCAGAATTAGCTGTGACACTTTTAATACAAATGCTATTGCTTTCTATACTACACACCAGACCATTCCTACATAGCTACTACACCAGGCTTCCCCGAGCTTTGCACTTATGAGTAACAGAAGTGTCTGTCAGTGAACACACAGGTAGCTCTGCATAAAACAAACCCAGAAAGCAATTAGATTAAATATACTAAAATTCTAAATAACACACAGTTCACTTTGCCATCCCCCCACAGCCCACCTGTGGAACAGGTATATAGACCTGTATCTCAGAATACTCCTGCCTGTGACCTATCAGGATTTACATCTTCTGGTTGGCCTGGACTACAGTTGATTAATATAATTAGCCTCTTTCTATCTATGTGGTTCCAAATCCTAAAATATTAAAATGTATTTCTCATCTTGTACAAGAACTTTTTTTTTCTCAAGTAAAAGGACATTTTCTCAGAGATAAATTACCTTTTCTGTGAGCTGTACCTCAGACAGACTTAGACTTTCCAGTACTTCTGGGTGAGTGATGGGGGGAGCTACTGGACGACAGCATACCATTGTAACCTTAATCGGCAGTTCTTTCAAGATATTTACCACATCCTTGTGGTTTTCTCCAAGCAAAGAAATCTCATTCACCTCAATAAATGAAGAATACACAATGTTTAGAACGACAATGAAGAAAAATCGGTAAAAAAAGAACTCTGACCCCAAATCACCTGATTTACAAACACACAAGCAAACAAAAAAAGAAAGAAAAAAATCAAACAAGCTAATGGACTTTGTCAACTCAATTTTGCTGTACAGACTCAGGACTAAGAGAAGTCTTGAACTGAATACATATTCTCATAAATTGTGTGACACCACCCTACAAATATCACATGCTATGTCACATTGTTTCTTGTATTCACGTGAATCAAATCCACATTTTAATTGTAAGAAAATTATTTAGAAAAGTAAACAGGTGACTAGTCCCTTCACTGTTTAGTGATATTCCTATTAAATCTCAATGTTTTTTGCTAGGTATTCTTTTTTGGTTACCTGAAAAATCAGCTATTAGCATATAAGCATATACATTCACACAAATATGCCTCAGTACATATGAACTGACTGCTCAAGCACTTCTGGTTATGGCTGGTATGTAGATAGATATGCTACATTCCCAAGTCAGTGAGAAGGAAGTCATTGCTCAAAAAATTTATTGAATGCAGTCTAAGATAAAGTAGCATATTTTTCTTACTTCCAGCAGCTCATCTCCACTGAACAGCTTGCCACTTCGTCCAACTGGTCCCTCCGGTAAGATAGATCTAATGAAATGATGTCCCACTGTAGCTTCAAGGCTTATCCCTAACCCACTGCTTTCACTAAATTTGTTAACTACAGCCACCTAAAATAAGATTAAGAAATGGTTAGTTTTGATATATTTACAGCTGTACCTGTTTGCTTCACACACCAGTTTACCTGCAATGAGGTGAACCTCCCAGAAGCGAGATACCAGAAATACCGTCACATGTAATGCAGGCTTTCAGAAACCCCCTGAGCACCAGGGCTGAATGAGAGTGGTGTCTCTCCTGTGCATGTGAAAATTGGCTTGTTGCACTCAGGGGGACTGAATCCATTTCTCGGAGGACAATGTGACTATGTTGCTCCATGTATCTGGACAGGTAGTCAGTATCACAGACCTTTTACCTGCCTTTATGTGGTACTTCACTCTCACGTGAGAACAAAACGAAAAGCCCCAGAAGCACAGAAACTGAAAGACAGCCAAATCCAGTATGATCTATGCCAGATGGGAAAGAGGCTCAGCATTGCATTTGTGTAAATGATAATGTGACAGATGCTTGGGCCAGGACATAGGCAGGCAAAAACTGAAACTTCTACCTCACACCACTTCAGCATAAACATGAGGGAACTGTGTATGACAACAGTGTATCTAAAAAGACATACTTTTGCAGAGACTTCAGCTCTGACATGTAATTTTGAAATAAAATCCTATACTCAGATACTGCTTTTCAACTGTATCTATAGTAGATGTCCTATGCATTATTTAGATCATTACATCAAGCAATTAATTCAGTAGGACATTACAAGCACTAGCATCAAATGTTGGCTAATGAAGGGAGCTTTGAAATTCACCTTAAATAATTTTCTTTCTCTCTAATACATATTTATCCACTTGAAGCTAGGAAAATTGTGAAATGATACTCATAGGCACAGTAACCTAAGAAGCCAGTGATTATTTTGCTAAAATCAAGACATACAAGTATATATTTATATTCAAAATCATAATCAAAATAGTATCAAGATATTAAGGAACATATGCATGATATTTCAGAAATAAACAAATGAAACACAGACATATTTATGTATTTGTTAGCAACATAACAGGTGGACAGATTAAAGGGCATTTGGCAATAGTAACCAAAGTTTACTTACCACTATTTCATAATTTGAACCCATAATCCTCTGCCACTTTGCCTTCGTAGGTGCTTCTTCTGTAGCAGTTAGCTGTAAATCTGAAAGTTATGTCTGAGATTACCATGACGAAAAGTTAAATGATCTGTCTATTCATGTAACTGATATATGGATCATGCAAGACTGCACAATCATTCCTGTGATGCCAGAAATCTCCTAAATATGACTAAAAATTTGATATGATTTGTCTCACCAGGCTTGGATTTACCAGGGAAAAAAAATCGCAAAACAGTATTAGAACCCACCCCTGCAAAGTGAACTGTATTGTGAGAGACATGAAATTCAGTCATGAAGTTTGGTGGGAAGAATGGTTGGGAAGAGAGGACAAATATTTAAACCAGCCTCAGTTCTGAATGAATTTAATGCAACTTTCAAGATAATGGGCAGGAAGCAAATGAAAGAGTTTTCACGTGTATGCCCCAAGCATTTGTTAAATCAGGCTGTATGTGGGCTGATCAGATTGGTTCAGGGGGGTGGTTGAAGCACTTAGGACATGCAATACTGCATACCGATCCTTACAGACAGACCCTGCATTTTACACAGTGTTCAAGTCAAGTTTTCAAATGGAATCTGGAGGTTTTGTACTTTCAGAACTATGAGCACAACTGTAAAAGGTATTTTGGAACTGTAGGCCCTAGAGGGCAGTGACAGAATTTAAATCCTAGGTCTTTTTCTTTTCTTTCTCTTTTTTTTTTT
>VZTU01016403.1:5090-16155 GCA_013400835.1 Zapornia atra
ATTAGATGTTAGGAAGAAATTCTTTACTATGCGGGCAGTGAGGCGCTGGTGCAGGTTGCCCAGAGCAGCTGTGGCTGCCCCTCCCCGGAAGTATTTAAGGCTGGGTTACATGGGGCTTTGGGCAACCTGATCTGGTGGAGGGTGTCCCTGCCCATGGCAGGGGGGTTGGAACTAGAGTATCTTTGAGGTCCCTTCCAACCTAAACCATTCAATCATTTTATGATTCTATGATTTCCTTTTTAATCTTGCTGCACTTGACCACAGAGCCCGTTCACAGCTACCAGACATATGTAAGCACTTGCTTAACTTGGACATGCCAGCAACTGGAATGATGTTAAATATATTGCTTGCCTTTGAGGCACACTATCTCCTCCCAAATCTTGCCTGAACCCTCTAACTCTACCAGGCGGCCATGGGGTTGCTTCCTAGGAGCTCCCCTATTGTCCTTTCACATTCACAACGATACTCTCCTATGTGAAAAAAATTACCTGCATGGACAATCACCAAACCCCAGCTCAAATGGAACATGCAGATCTGGTCTATAAGGTTTCCAAAGCCCTCTCCCAAACACCCCCACCCCACCTCCCCCGGAAGATGCCAGGAGCCAGCAGCAGCTCTGAGGACACCTGATTACATGGGCAGTGCATGTTACAACATCCCCTCTTCGTCTGCCCCCTCCCTCACCTGCAGGCACCATGCACAGCAACCCATGTGTACTGTGCATTTTTGTTTAACAGCTGTAAGATGAAAGACCATCTCTTACTCAGGGGGTAGATGCAGCCCTAAGCAGTGTAAGGGGCCATGTAAATACAGGAAAGCTGCATTTTCTTTCCCTTTTTAGGGAATGGAATTATTGTTCCTTGGGTTGGTTTTTTTTTTGCCTCTTACCATCCTTTCTCTTTATATCTACTGTGTCTGGTTTTAGTCCCTTGGAGGGATAGACAAAATCACTGGTTAAGTACAAGTAACTTGTTATTGTAGCAGTATATGAAAGAAAAATAAACACAGGAATAAATATTTTAAAATAGGCACCTAACGTGGCTGCCAAAGACTTTATCTGCTACTAGGCACAATGTGAGTGCACAGAACATCCACTGGCATACGGACATCAAGTCAGTTGACAAGAGTTAGCGCGCACAACATTTATGAGCTGCGTGTTCTGGTCCAAGGTATCCGTGTTTTTGACATGTCTGGGAGATCACCAAGGCTCTATCGGGAGTCGAACGCTGCTCACACATTTGCTCTTAATTGACATAAGCGCCAACAGCCCGTTCAGACAGAGGATCTGTGTTTTTAAGCTAGTCTGAGTTTGGATCACTTCTCTTACAAAGAAACCTACAATTCAGAATCCATGCCTGGCAATTTCAGTGTAGATTTCAGCCCTATTTCTGTCTGCACTTCAGGAGGAAACCCATAGGAAACTGAATCTTCCTATAATATTTACCTTTTTTATGGTTTTCCCCCAGAAATAAATTAGTGTCAACATAGGAAAACTTTCACATGAAGACCTCAAATTACCAGCTATGAAGCATAATTGGCTGTCTAGCTTTAAGGCTTAATTATAAGTAGACTAAGAGTCTTCTGCAAAAACAGTGATTTCAGGAGAAAGAAAACCTCTTTAAGAGTTTCCAGTCGGGATGATTATGTTACTATAAACTTGCCTCTGTTTCCTTTGGTTTGCTATACACTTGCTCTCACTTGGTCTGAATCCTCACTGATAGGAGAGCAAAGACCACGAACTTCCTTCTTAATCAAGGTTTCTTCTTTTTTCTATGATTTTCTAATTTGACCTATCCATTTCAGTCTCCAGGAGTGCTCTCACCCCCAACTTCCTAATCCTTTTAGCAGGTTCTGGAAATCTGAATGAGTGATTGGCTTCATCGAAATCAGTGGGAGCACTGACAGAGCGGTCTATGTGTAAGTATAAATGCTTTGCTAATCAGGACCAGGGAGCCTGGCAATTTGCAGTACCGAGCACAGAAAACGCTAATGTTAAACCATCTTCCAAATGAATGCTGCCTTTGACGAAATGGCCTTTATATTAAACTGCATTTCAATAATAGAAGCGACATGTGGTATTGCTGCAGAATGGAAGGTCTCACCATGCAGGCCTCAAGGACAGACACAGAGCGATTGTAAGAGCAAATCAATGCAAAGAGAGGGCTCCTTGGAGTAAGGAGGGAGACAACTTTCCAGACTCGTTTGTGGGAGTAACAGAAGGATATTTAGCAGTCTGAAGAATGTGATGAATGCACAGTGCTGTAGCCTGAAATGTCCCATTAAGAACATAAAGTAGCTTCGTTTTTGCAGCATACCACATGATTTTGTTCCTCTCAAAATCCTCCTCCTCCAGACGCCCATAGCACTCACTCAATTTATAGCAGTCATTCAGGAGTTATCAAGAGGTGGGTACTCTTCAAAAATCACAGGAAAGCAGAGGAGAGGTAGTCACAAAAAGCTGGTGACAGGGAAACACAAGCATACAGCTTCAGGCAATTACTTGCCCCAGGGGTAGGTGCAGCCCTAAGCCGCATAAGGGGCCGTGCAAGTACTGGAAAAGCTGTACTTTCTGTTCTCAGTCAGTGGCATGGAGTTTTGACATTATGGTGGAGGCACCACAGAAGCTTCTTCATGGGGGACAACAGCCAGGGATCGCTGACTACCTTTGACTACAGCTAACAGTTTCCCGGTGAAAGAGCCAGGGGAGGAGATGGGGGAAGGGGACTCTCCGGTGTGCTTCCTTCACTGCTCACTCACTACTCAAGCTGCCGAGCAACGCACTTTTTAACCACATTCCTATAATGACTTTTTACCTACTGCAGAAATTCACTGTTTTCTCCTTGACAGCTGAATAAATCTGCACAGGACCAAGCATGTGCTCATTTTACATTCCTCTAAGTCCAAGCTAAATATGGAGCCCCCGGGGTGATGACGACCCGATGTTCCTAACCTATGCCTCCTCAATGCAGGGGTGCCTCGTGGGGGTAAGATTCACAAAACGGGACCTCTGAAATTCACGTCTCTCATCTTGCAGCTCTAATAAGCAGTTCCGTACAGAATCCCTCTCAATTACAGTTGAGTCATTCACCCAAATTGTCCAAAGCTGTATTTAATTTTTTTCTTTACTTACCAAATAAGCACCAAGATATCAGTCAGCAATGATTATATACCAATGGTTTAGGAGAAAGGGGGGGTTGAGTCCAGCAATACTACTTTTTATTCCCAAAACAGTGAAGGAACTACACGATTACTCTCTCTGAAAGTAACACAAACAAGACAAAACGCTAGACACTAGCTAATAAATTAAACTGAATTCCATTGACAAAATGAAAAAAAAAACCAACCCAAACAACCAGGGTAACTAAAAGTACCAGTCAGCTTTTCAATTATACGTTTTGTCTGTAAGGGTAACCACAGACATGTTAGGCTCTTGATGGGGTTTATATCTGACACAGCTGTTTGCTTAGTTCTGCTACAGTGCAGCTGGACAAGAAAAAACTACATATAAGCAGTGAGGTCCAAGAGAAACATTATCAAGGAAATATGAAGCAGAAAAGTTTGGGAAATTACGTTTGATTAGGCACTCATTTATACAGAAGATTTGGAAGAAATGTCCTAAATTTGCCAGCCATGTTGGGATTTTCTCTGTACTTCCCATACAGAAATGGGAAAGAATATTACCAGGGTTTCTTAGGACAAAAATTCTTCTACTGATACCTTTTCTGCAATCTCAGCATCTGGATTTTTGGCTGCGGCTTTAGGGTTTTCTTAAAAATTTTCTATTGGGAAAAAAAAATCACAAAAAAGCAGCAAAGCAGTTAATTTTTTTTAGTGCCTATTAATCCTCTTTACATCACTGGGGAGAGCTAGTTAAAAATTTTAACAACACAACCAGAGCCAGGTCATTTTGCAAATGAAGTTTGCACATGGAGTTTATCCATGGGTACGGACAGGGTTTAAATGAAGGTTCAAGGTTCAAGTCAAGAACACAGAAATTCTACCAGCTACTTCGAATGAGATTCGGGCTGAACCTAGAAAAAGGCCTGTGACACCAGACAGGAAATCTTTGGGCTCAACACTCTGCCTCTGGTTCAACTTCTTTTCTGCAGATAGTGAACTCTTCAACTGACAAGTTTGTCCTGAGAAACGGAACCATATGGATCAATGTTAAATTCATCCTATCTACAAAAAGTTGAGGTTTTCCGAAGAAAATTCTTCCCCTAATCAGGAACGGTCACTGTGCATTTTGGTAAGGCTTGCTGGAGGGTGAAGTGAGGTTTTATTCCAAATTTCTGTAGGCAGTGTCTTGGGAAAACCAAAAAAATGCATGAGCAACTGGCTTTTCCAATTGGAGGTAAAGCTTTTGCTCTGCAGCTCCATGAAGTAATAGGAATCCCCAAACAAATCAAAAGCTTGCATAAATATTTCGCTGGGCCTACAATATTGTGCTGAGACTAGAGGATCAGCTTAAACTACTGCTTGGTAGCCAAGAGTCAAGACCTCTTGGCCAAGTGGTAGCTGCAGTCCATCCCAGGCAGCTGAAGAAAACATTGTCTCTCCTCACCACTGCTGGACCCAAGGAGGTCTGTCCACCACCCAGGGTCCCTGCAGCATCTATGGTGAGACTAGGCAGAATTGTGATCATAGGAAAAAACCCCAACATTTTGGCTTTAAAAACTCCTTGACTCTTCTGTGCTTTCTTACAAGCAGCTCTGGGACAATGGCTGAGGGATGAAGCAGGAAGTGGTCTGTGTTTGCTATATCCCGTGTATAACATGCACTGCTACTGTCCAGGCCTTTCCTCCTCTCATGTGTCTTCAGGAGCTGCAGCCTTTCTGCAGCAAAAGCCCGTGGTCCTGCTGGCTGCTGTCAGCTGCCTGGACCTCCCTTGCTGCCTAGGTAGGGAAGGCACCACAGGGCTCTGTTAAACCTGACACTGTGCGGCTCCACTCCTCCCAGATGAGCAATGGGGTTTCCAGCCAACTTTCACAAAGCACTTTTTAAAAAAAATCATATATTCAAAACAAAAGGATTTTGTAGAAAAGCACAGCCTTGGGCAATGAACACACAGGAGGTTCACCCAGCCAGTCACACACATTCCTCCAGCTGGATCACAGCCCTGATGACAGGAGCTCCCCTGACAGCCTGCTCTTCAAGCTCACCCTACTTCACCGAGTCTCTCCCCACAGACGAAGATTTATCATTGGACCCTCTGTTTGCTGAGCTTGTGTTTCCCAACCCCAGGGGATGAATCTTCAAGGGCTCCTATCCAGGCAGAGGGCTTGATTAGCTACCAGACCCATCTTCTGCCCTGTCCTCTTCTCCCGCAAAAACTCAGAAATAGAGCTGTTAGCAAGCCTGTCAAAAAACATATAAGTAATACAATTAGTCCTGAAACACCCTGTGACTGCAGCATCTGGTTGCAGCTACTACCACACTGGCAATGCCTCCCAGCCAGGATCCATCAGTGTGGCTGTTAAAGTCTGGCAAGGGCCCAGCCTGCTTCTGCTTCCGATTTACAGGCGCTGCTCCACTGCACCGGGGATGCTTGAACTTGTAAGAGTTTTTGGCAACTACTGGATCATCTCCTTTCCCTCCCCCATGAAGTCCCAAGGTCCTTACATCATGTACCAATTACACTGGGTCTTCTGTCTGCTCCGAGCACAAACATGTGGGTTTGTTTCCTTTCACAATGACCTTGCAGATCTTAAGACACTTTTCAGGCTTTCCTTGTGTTTGTTCCAACCATCAGGTCCAGTGTGAGCTGTTGTTCAGACCACTTGGTTCTCCTTTTCACCCTGTACATTATGTAATTTTGACAACTTTTTATCTGCTGAAACAAGGGCTGGCAGGTTCTTCCCCAGTATGTCTGGTTTTTCTTGCAACAGCTCTCTCAAAGAGCCATCTCTGTGATTTTTATTAGCTGGTACACTTGAGCAGAACGTAGGTAAGATCTTGACATGCGAGATTCTCTGCTGTGAATTTCTGAACTAGAAATAATTCAGAAAAGCATTTGCTTTTCTCTTTGGCATCCTAAATCAGTTCTCATTGTCCCCATTGCACAGGGAGTACTAAAAGGTTTTAGAAAAAAGAAGCTAAAGTAGAAATCACCAGGCATCTATTTGTTCAATATTCAGCCCTTTTATGACAAGCTCTATCCCTTTGCTAATTCATGTTTCCACCAGAATCAGAGAGGGGGAAAGCACTGTGACAGCTCCTTCAGCACAGCTGCTTGCACAGGGCTCCCTTTCTTCAGAAAAAAGGAGTATGAAATTTCACTCCTGTACCATTCCTGTGCCTTCTGTTGTTTGTTTAATTTGTTCGTTGTCCCCTTTGTGGTGTGACACGGTGGAGAACGCCGGTAACGTATGACAAGCTCTGCTCTGCACTGTGTGCTGAGCACGTCTCACCCTGCCCGAGGCAAACCCACCCATCTGCAGTCCACACAGATTTGGCACTTTTTTGGAGAAAAAACATACCAGATTTGCAACCCAGACCAAACCTTTGTCCCACACCCAACCGGGGATCCAACGCTGGTGAGCCAGAACATGAGACAGGACTTCTCCTTATGTTTCAAGGGAGGGGGTTTCCGGGGCCGCAACTTCTTCTCAGGTCAGTGACGTGCGCAGCCATGGGGAGGAAGAGTTTGGGAGTGAAGAGATACTCCAACCCAACCAACCCTGATTTGGTTGCTGCATGTCAGGATTCCCATTAATCTTTTGTGCTTCAAAAGCAAAGACTTCTTGGTTGAGAAACTTCCTTGATATGCACCAAAGGGGTTAAACAAAAAAGCCCAGGGTGCCATCTAATCAAAACTCTGAAGCAAACCTCTAGGGAAATGTGAAGACTCTGGTCACGCCAAGCAGCTCGCCAAGCAGGGAGAGGACAAGCAAGCCTTGGGGCTGGGGCCCAGGGGCAAGCAGGAACAGTCTGCCCTACCCTGCATGTCTTGGCTTAGGCACATGAGGGAGCGGGGTTACAGTATGCTGGGGGTCCCGGGCCAGGCTGCAACACCATCCTTGAGGGAAGAAAAAACCCACAGCCAGTAGCCTTCTGGAGTGCATCTGCAAACCACAGGGATGCACTCCATGAACGATTATGAAAACAAAACTGTTCTGCTGCATGGATCTGCTCTCTTTGCATCTGCCAAATCACTTGGCCTACTGCATTACCCCGAAAACCAGCTCATCTGTCTGAACAATTGTCTCTCCCAGCTACACCAAATCAAAAAATGTAACCCTTGCCTAGAAGCCTTGTCCCTCCAAGGAAACTTACAGATGTTCTTGACCTATATAAATTATGTTTATATTATGATTATATGAAATATATTTATGTTACGCTGATCACCTGGACCATGTGCTTCAGAAGTTGAACTCCTGAACCTGCCTTCGTAAGCTTGGTTGCTTTATATTCTGTTTTTACACCAGGAAATTTATATCCATGTCCTGAAATGGCTGGCTACAGATGAGGTGGTCATACCCTGCTGGGTCCTAGCAGTAACCTGGTAGAAGGTCCCCCTAGGGAATGAGATTAGCCACACTAATCAGATTCCAAAAGTCGTTGGAGGTCATTGCCTTGTAATATGTCACTGGCTGCTGCTGCAGCAGCCCGGTAGCTGCTGCTGTGTTTACTCAGTGGCCACTCTTGAGTAATCGAAGCAAGAAGCAGCCACAGTGACTCATCTTCTGTCCCAGCAAGCCTCATCCTAGGACAGGAACACGCAAAGGTGAAGATTCAGCATCTGCAACTGCAAAACCTGCAGCCAAGGAACATCACAACCAGCGGGACTATGGCTAATATTTCCTGGAGCTCTACACAACTGCATCTGGCAGTCAGCCACTTCAAAGGTTAACACTCGCAGTGCACTGTACCCAGGGATGCTTTTAGGCTTGCAGCCCTGTACATGGCTCCTGCCTGGCAGGCAGCTAGTAGCAACTGAGGACCCGTGGCAGTGTGCATGGACTGCCTGACCCGAAATTTGCGAAACTGGAGAATGGGGTTTTTCAGGTTAGATAACTGTAATCTCTAAAGTATCTCACACACATTTTAGGGGAATGAAGAGAGTTATGCATTTAATCCTGAAATCTGTGTCTGCCATTTGAGTTTTAAGTATAACCTGTTGTATTATTAGGTATTGAATCCCCAGTGCCCAGAGATTTCTGACAAAGAATCTTTCATTCAAGTATAATGCATCCAGCTTCCTGCCTCTTCCCTTCAAGCAGAAAGTACCCTTTCGAATGAAGTATCCACACTCCATGGGGGAGGGGGTGGAGTGTGTGTCTGTGTGTGTTCCCCCCACACCCTCCACACCCCCATTAAAAACTGAAAATAGGGGCTCTAGTCATAACCTTAATTCTGCAAGGGCGCTCCTCTCCACAAACATGAATGATGAATTCTGGCTGAGTTCCCTTAAACAGAAACTGTTAAGATGGGTAAAATAAAGTGAGAGGTGGATTTCACAGACCAGAATTGAACCTATGAAGGCTACTCTTGAGTTTTTTATTCTTTGATTATTACTATCTCTTTTTGTTGAGTGCATAATTTTAAAAATATGAAACGGTACAAATCAAAAGACAGGAATGAAAGCTTGCTCTGTTTTTGGTTTGTCTGGGTTTGGGTTTGTATTTTTTTTCCCCAGAAACTTGCATGATCTTACTAACCCAAGAATGACTTACCGTTTTTTACAGGGATTATAAAGAAATTGCACATTGATAAATTCACTACTGGTCTCAAGGCGTATCAGAAGATCCCAAAGTATTTTACAGGATGCCTCTGTTGGGAAGGACTGGTGGCCTGTGGCTCCCTCCCCTCTGACTCAGTACTGGCATCTCTAGTGCCACTGGCAGGGTACCCAGTTGTGGAGCTTTGGCTCCCAGCGAGGCATTCAGACTACCCAGAATTAGGTTCCTAAGGAGCATTTGTCATCAAAAGCAAAAGACACTTCCTGTGCAAACTCCAGACTGAGGGAATAAGAAGAAACGGGTGCTGGGGAACCTTTAGACATTTAGGAGACTTGGTAACCAGTATTTTGCTTTCCACAAGGTATCTAAATGCTGGTGGTAAACAACAGAGTTATGATCCACCCCAGCGTCTCTGGGATTTGTGATTTAATTAAAGCAGCCAATCAAATTCTGCTTTGGGACAGAGTCCAAGTCAATGAACCACGTCACATATCTGAATTCGTCTCAAGCCATTGGATATCACCCAGAACACGTGTAGGGCTCTGCCATCTGTCTGGCACCATCCACTCTTGACATGTCTGTCACGTCATGGTGGCCTCTCTGCTGCCCTTGCTGAGCAATGGCCAGCAAATTAATTCTGCGAGGCAGCTCCTTCACACGCTCCTCAGCTGCCCAGGAACACTTGTCATCACAGAGGTTCAGACTTTATTCTGAACACAGGCTCCATATATGTGTGTGTATATTTTTTTTTTTTAATTTTTTTTTTAAATATATAACTCTGAAAGTGAAAAGCTACTGACACTTTTGGCAAGTTTTACCACTTAACTGCAACTTCATTCCAGTCGATATCCACTATTAACCTCAGGCATTCACTTCCAAGGGCATTCAGCATACCCCAGCTGAGCTGTAAGACACATTTATTGCGACAGAAATAGAACTTGAGATATAAACTGGTCATTGGAAAAAATATATCAGTCTGACCTGTCCGGTTCATGACATTGTTTCCTTCGTGATATCCTCAACGGCTCACACTTCACTGCCAAAGCAAGCAAAAGCTTGTCAAAACTTTCCAAAGTATTAGAGTTTATGGACCCTCCTTACTTTTTTTTTTTTTAATTGCTATTATTTTTTCCCCTGATGGACTATTAAGGCCTCACTCTTCTTAGTTTACATCCTAAATATCCTAGGGTGATCACATAGGCATTAATGAAATTTAGGAAATCCACAAAACATGTTATCTTACTACACATGGGCTGCCAAACGTCACCAGGGACTTAACAGTACCCACAGGCAGCAACAGTTCCTTTGCAAATGCATGCCCCGATTCACTGCTCAGAGTAAAGGACCCCAGAAAGGCCCCAGCAGACCCGACCCTGCATCCTGCCAGACATCTGTCAGTACCTGACAGCGGTCACAGGCGGACGCGCAGGGAAGAATCAAGTGCAAAACATGCACATCGTGATACTCCCCCCACTCCCCATGTGCTTTCCCAGTCCCTGTCGCTATTTTTCAGCGTGGAGGCCAGCCTGAGCCCACTGTGGTATCGGCTTTATCAACAGATGAGCCTGACTGAGCAGCGTGTGCCTTGTACTTACTCTTAATAAAAATAAACTGTGCAGAATATAAACCCTGCAGAAACAACTTTGTTCTATCTGCCAAGCTTTGTGTGGTCTTTCTAAAAACAGGTCCTTCATCTGTTGTTTTGGGTTTTTTCCTTTTCTTTTCTGAGAAAGCCTTTTAGCATCGTGTTTGCCATAAAGCACAGTTCAGAAGTTATCTGAGACAAAGCAAATGCCAGAACGCTTGAAGGTGTTGCTGAAGTTCATGCAGTGTCAACGAAACACGTTCAGTACTGGTCCCAACACATTTTTCTGTATGTTTACAGTTTCCCCAGGAGCAGGCAGCTATTCTCTGCTGGAAAAGCATTTTCTGCAAGCAGCCAGTCTTTGTGGGGAGCCGGAGCCAGGAGCTCGCGCCATGAAGAGCGCTCGGGCCTGGCCAGCGCTGGCAGCGGCCCTGGCACGCCTGGATGGTCGCTGGCAGTCGCTCACCACTTTGCCTCTGGTGTCAAGAAACACATTTTCAAGTCTCAAACTGTCCCGGCAGTTTCGGCTGCTAGGCTGAGCGGTGGGAAGCCCGTGCTGCCTGCAGGGAAGGCTCCTTGTTTACAGGAGAAATCTGCAGTTGTACTCGCCCGAGCAGTGTCAGTGGACATGACAGCTGCTCCACAGTGCACACACAAGGTATATTTGCCATGACATGTGTCATCAGGGCAGCTTTCTCACGCCATCCCTGGCCTCTCCCTTTGCTGTGGAGCAGGTGAAAGACCCGACTCCACAGCACAGAGAGGGTGAAACTCCCTGAGCTGCTGCTGCTCCTCCTCC
>VZTU01016411.1:339-26481 GCA_013400835.1 Zapornia atra
GTGTTTTTGGCTTATTGTGAAGTCATTAAATTAAAAAAAAAAAAAAGTATTATGGAAGGAACCTATCTACATTTCACATTGTGGGAGGAAAGAGTATTTTTTGCCTGTTGCTTATTAAGGAATGTTTACCTTACAGCTTACTAGTGGGAGTTTAGGAGTAGTCTAGTCCCATGACAGATAACTCATTTTTCAGCAGTACATGCATACGGATTCGTGTGTGTATTAAGGGAAAATACTATCAACTAACCCAGAATCCCTTGATAAATATCCATAAAATTAAAAAGGAAAAATGAACTGGTTTAATGGAAAATTCAGGTTGATATGCCTAATCCCCATATAAGGATATATTATTCATGAATGGAGAAGGGAGGGACAGAATTCATAAACTAAAATAGAGGAAAAATAGGTCTGTTTCAGCATTAACTGTCACAAGAGTTCTACATCCATGAAATTCTTAAATCTTCACCTACATTACTCTTTATGTACACCAGGGACAAAAAACTACGGCTGATGCTGCTTAGATTTCAGTGTTTTAAAGACAATGCTGATATTTATTACATGATCTATTTACTCTTAAGACTTCGTATCAGTTACTCACCTTTTGCTTAAAATCTAAGTAAAGTCTTTGAATAAACGATTGTGGTTTTAAACCAGACTTTTCTCATTTACCAAATAATGTGGTTTAAAAATGCATCCTGGTTCTCTGTCGTGCTTGACTTAGCCTGTCATTTTTATTTGCCTAACTAGGGAATAAGTATCATTACCATTCATACACTGACATGCTGCTCCCCCTGTCAACACAACCTAAATCCCCACACTGCCAAAAGAATTAAAATCATATGCTTGCACTGCAGTTTAATGACAATGTTACAGTGTAAGACCTGCAGATCATGCTTTCCAAATACACCTGTAGCTATCAAATTAATTTACTCCAAGGTTTCTTATTGTTTAAGATATAATTATGTGATACAAAGACCTTTAAAAAAAATTCTATTTGTTATGAATTACATTAAACAGATTATGGAACACTGGAAGGAAAGAAAGTGTAGGGAGAATGCTCTCAGAGCACAGGAGGGTTTGAATATCATTATGAACAGAAATACACTGGAGTTTACCAAGTATATCATGATTGTATGAAAAATTTAAGATGGCCAAACTCCGCTGTCATTTACATCAAAATAAACCCAGAATACTTTCAGTTATATAATATTCATAGCCAAAACCAATTTACTTCTAAAAGCCCAATCCCAGTGCCAGATAGAATAAGAGGCAATCTTTCCATTAACATCAACATAAGAAGTTTTGTTAGCCTAACTCTGCTAAACTATTTGAGTGCGACAATAAAGCATCAACTTTAGGAAAATAAAAACAGAATTATGTTTTCTGTTTTCCTTGAGCTTGAAGTTCAAATCAAATCATGAAATTTGCACTTGCAATCCCAAACTACTAGGCAAGGGAAATATTTAAATAATTTATTGAAAAAAATTCCTTGTAATATTTAAGCATCAAACAACTTAATTTTGAATTGTAATCATCTGAGTTTCATTGAATTCTTCAGTAATATTTATTAAGTGATAATGAACATTTACTTACTGAACAGGGCATATTTTTTTTCCAAACATGTATTTAAATATTCTGGTTCAAAGTTTATCTTCATAGGTTGGGATCTTTAATATCACTTGCTATTCCCAGTGCATGTAAAGCACCATAAAATACTTCCCCAAAAAAATGAATCGAGGGTGAAATTTATGCCATTCAGACTTCTGTGTGACACAAATAGCAAACACAGAATTTAATTCTGTGATCTTTAGTGAGACCTAGCAACATCTTTAAATCCAGAGAAGGAATGACATTTTATTTAGAATAATTTATTAGAAATCTATGGACCAGAAGATAGCACTTTTGCTTATCTTTGAATTTACAGTAGGAAAGTTGCAATGAGTGATGCAAACTTATTGATCTGTATATTTTGTCATAAAAGTAGATTGTGATGCTTCCATAATAATAAAGATGATGTTGAATTCCATGTTGTGCTTTCAGCACATCAGCCTAAATATTACGTTGGTTTATTCATTAGGTTGGTTGGATGTGGTGGTCAAGAGACAGTACTAGGTTTCTGGTAAGATGTTGGAGTGGCAGGGGAGTGGTGGTTCAACAAGAAAACACATCTAAGCTAAATTCAAGATCTAGTGAGAGAGATGTAGCCTTGAGTCTTTTGGACTGTTTATGAGTAGGGTATTTGCAACAACATAGTAGAACTTCTGCAAATCTCCATTCAACCTGGGAGAACAGAACCATCCGAACTATACCTTCAATCACAGGTTTGCACACCATTGTCCTGTTTCAATGACCATACTAATACCAAAATATTGTAACCTGAGAAGCAGAACAAATTTGTACCACAGGTTATTCGATAGAGACAGGTTTGTTAAACATCCCATGATAGAGTTTTAAAATTGAGATAATTAAAGCAAAAGGCCATTGTGCAATTCTTTGCTTCATAATTAATGCACACAATTTATCTGGCTGTTTGTAATGAGACCATGTTACAATTAAGCTGAGTGCTCCCTTGATAAATCTTGCTGTCATCTTATTTAGTAAAAAATGACAAAAAGGTTTTTTCTTTAATACTGTAACTATGTCTGCTATAAATTGCATCATTGTGCTTCCCTTGTAACAACTCTTTTCAAAAACCAGATGGTTTATGTAAGTCTTCATCTTTATCAGTGAAGAGACCATATGACTTCTTGTGCAAATATGCACAGCCAACAATAATTCTAATTTTAAATATTAAATTATTTATTAATTAAAAAGGAAGGAAAAAACCCCTACAGTAGAAAAAAGAAAATCACTACTGTCCTGGTTTGGGCTGGGATAGAGTTAATTTTCTTCCTAATAGCTGGTATAGTGCTGTGTTTTGGATTTAGTATGAGAATGCTATTAATAACATACTGATATTTTAGTGTTGATAAGTTGTGCTTACACACAAGTCAAGGACTTTTCACCTTCTCATGCCCTGCCAACACGTAGGCTGAGGGTACACATGAAGTTGGGAAGGGGTGTGGCTAGGACAGCTGCCCCCAACTGGCCAAAGGGATATTCTGTACCATATGACATCATGCTCAGCACATAAAATTGGGGGGGAACTGGCCAGGCTGGTAGTCACTGCCTGGGGACAGGCTGGGCATTAGACAGCAGATGGTGACAACAACATTGTGCATCACCTGTTCTGTATGTTGTTATTATTATTTCTTCCTTTGCTGTCCTATTAAACTGTCTTCATCTCAACCCATGAGTTCTACCTTTTTCCCCTTGATTCTCTCGCCTCCTCTCACAGTGGGGGGGGGAGTGAGCAAATGGTTGTGTGGTATTTAGCTGCCTGCCAAGTTACACCACAACACCTAGTAATCAAAGAAGCTGCATTAATTAAACAAGTAACTCACATAGTTACTCTATTGAATGGAGAACAGTCAATAATTCTTCTGGATGAAAGGATTTACTACATTTAGCTTTGATTCCACACCTGGGCAATTTAACAAGAGAAGTTTCATTCAAGGTTTCACAAATTGCTTTTACAGAGAATATGTTCACATTAACAGCAAGATTACCTGAATGATTAAAATAACACATGACAACATTTAGATTTATGTCAGCACATTTAGATGTGAATTTAATTAGAGTTTAAACTCATTTCCCAACTACTATCCTTTGAATCTGATTTAGACCAAAATGATTTTATCATGCATACACTTCCAAAAAGTTCCTCTTTAAAATCTCAGTAGAGTTAACTGGGTCACTAATGTGATGTTAAGATTTATCTGGCTCTAGGTGACTCAGAAAGAAAGTAGACTGATCATACTGGTACATCCCACTCTTCACTAAAAATGTGTATGTTAGGTATTTCAGTGAATTTACAGTAATGTAGTAGAAGGTAGAAATATTGGATAATAAACTACAAGTATGGAGCGATGAACCAAAGATTCACCACAGTAAGCTATAAAATGGATTTAATCGGTGAAGTAATTTCAAATAAAGGCTGACATTACAAAGAAATGTATTCATAAAATTGGGTAACTGTTACAAATTCAGAGTACAAAGCAATATTTGAAGTTCCTACCTCTGTGGACTCAGCTCAAGGTTGAGCTGCTGTAGTTCCCAATTAACTTGCATTGCCAAAATTTATTCCCATTATGTAGAAAAGTTCTGAATTCAGCAGCTAAAAAATTAACCTTTCACTTTGCACTTATAATAGTATTTAGTCCAACAGTGAAAATGCTTTACTATATAAAATATTTATATCTACAAAAACAGTTAATCTGTAATGCAGTTTGATGTAGAGACATTCACCCAAAACTCAGGCACTGGTTGCTAAATCATCTCCTAGACTATTGATAAAAACAGATCATAAGACATTTAAGAGACTCAGCATTTAACGATCTCGAACCCAGTCTTCAGTACCATTAGTGCATTAGGTCAATACTAGAATAATGACTGCAGCTTTCTTCATGGCCAAAGCACCTATTCCTAGACCAAAGCAGAATAAAAGCCAGACATTATCAGATGGAAATAAAATCAGAAACAAAACCAAAAATAACTCTTATGGTAAAAGAGGCTCCTGGGATCCTAGAGAAGGGGAAAAAATAATAAAATAAAATAAAATAAAATAAAATAAATTTGCTCCTCCATTAGAATTCTCCGTATCAGTTCTCATTCCTTTTCTAATCCAAATATCATTTGCATCTAACTGAACTCTAAAGTGTAAGGACAAAAAGGACTTTTTTTCAAATAGCAGCAACAGTGTTGCTGCTAATTTATAATTACAGAACACCTTTCAAACAGTCCATGCAACTGTAATGGATGAACTACAGTAAAGGAGAGGAACTTTTAGCAGAGAGAACTTTGACGTTCTTCAAAATTCAAGTCCAGCAGCAGAAGCAGATATCTACATCTTTTCCTCAGAATGAAATATGAACTAGTTTAAGATACACGTGTTTAGGTTTTTTTGTGGAATTACACATTCACATTACACACATGTGCAACAACAACAAAATATTTATTTTCCTATGTTTAAGCAGTGTTAATTTTGAAATAAAAATTCTTTTTCAGTAAAAAAAAACCTATTCCATTTGACCAGCTTTATTTGTAATTGATTGTGCAGTGACTGCCAGCACACAGTGCTGACATAACTAAAAAAAGCTATTTTGCAGTGGTCAGATATTTACATGTTAGTGTGCAGCTACATATGCATTGAAATGCTGCAAGTGAAACACATTTTTTGATAGAAAAGACAGAAAAAGGAACACATCAACAGTGAAGATACACTGCTACTTGTGAGCTCCCAGATAATAACACATGGTGTCATCCAGGAATTTCTCAATGGGAATGGAAGGTGCTTGTTTACTTGTCAGAAGTGAATCCTCTATCCCCGAGATGGGAGCTCTGCTGCTGTGTGGTATTTTCTGTGGGTGCCCACTGAAAAATGCAGAAATCCCTGTCTCTAAAGGAAGCAGGTTTTGCAACTTCTGCAAGAAAATAGATGGAAATACCAGGCAGTAGGGCCATTCGTGCAACCCAGCTGTATTTAATTTGCTGTTGTTTTTCAGACTGTTTGGTTGATTTCAAATTTAACCTGGAATGGTAGAAATGGACTTGTTATAAGTCAAACTCACACATTGAGTTCTCAGGCACTCGAATCATATATAACCTAATGATTCAAGAGCCCAGGATCATGATTTTGTTTCAAGCATATAAGAGAGAGAGGTTTGCAGATGAACAGTCCTCCTGAACAGAAACATCTTCAAAGATGAACCACATCCTTGTCAGACATTTACCCATTTCATCCTGTCTATATCATCCTTTATCACTTGTCTGAAAAAATGAAATAGGGAATTGAAAGCTGGCTCGTTTACAGCTGTTTAAACACTATGTCACCTACTCATAGTTGGCTCTCAGTTTACAGATGTACCATATCTTCACCACAGATTGTTTTGTAGTGTTAGTGTCCTACACATGACTTTACTAGGGATGCCTGATGAACTGTTCATAATACTACTGCAGAGGATAGCCCTTTGGATATTTATCTGCTCTGCTATCAGTGTTGCAATATATCTGAGCAACCAGATGTTACTAACAGAGCTTGTGGAAAAGTACAGCAAATACATTAACAAGGTGATCTTCTCAGACACCTGAGAAGAATATAAGCTAGACATTTTGAACCCAGTATGAAATGCCTTGAAAAGATCATGTTCCCACCTCCTGAAATCTAATGCTCCTTTCTTCTTACGAGATTATGTTGATTATAGAGTGGTAGCTCAGGGATTGGAAATTGTCCTGTTGCAAACAATACTAGAGATACGGATCTGAATTTCTTTGCATTGTGATGTCTTAGCGTTGAACTGTTTAAATACTGAGAAAGCTTCATTTTAACACTTTAAACTGATTTTTTGTGGAAATTTTTTCCTCTTTGAAAGTAACCCTGGAAGAAAACACTGCAGTACAGCAGATTCTATAAACAGAAGAAAGTTATCAGTACGTATATAAAGAAAACTTTTTCAATGCATAAATATAAAGAGAAAACATATGGTAGAGCGGATTTACATAAAAAATAGTAACTAATGTGTGGTGTCTTGGGAACCATAGTGCCTTAGTCTTATTAATGCTATGGGACTGCTACCAGCACTACTGAGGTAGTGTTTTCACTGACAAAGCACTAGGTGAAAACAAGGTGGAAAATCATCATCTCCAAAGCTACCCGCACTGGAGAAGTGCCCAGACCTCTTGTAGGGATCCTGTCACTGCTTCTCCCAGCTGGGCACCGGGGAGTTTTCTTTTTCCCCTTAGAGTCTCTTGCCCTTGCTATCTTTGTCCTAAATCTGCTTTTCAAAGTTAATATCACCTGTGGGCTCACTACAAAACCTGTCTCAGCATCATTTGTACAATACAAACTTGCTACTCACTCCTTACTCTCATCCTCTGATGTTGCCTATCTAGGCTTTTCCAGCCCCTTACAATGCTTTTGGCACCAATCTATCCTCATGAACTAACCCAGTAAAGAAGAGTTTTCTTTTTTTTTTTTTTAAATTTGAGTTAATTCTTGCTGGATTTGCAGGCTGAATCCTACAATCAGATTAGATCAGAACCTCAGTGCAATGGACTGGGGGAGAGCAGCATGGAAGAGGAAGGTGCATGGGATCTCTCCCTTTAGAGGTCAGCAGGTGGTAGGTCAGTTTTTGCTAATTCTTTGTATGGTAACAAATGAAACCCACTTTAGGTCAAATCGACCAGTGGTATGGGGCAATCTGGGGAGCAGCTAAAGGACAAAATATTACAGAAAAAGGGGCTTATTTCAACAAATCCTTCAGAACCTGAGTGCTGCTGCACTGCTTTCTATTTTAATATGGACTCCTGTGTAGGAGTCACGTCAGTGGAAAACTGAGCAGCCACAGCAGGAGCCAAAAAGAAAATATGTTTCAGGGAAAAATGAAGTCTCTCACCAAGGCAATCATCCAAGCACTAAATAACAAGCCAGCATCTGACGCAGTAATAAATTTGGATTCATTCAGAAGAGGGATAAAAGTCTCCCAATCCTTTTAGAACACTACCAGGATATACTTGTTTCATTTTTCTCTTTCATAAGACTTTCAAATACTTTTTAGTCTCAGCATAGATGAAAAGAACCTTCACAGGGCTGCCCAAGAACTTCCCTTGCCTCAGAAAAAGTTGTTCAGCCTTCTCTCTCTCAGGAAAAAATGCTTATTCCCGTTCTATTAACAAAGCCTTGAATATTAAAGTAAGCAGGACTCACTACTTTTCACTCCAAGAGACAGAAGAAATGAGGAGACAGAAGTCTGAAACATGTTTTTTTTCCTCTTTTTAATTGTTATTTCTTTCCTCACTAGCTGGTCGTGATGTCATACTTCTGTCAGGATTTTCTACTTGCACTTTTTTAGACTGATGTTCTAGGACATTTTATTAGCATCTATGTTAAGCAGATAGCTCTAAACTGCCTAAATCATGAACCAAAATGTAACTTAAGAGACAATAAAGAGTGGAAGAGAAGAAAAAAAAAAGAAAAAAGTGGAATTCAGGAAAGACAGGTTCTATCAACATAATTAGCTTGCCATTTCTAGAGGATGCTGTGGGATACAGCTGTCTGCACAGGTCAGATCATTAACCTCTCTGCTTTGCTTCCTCAGAATCCCTCATTAAAGAATTCCAAAGGGAAAATTATATAAACAGTTTTGTTGATAATATTGAAATATTTTTATTATCAATACCATCATAGGATGTATTTTTATAATATCTTGACATTTATTTTTCAATAGAGATGTTCAGTTGATTATAATCCTTCAAAATTAATTGGAATACTGTCATAAGTCTGTTTTTTTATTTTACAAACTTGTCCAAAAGCAAGAATTCCTCACCCTTCTAACTCACCAATTAATACACTATATTTCAAAGAAGGAGGAAACACCTCAGTTATTTCTCTAGAAGTGCTAAATAGCTTTTAATTAACATTTAAATTTGCTTTTAAAAATACCTTGTTCGTATAGCCTCTGATTCAGAAGCGTATGTCTTTAAAATATTAGTCAAATAAAACATGCATGAAATGCAACAATTTAAAATGATCTATAAAAGTTTCAAATAAAAGGATTTTCATTAAGTATTTTTGTGGCTTTATAAAAAAGAAACTGAAAGTAATAATGATAAGCTATTTCTTTTTAGCATTTCATATGACATAATAATGAAAATATAAAACAGCACGCAGGGAAAAAATCAATTAAGAAAAGAAATAAAGAAAACCATTTCCCAAAGCTTTTGTTCTTCTCAGGATATAGCTTCAATAATGGATTAACTGACTTTTTTTTTCAGTATGCAAGAAAAGTAAATATGCTTAGTCCTCTGGAAAGTAATACACTGGTGATATTTCAGTAAAGGATTTTAGTTTAGCTTGCTTTCCTTATTTTTTTTCATAAATGAGTAGATTGGTAAAGTAAGAATGGCATATAGAGGACCAAAATCCATGCCACAGGCCCTACATTTCCTTCTTTAGTGGCACTCTCAGCAATTTCTTTCATTTATAGAGGTCATCTAAGTCCTCTGCATTAAACAACCGAGAATCTTATTTCACGTTCATTTACCTGCCTGTTGTGGCCTCATTGCAGTCCCCAGAACTACCATTTTTCCTTTGTACAGTCTGAATCCCTGGGAAAGGGGTTTTATGTTGACTTTTATGGTAGCTGTCCCTGACTGGGATTAGGAAATAGGAACTAATTAAAGTGGAATAGAAATAGCATTTGCCTCAAACTTGAACTGAGCAAGGATCTGAGATTCACATATTCTTGATTTTTGAGCTGCTATATTAACAGGTGGTAACACACAAAGGTTAGTCACACTGACCACCATCTTCACAGCATTTAACAACTAATCTTCCTGAACAATTTTCTCTTTCTTTTAGACTTTCCTAGAAAAGAATGTCTAGCCTTGTTCAGAATTTAGGCTCCTTGATCTTATCCCACCCTTCAACAAAAACATAATCTGCTATCAGCTATACACCCACAGTAGAAAACTGATAAATCTAGCAATCATCTATACAAATTTCAGCTTCCAACAGATGGGAAGGAAACTATATGGCATATATTTAATATCTTCTTTGTAAAGAGAGGCAACCTTAAAGATTTCATTTTACAAATATACTCCTGTACTATGTCACCATGTTTTTGATTACAATTCAGCAACATTCACTTTTTCCAATATATTTTGTATGCAATAATTTCAATGTTTAATTTCTGTTAATTAGTTCTTACTCCATTTCTTAACAAAATGCCAGACATTTTCAGGCACTGCACTTAGTTATGTCATTTCACACTTGAAGAAGTGGGAACTGATGTAAATTGAGCCAGTTCTATTCAGCTGGTAAAACTATTGACCAAGTCTTACTTCACTTTCTGTAACTGGAATCAAATTAAGAGAGACAAATGACCCATTTTTTTAAACTTAAACACCCAGTATGATTTATTAAAAAAAACCACCTTAAAAATAAAAAAGAGAAAAAGAATCAATATCTGGCCAAACACTTAAGTTGCTGCACAGGCATATATGTGAGATTTGTATTGATTATGATGCGACATTTCTGTAACTGAGATGTTTCATTTCCTAAAGGATTTAATCTCTGCTAAATGACAAGTAAACAGCGAACACATTCATAGCAAGATTCTTATGCAATCTATAAATGATTTCAAGAATATTATCTTTCACAGAAAGCCCATTTCTCAACGGTGAGACAGATGCATCCCATTGATGTTCTGCTGCTTTCAGCACCCCATCTCTCAGAACACAGAATTAGTGATAGTTAACTGACACCATTAGTGACGTACTGCCTGGTGTTTTCACCCAATGTCCGAACCAAATTTGTTCTGAAAGCAAAATGATGTGTGTTCATGCTTGCTAACTTGAGCTTGCAATTTCTATAGTGGACTTCAAACTTTAAGAATATTTGCAAGTAAAAAAAATCCTAAGGAAGCTTTTCACAGAGGAGTTGTAGCAAGCCTACTATAGAATCTCCTTAAATATCAGCTCTGAAAGAACTAAACCATGATTTTCTGATGGGATTTGCACCCTCTAGCCACTGAGTTCTTAACTGTAGTCACATATGACAAGAGCATCTTCATAACTCCTTTTCCTATGCCATATTACTTAAATCCTCTTCTACAGCAGTACTCCTTATTCCAAACACCCACCCCCCCACCCACAATTCACCCAGTTCCTCCCTTTAAAGCTTCTATTTTCATTTGCTTTTTGTTCTCATGTGAAGAGGCAGAGCATGTTTTCCTGGATTGTTGAGGTGTGCATGCCAGTTGGTTTGCTGGGGGCTAGAAGCAGGACACCTTCCACCCAAGAGACAAGAGTAAGCAAAGCAGAACTTCTCAGGTCCTGAGAGTCAAACAAATGGTTTTAAATATTTTATATGGCTTCTGGTGGCTACTTCATTAAGTGTATTGCACAAACTTAGTATTCCTTAAATCGCCTACCGAGTTCTCTATTTTCTGAGGAAGGGGGAGAGGAACTGACAGCATATAATACAGCATATATCTTGTTTTCTTGGAACCAGGACAAAAAGGACTGCATCCTATGATGATATTAGTTATAATTTTTCTCTCAGAAGTTTAGGATAATGCAATAGTATTACCCAATGAAAACACCAAAAGTGAGTATCCCTAAATAATCTTAGTTTTCTTGATATAGGTTTAGAGTTGTTCCAAATCAGTAAAAATACCATTCTGAATTTAGCAAAACATGAGCATATTTTAACAATCTGATAACAATTAATAATTGTAAAGGTAAGAAGCAAGGTAAGGGGGTGAGGGGAGAGGAAATTAAACGAAAACCCCTTTCCTGATATGCATCATCATTTCCTCTCCTTCAAGTTCATAATGAGAAGGAATTAATGCCATTTCAATCAATATAAGTTTTTTTCCCAGTTTCAAAAATGGGTTTATCACCTTCATCCTTACATATATGTATTTAAAATCTCATTTTCCATGTTCTTAGTTATTCTGCTGCATCTTTGGGGCACCTAATTTGACAGTAATAAATTTATCTTATTCTAGAAAAGATGAATTCTGGAAACTTAGGTTAGACTTCAGTACTTTTGAAAAGTTATTTCAGTTGAATCCAGCACTTTTTTTCCCCAGCAGCTGGCAAATTAGATTCTGATTTCAATAATATTCATTTGCATCTCATAGAAAATATTTTGTGTAGAGACTCAAGGAGAGACAATAATTTCAGGATCACAATCTAACAATTAACCAGTTTTATTAAATTATAATATTGTTATCAAGGAGAAACAGTGAAATGGTAACTAAGGCAATAATCATTTTAGTTTGCTGTTAATTTTAGTGTTAATAAATAGAATTGTTTCTAAACTTCCACATTCTCTCTTTTATAAACTGTTTTATTGCATTTTAGAACAGATGTTGCACTATTTATTCTCTAACTATTTTTGGATTGTTGTTTCAAATGTTGAATTCCTTATCCCTGAAAAATAATGGTGCCAAACAACATTCAGCTGTCAATCTGAAAATATATGACAAGTTTAAACCATGCATTAATAGGTTTGTCATCTATATCTGTTTAGAGGAGAAAGTACAAGAGTATTAGGTGGACAACCTGCTTGGTAAATTAATACACTTTGAACATTAATAAACTACCAGAAAAACACCACCAATGGCATCTCTAGCAGTGCATTAATAGACTGTTCAAGACTTTTTCATTGAGAAGATATTTCAAACAGATAACAGACTTCTGCAACTTTCATAATCACATTTATAATATGATTTTTTCCAATCACTAAGATATTGAGCATTATATAAAGTTTAGATTGGAGTGTTCATGTCTTTTGAGATCTCCCCTGCAATTGCGTGCTGAATAATATCTCTCTTGGTTCAATTTCTCTAAAATGCTATTTTTTCTCTCCAACAATTGTAACTAAATCAACATTTTTCCTCACACCAGACTAGAAATTGATTCAACTTCTTCACTCTTGCAGGTGTCAAACATCTATTTGCAAATCACTAACAGCATAAAATATATGGAGACTTTGGAAAGTACAGTCATAGAATCATAGAATGGTTTGGGTTGGAAGGGACCTCAAAGATCATTTAGTTCCAACCTGCCTGCCATGGGCAGGGACATCCTCCACTAAGTCAGGCTGCTCAAAGGTTCATCCAACCCGGCCTTAGACACTTCCAGGGATGGGGCTTCCACAACCTCTCCACAACCTGTGCCAGTGCCTCACAACCCCCATAGTAAAGAATTTCTTCCTAACGTCTAATCTAAATCTATTGTCTTTCAGCTTGAAGCCATTATCCCTTGTCCTATCACTACACTCCATGATAAACAGTCCCTCTTCCGCTTTCCCATAAGATCCCTTTAAGCATCAGTAGGACACAATTAGGTGTCCCTGGAGTAGAAGGACTTCTGATGGGTTTTAAGTGACCCATGTCTGGATGAGCCTGTGCTGTCTGAGCTGACTATATTCCAACATACATGGTTTGCTGGATGAGAATGGTTGTTTAAAACCCAGTCCACCAGCCTGATTATTAAAGATTATTTTGCGATTTTAGCAGCTGTTTTTTCACCAGAAGTAAACCAGAACCAAAGTAAACAGGAAATTCAAAAGTAATCAAAACACAGAAGTAATTATAGCAGATTTGTGCTTGAGAATCAGTGCTTACACTGAATTACATCAAAATGGGCTTCAGCCTTTACAAGTAAAATGCTAGTTTCCTCTGGATTATCATGTTGGGTGGGGGTGTTGTTTAAAGTTTGTTTGCTCTGGGGGCTAGGATATTTCACATGGGATAGACTGACAGTTCTTTCCCTCATTTATTTTACTTCTCTGAATTCTAGTATATCCCCTTCATTCCTTATTTCCTCCCTAATTTTTCTCCCTGATTACTTTCTTCAACTCCAGGCTGCTAAATCCAGCCATTTTCCATTCCTACATTCACTAAACAAAGATGCAAAGGCACTGCCTGCAAGTGAACTGAAAAAAGAGTAGATAAAGACTAAAGTCAGTGTTTGTGGACAATATTTGTTTGTCACCTATTCCTGCATTCAGTTATATTGTGAATTATAACAGTTTCAGAGACCAAGGAGCAGATAACCTTCCTGACTGTCAACTGTTTTATCCACTAATACAACATGAATTCTGTGCTCTACATACAGGACATAAGGCAGCTTTCCTTACCAATATTTACCCATCCTTCCGTCTTGCAAGTAGTTTGTCATCTCAAAGAGATTCATCAAGACTGGGGAAAGCTGAACGAAGTTAATATCTTTCTTTAATCTACAGGAAATGAGACATTGTGCTCAACCTCAAGATTAAAAAAATAAGTAGAATACCCTTAACTGAAGTTGGGTGAAACAGAAAAAGTGTTATACTTCTTCAACTAAAAGTCATTATGTCACTTGCAACAACAACTTACTAATTTTTAAAAAATATTCGCCAAGTCAGCTAATAAAAAATTGAAGGAATGCAAAAACCATCTGTGTTAAAACAAGTGATATAAGAAGATACCAATAAACTGTCTAAGTTGTACATGGCAGTCCATTTCTGAATGATCAGATTTCCTGTTATGTGTGAAGAGAAGTAGCAGAAAGGCAGGACATCCCTACTTCTAGAACCGAAATCTATTATTTCTGGATTTAATTCTATGAATGAATGAAATTAGAGGTGTTCAGTCAATTACATATATGTTTAATACATGTTCTACCTTGTCAGTTATGATTTTAAAGCAATGCTTATGGAGGGGCTGCATTTATTAACTATTGCCCATGGTTTAAAAATGGCATCTAGATACAGTACATAATTCAAGTTTATTATACCATAGAAGCACAAACCTGAATGGCAACAAGAGGCATATGTAAAAGAGTCACAGCAGTGATTATCAATTATAACTCCAACAGCAACCTGAAAAGAAGATTTAGACTGGAAACTGTCAGACAAAGCCCTGTAATAGCATGGGATGAAGCGCCCTGAGAACAGAGAGCCAATTTTGTAAGAAAGGCTGTAGTCTGGAAATATAGATTTTGTTCTACATGAGAAGCATCCCTGCCATCAAAGTAGAAAGGGAGATGCATATGCGTTTGCCTTGATTGCCTTCCTCCTTTTCCCCCCAATAATCAGAAGCTGAAAAGACAGGACACTCATATGGCATGCAGGATACGATCCCAAATGCGTTATATCTGTAAGTACATTAATTATTGGGGTATGTATTCAATTTCTGTCCCTCAGACTTGTCTGTTCCACATGGAAGATAATATTCACTGAGTCAGAGAGAGACTGTGCCATTCAGTCATTAATATCCCAGTCTGTTGTGCATTTTGAGTCTGAGTCACCCCTAACTCTTCCGATTTCTCCAGAAATTTTATGTAGAGGCTAATGGACTGTCTAAATTGTCTCTGGGAGTTTTCAAAGCCCAGTATTCTTTAAGTCATTCCATACAAACTTCCCTCTTTCAACTGGATTTTATTGTGAGTATTGTCCCAGTGGTAACACAGTAATTCAGGATGGTAGACATGGGCATTTTTCTTTGCTGAAGTCTCAAAGCAGAAATTATTCCCTCCAACTTCAATCTCTTCCTGATATTTTAACTTGCTGTAAAATGCTAGCTAGATTTAAAAGAAAAATACCCCCCCCTAATCTCTTACATCTGTAGCCTAAACATCACTCACTTTTTCCTCATTATATTTGGCTGAACATTTTAATTTTTTTATGCTTCTGGTATGCTTCTTTTTTTTTCCCTTAAAGACTTCTCAAGAAGAAGCTCCCTTGTACCTGTACTAATATTGGTTGTAATAATGAAGACACCACCATAGTTTCAAATATTCTATAATTGGAACAGAGGACAATTTTGGCTCTCTGCATTTTAAATGAAATCGTCCTGTGGCATGGCTGCCATTGTAGTGTCCTCTTTGTCCTATACACACACATCTAATTCTCCAGACTTCTGAAGCACAATGGGATATTTATTAATAGATTCCAAAGTTAATTATCTTGTATTTATACAGTGTTTTGAAAAAGAAAAGCATAACACACATACTGATGTTACAAGCAGTTATGAATAAAACCCATTTTTGTTAAGATCTGATGTTAATTCCCAGATGCTTGGCATGCAACATAATTATTTCTACAAAGCTCAAGCTTCTTGTAGTGTGGAGAATAGGAAAAAAAACTTACTAAATCCAGATTTGTATAATATTGTATTGTTTACATCTTATAGACAGTGTCATAGATAAGCATCTCCTCAGACTCAGTAAACACAGCATTTTAGAAAAAAAAAAGTTAACAGTTAATTGTAGACCAAGCTTTCTTTTTGGTCAGCTTAACAATGAAGCAGAAAGGCTACACTTATATCTTTAAAAAATACAAATCCTTGACCATTTGCTGGCCCTGATGTTAATGGCACTGTACATTTCTCATTCATATAGCTCTTCATTTAACTTCCACATCTTCCCCAAAAAGAGCAAATTCACAAACAAAAGAAACAAGCAAGCAATCAACCAACCTAGGCAACAAGTATTAGGGTAGCCTCATTCTTACTGCCTATTCAGAACAAGCCTTTTTCCTGGATCTTTTGTTGGCACTACATGTGAAAACAGAGGTTGGTTTCTGCCAAAACCATCTTATGAAATGTATTATCATGCAATATAGGAGAAAAACTTGCAACTTGGCCCTGTTTCAGGACTTCTGACTAAGTCTGTACTGATAAAATACCAATGCCAACTATTAAGCAGCCAACTGTAGTCACAAAACCATTGCCAGCACTATCAGTTATTTGAATCAATAACCATTGATTGCAGCTAGCTAGATGTCTCTGATATGAAGATTATTAGTATGTGCTACTATCTACACAGACAGTATTTATTCTATGCTATAGATTTTATAAATATTTAATGAGTAAGGTAAATCTTTTACCTCACAAGACACTGACCTTGCCTTGTTCTATCACAAAGCTCCACAAGTTCTGAATAACATTAAAGCATGCTTTGAACTTACACAGGTACAATATGAGGAAAATTGTGGAAACTGCAAGAACAGAAAGAGCTGAATATTGTTTGGCAAAATAAAGACTGAGGAATCATATATTTTCTGTGCCTGAGAAACAGTGTTAGTGGATGGTAAGGAAAGATAGGAACTTTTGTTTTCACTTATGCAGTTATGCACTGGAAATTTTATCCTAATTTCCACAAAAAGACAGGCTCTGGAGGAGGCCCAGCATGTGTAAAGGGGCAACACTTTCTCTGAAACAGAGCACCACTTCCCTCACAAATCCAGTCTGAAGATTTAAGCTAAAAAAAGGTTAAAGAAATTACATGATCTTACTACTGCAGTAGTAAGATTTTTTTTTCAGTGACTCAGGAAATCCCTTCTAATTCTAAATCCCTATTCTCTTTTGAAACTGTTAAATACAAAACATTATGAGCTAAAATCCTGGTCCTGATGAACTAAATGTGATGTAAAATAGAGGAACATCAGCCCTGGGATGGGAATATTGGGATATTTCTTACTGTTTTACCAGGATGAACATTGCAGGGATCCACACAGTATTCTTATGGTACCTAATTTTGCATGAGACAAATAAAACATTTAAACTAAATGTTTAGGGCTGAGCTAACTGTTATTCATGGATATTTCTCTGTTAGAACATTTTCAAAATATTATTTCCGATATCAATACTCTCACATTTTTAAACACATGGGTAGTAATTTTCCATTTCAAATGTCTTATAATGGCAGTGAAAGACATTTCTTTTTTGTCCCAAGTTGCCTTCAAAACAGTCTAACTTCAAAATATTTCTTAGTAGTATTTTACATTAACATCTGCTAATATCTGTTCCATTAGCACCTACTCTAAATCACTAATTTTAGGAAAAGAATGAAAAAGGACTACATCATGTATTAGAAGCTTTGGATATATATAGTCTGCAACAATGCATACAGTAACAACTTTTATCTGCTTCACTGCTGAGTTATCAACAGACTTAGCTTTTAAGAACATGAATATTTAATCTCCATCATGTCTACTGTTCCATTTTCATTAATTGCTAAATTCCCATACGTGTAAAGTAACAGCAAGTGTACATTTTCATTTACAATGGCATTTGGAGATGATCTATAGGGAGTGAAATAGTTCCATGTTACTTTAGTCACATGCTGAGAAAATCACTAATAGTTATAATTTCCTTTCTTCTCGATGCACAAATAGTTTTGCCAACTTAGTCTCGAAAAGCTGTATTTTTTTAAACAATATAGATTATCTTTACATTTTTATGCAAGAAAGGCAAATTGCAAAGTATGTTTCTGTGTATAATAAATTTCTGGCTTTTTAGGAAGAAATAAAGACATAATTTTGAGAAACTTCTAGCTGTTTAGGTGCATTTAAACTAATTAGAATTATAGAATTACAGACTGGCTTGGGCTGAAAGGCACCTCAAAGTTCATCTAGTTCCAAACCCCCTTCCACGGGCAAAGACACCCTACATTAGACTAGGATGCCCAAAGCCCCATCCAACCTGGCCTTGACCACTGCCAGGGAGGGGGCAGCCACAACTTCACTGCAAAACCTGTTCCACTGCCTCACCATCTTCACTGTGAAGAATTTTTTTCCGATACCTAATGTAAATCTATGTTCTCTTAGTTTAAATCCATTACCCCTTGTCCTATCATTATGCTCCCCGATAAAGTCCCACTCAATCTTTCCTGCAGACCACTTCAGGTACTAGAAGGCTGTTATAAGGTCTTTCCTGGTTTGAGACATCCCCCCTCCACCCAAGAAAATAAACAAAACAATTATACCACACAGTCTTTAAGTAGCCACTAGAGAATAGGGAAGTAAGAATTCAGCAGTCTAACTTTTTTAGTTTTGGAGAATAAGAAAATAAAGGTAATCTGAAGAAATACTTGTGGAGTTTCACTTTACAGCCTTCAAAGGTGAAATGAGCTCACTGAAAGATGAAGACTTCAAATTCTATAAAATTTTTGATAGGAATGTCTCTGATTATAAACATAGGAGGCTCTTTCTCCTTTTTAAGTACCCCTTGACAAATGTACCTGTTCTACACTTAAAAGCGAGGGCAGGAAGCATGATGAAATTCATTGCAGGAACCAAGACAGTAACGGCAAAAATTTAAAGCTTATTAGTTTTTATATGAATTATTTCCATTTCCTGTCTTATGAAATAGATATTTTAAACAGAGACTTCAGGATTCCATGTCCTTGCCACCCACATTACAGTACGTTCTGACATACTGGTATAGCAGAATCTTTTAAGCTATTTTTTCCCCCAAAGTATGCCTGAGACAACAGATACTAAACCACATACCTGAAAGAAAAGGCAGACTATATATATATATATATATATATTCACTGTACTTTTAAAAATGTCCATTCCTCAAACCTTGGTTTTAAGTCTCATCCGACTACAGGTACTTCATATCTGGTCTCTTTTTATAGTTGGAAGGGCAATGGGTGTTTCCTAGTCATGATTCATCTCTTTTAATGTAAATGTCAAAAATAGGTCAGATGAATCATGCCCTGAAGTTGTCTATTTCTAACTATGAAGAGAGACACATTCCACTATGAAGAGAGAAGCAGGTGGGCAGTTAGGTGAGAGAAGCAGTATATTTCATATACTCCAAAAAGTTACGGAAAAGCAGAGGTCATCTGCCATTTATTACTCCATTCCACTATTTAAGAACCTAAACTAAGGTTTAAGAAAAGCTGGATAATGTACTAAAGTAGGGCTGGCATGGTGAAGGGTTTTGTAGTGAGGGGTTTGGGGTTTTTTTTGTTTTGGTTAGTTGGTTTCATGGTAACTGCCCCTTGTGGTTAACTGCGAGGAGAACATCTGTCCACCCTGAACACCTGACACCTCCAGGGGACTCCTCACAGGCATAGCACATAGCATTTCACAGGCAAGGAAGCACTCAAGTGATCTACCAGTCAGGACTTATTGCTGAGAGAGAACCAGTAGTCTAACCTCACCCAGTACTGTCTCACACTACTTCTATGTAATTATTCTCGTGAGGCTTCTCACCTGATTCATATTGTTTATAAATTAGTGACAGAAATTCTGAATGTGACCTTGTGTTAAACTATTTGCAGAATTGGCCTTGAATGTTGTCTTACAGACAGTGTCAGACCTCACGAGGTAGAGGCCCCAACTTTGACTATATATGGCCTTGCTTGCTATGTACTGTGACTTGTCTTGACAGTTTTCTGAAAAGAAGTTCTTCTAAAAGACTGACTTGAATGAAGCTAGGTCTTTTTATGTTTAAAGTGACTTTCCCCTATATGAAAACCAATATACAAGAAGAATGAGTACAAAAAGTTAGATTGGTGGAGAGACTGGACATGGCAAAGAGAAGATGACAGGAGAAGAAAAGGAAAAAAGGGTAGCAACACATATTCTACTAGTAGCACAAGATCAGGTTTCTGCCTTGTCTTGTCCCCGTTTCTTAGAGGATACAGTAAAATTCAGGTTGACCTGCACTGACAATACCTTGGCTTTCCCAACAGTAAAAAGAAGGTTGGCTATTGAAAACATACGGCAACACATTTCCTTTTCTGCATCCAAATAATTTTAGCACCTAAGGCTATTTATGAAATACCACCAGCAGCCTGAATTTCTAAAATACACTCATTAATGAGAAGACTAAAAATACAGATTAAAAAGTTTAAAGCTATTAATAACATAACAGGTACACTTTCTATGTACAATGAAGTGTATGTTTTCAATATTTCTTATGAAATAATCAAAATGCCATGTAATTTGAATGATTTAATAGGCTTCTAAATTACAACCTTTACATTCCAAGTTCTGCTACCTAAACCTGTATCTCACATTGCAGTCTCCAACATACTAATATTCCCTGAAGAATAAGACATGACCATTGTGATATGTATTTGCAATTCTCCTTGATATAGTCACAACAATATTTTCCAGTTGCTTCTCAGCTGTCTATTTTCTCATTTACAGTAACAGAATTTATGGCCACAATTATGTCATGCACTGAAGCAACTTTATATCACAACGGCTTTGTAGAGATGTAGCTAATATGTTTAGGCAGCCATTAAAGGCACTCCCAGGTCTCTAAAAGATGACTCGGAGGCAAAAGATAAAATAAACTCTCTCTTTTGCAGCAGGTACAGGGACCACTTCAGAAAAAGGAAAAAAGCATTGACAATTCCCTTCTGTCAGGCCTTCATGGAACAGCTTCAGCTTCATAGGAACATGTGTACAATTTATTAGCTGCTGATACAAACTGGAATCACTTAAAAACTATTTGGATCTATATACATGGAAAAAACCAGCATTCCATGTGAGAAACGTACCTTTTATTTTCCCAGTCTTTGAATGCATTTGAACAGCACTTGATTATCTAGAAAACTTTTAAGCTTGTAACTCTACAACTAAGACAGAATTTAAACATCTATGTACATATTTGGTATAATAATATAATGATACATTCATCATTTTTAGATCTATTTGCAAATAATCTCTACTAAGTCAGTTTTGCATTTTTTCATCCTCTTCCAAATGCCTGCAAACTCCTCCATGCCAACAAATAAAGCCCAAATACAAAACAGAAGTCAAAGTCATAAACCTATGCAATTAAAAAAACCAAACCAACCAAACAGAAACCACAACAACAAAAAAACCCATAAAGATCTATCTTCCCTAGCACAAACTATCTAGGACTATAAGAGAAGGGAGAATTTGGATGAATCATGCTCTGGAAACACCGAACTTGGGACAGGATGCATCATCCTCTGAAATTACCTTTCACTTTCCCCTAATGACTGAACCTTAATACTTTTTAGGTATATGGGTGAACTAAATTATATTGAAAATCCTAATGATCAATAAAGCTTGTTATTTGACTAAAATACAGGCAGATATATTTATACTTTTTGAAAGCTGGAATTTGAAAAAAATAAAATTGTGAATGAAAAACTGGAGAATTCCCAATTCATACACAATTTTATGTAGATAATACTTCAAAACCATGAAATCCATGTTGGAAAACTTCAATGCAGTTCCGGTAGGTTATGCTACTATAGAGTAAGATTGTCATGAAAAAAACCCCACTCAAACCTTGCTTATTGTAAGTTAGCCTTGTTTTAATGTCATGAGAAGTCTAGATTTATCGAGAGGAAATTAATTCACTGCAAGACCACATTCGCTGACAATTCTTGTTGTAATGTAAGAATACAATAGCAATAATAATTTCACTGGAAGCCTACAAAGGATTCTCTATAATGAAATTAAATGCCAGTGTAAGGTATGTTACTGTTCAAAAATGCAAAGGAAATTAAAGCAAATAAAATCCATTCACAGGTAAATCTGCATATATAATCCATCCCTATTCTTCTGGTTATATATCGCAAAGCACAGATTTACCATAATCTTAAGGAATATACATACACAAACTGAACAGAAACTTACCACCTTACCCCTGGGGGGCTGTACCCCTGTATAGTGCATGTTCAGTATAACTTATATGTTATTTAACTGTGGAATTTCTTACATCAAAACAATGGAAAAGACTTCAATGTTAACTGAAAATCACTGAGAAGACTTTTTCAATTTAATGGTTGAATATATATACAAATAGCTTTCAAATATTAATTTCTTGGCAAAAGCATTAGTGGAAGATCATTGCCTGCTTGTGTTTCAATGCAATTCCCTTCTTATTTATTTAACATACAAGCTACAACTAGATGCCAGATTTTGTCTGCTGCTGCCCAGGCGAGTTTTTCTCTCTTGACTTTCAAGTTCAGTAAATATTAACTGGGTCAATAATGACCAGCCCACACATTTCCATCCCAGGCAGAAAAGGAGTTTGAAGGAAGCATAGAGAAGTGGAAGATTACAGCTATATGATGTTAATTTTCAGCAGGTGTTAAAGAGCTACCATAAACATCCTTTAAACCGCTCTGATTTACATCAAGGCTAGAACAGCAGCACCTTAAGATGACCTTGCATATGGCTTTTAAATTCCGATTTCTCCATCTCCAGAACTAAATGACTCCCTTTGAAACAGATAAAAGTGTGATAATTTATCTTCCTTAATTCGCTGCAGAAGGTTCTGTTCCTGAACGTGTCTGATACTTCTTGCTGTATTTCTGGTGTATATTTTCATTGAGCACATACTTATAGCAATGTAGTAATGTTTTACGACTTCTGCCGACATGAAAAGCCAATACATTACTTTTAGAAAAAAAAAAAAAAAGCAGATCTGTACAGCTCATTACTATCTCATTCCTTACAAGCACATCACAAATAGGCACACTCAAGATAACAGCTTGAGATACTCAATAAAAGTATTCCACATCTACAGCCAAAAAAAGACCAAATCCAAGAATGAAAAGGGTCTAGTCTGCCCCTGACAGACTTGGTCGAGAGCCACAAAGGAGAAGGTGAAGCACAGCAGCAACAGAGGAAAATACAGCAAGCACATCAGCATCCTGATGTAACATCCTGACTCGTTAATGGGTTGCATCTACCTTGAGCTCCTGCCCTGTTCACTTAGACACAGTGGGATATCTCTGCAAGCTTAAGTATGGGAGTTTACACTGGCTCCTTTGACAGTTTGATAGCTCTGCATACGCAGATAAGTGTAATTTTCTTAGCACGTACTGTTTCAAAACTAGTAAACCATTATAAATAATACACTAAAAACTAATTGTAGAAATGCAAATGATCTTGGGAATTCAATAGCATCCAGTAAAATTTTCCACTCTGTGGCAATTGTGACATACGTGTGAAGAGCAAGCATTTCACATCAGAAAATAAATATCACCAGCAAGTAAAGGGAAGTTTACGGTCAATGCTTTAATAACACTTGAATTTTTCAGTTCTTTGCCTGGTGCATAAACACAAAGCATATTTTATAGGAAAGTATATTGAAAGGTGTCTAGTGGGAGATGTGCCACTAGCTTCCCTGAGAACAATATCATTCACTGTCTTTTTAAATTAGGACATGTCTCATTAGCTTGACTAGGAGAAATGTGTGCACGTAGCTTTCCTTAAACAGTTTTCTTGGTCTTGCTATTTAGAATATAGTTACCAATCACAAAACCTAAACAAATGGTTCTAAATTGACATGACCTGTGTAGCGCCACAAAGTAATCCATAATGGCATAGCAACTGGATCTTAAAAAGAAAAAAAATCCAAAAAACAACTTAGAAAAAAACACTAATGCATTTGAATAGATACGCTCAGATACATTACTTCTTACCTTTCTATGTCAACAAGTTTTAAAATTTTAAAAAGTAGAAGGTTTTATTCAATATTATGATTTCCTGCATACACTATGCAATAATCAGGAAAGCAGTATATGCGCATAAGGAGGAAAATTTAAAAAAATGAAATAATCCTGTTGCCTTTGTGGAATCACGGGATAATTCATGTAAAGGCAGATGTAAACAAGATCTACAAACCTGCATTCCCTTTCCTTAGCACAAAATGATCTGAAAACAAGAGCAGCTTTGTTAGAAACAGATGCTGAAAACTGGAATTTGAAAGTTCTGCAGTTCAAGGTGGAACTTGGCAGTTCTGTGGTATCCTGCACAATTTCCCATTTATGGCAAATGAGGTACAAAGGGAGAGAGTCTGTTGTACATAAAAGATGCAGGAGTCTTAACAGCAAATGTTAAGCTAACACAGAATACTGAATACAGAATAACATTTAAGAGGAGATTGCTTTATATTTTAAAAGGTTGTTTATTCTGTTTCAGAAGAGAAACTTTTTTTAGAGACAGTGCTGATGAATGCAGCCAAATGGGCAAAGCAAGACCAAGACACTCACTTGCTTTCCCATTCTGATCATTCTGACCAATTTTTTTTTCTGTCGCTACATGTACAGAATTTAATCTTGTAATAATAGTAATAACAATGACAACAACAACAATGGAGTTTTTTCCCTTACAGTTGCTTAAACTACAAGTTTCTCAGGACTCTGCCAGTCTCTTAAGATATGCTTGGATTCTAGTTACCATAGTGGATCATATTTCCCATTTTACTGTGTGGCACTACTGCAACTTATTGTTGTTATTTCTGTACTAGAGACTCATTTGAAGATACAGCATATCATCATAGCTTCCTAAGTCTCCAATTTTGGAACATCGATGTAGTCCCATTTCCCTCAAGAGTTGTAAGAAATGTTCACAATAATTACCCCTTTGGAAAAAACTCTCTAGTCATAAATTATCAACTAATAAGCAGAGTTATACCACAAATAAATGAAATAGTTCATTGAAATGCTATTTCATAGTTATGTATTGTCCATGAATTACTTTTTTTACTGCATAGCTGCCACTTATATTAACTGTCTCAATTCTGTGTAATGCTCTTCACCTACAACACTTGCTACTAAGGGCATATGGGCATGAAAATGCATTGCACTTATGATATTTGGGAAAATTAAACAGTCTGAAGACAAGTTTGAATTAGGAATGATAGAATAAAATTCCAAACTCAAATTATAAATTTCCTAACTAAATAAATTCTTTTTAAAAAATGACACATTCTAACTATTTAGAAACAGTACAGAAAGTAATTTAACGAATTTGTAAATCACAACTGATATGAGGCGAGAGTGACAGACAGTGTTGTAACTTAGTGATGACAACTCAATACTTTTTCATAGGTACTCTTTAGCTTACAGTAAGACACATTAATAACTTATATGTATAGACAGAAGTGATTTTGTGATCTACTTTAAATGGAAAAGTTTAACTCTAATATTTGTATTCTTAAAATCTGACATTGACCTTCATGCTCACAGTTTCATTTTCACTCTCTTGACATAAGGACAGGCATGTTCACATCCTGGACTTGCAAAAAACCTACTCATTCCTTTATCTTACAAAATGGAGTGTTTCTACCTCTCCCTTTGGAGAGATCTCTCCAAAATTGTTATTATTCAATATGACCGAGAGGGTCTTCTTTTCTCACGTATATGTACCATCATATATAAATATTCAGTACTCATACAAAAGTCCTCTACTTTTCATTTTGTTACCTGAACATTGCTATCAAGACCCAAAGTGATAACACGATATGGGAAGCCTGGCTTAGAGAGGTTTGTCGTATGAACAGAGCACGAAAAAACAATCAGAAGAGGAAAAAACCCACCCTTCTGCGTAGTTTATTAGTGTGCTTATATAATTTGTAAGTTATTTTCCTTAAAATAATCACAAAACACACTTTAAGCTTAGGCTATTGAATCTTGCACACTTCTACGAAGAAGCTGATAGCAACATACAGAGGAAGAAATGTCAGTGTTTGATAGACACCAGAATAATATCCAGTAGATTAAAATAAATGTTTTCATGAAAAGGACCTCATTTTATTGAATTTTATATATGAGAGAGATGTAGATTCAAAAGAAACCTCTTTTTATACCTTTATAGGGAAGAACTTCAGATCCTATTCTATATGGCATGGAAAACTCCATTACTGGAAGGTGGAACACAGTAAAGAAGTTTGCTTGAATTAAGAAACTAATTAAAGATATAATTATGCAGCAATTTCCTGTGGTGTTCTTCCCTCTTGAGCTGGAATGCTTTTT
>VZTU01016412.1:0-16617 GCA_013400835.1 Zapornia atra
TCCTCTGACCCCTCTCCAGCAGTGTTCACATCTGGCCAAGCCCCCAGAGCAGGACCAGGCTCTTGTTTGTGTCAGGGGAGAGGGTGGGTGCAAACAGACCCCCCTCATGGCATGCTGACCCTCCTCTGCACCTGATACACCACCACAGGCACTGTAAAGCATAGGGTGACACTGGGAGGGGGTGTGGGGGCTGCCCCTCTGCCTTCCCCACGGCGGGTTGCTCTCCTCCCATGGTCTTTCCCAGCCCTTCTCCATCCTGCTGGCTTCCCAGGTGAGGAAAGTTCCTCCAAGCCCAACAACTTGGCAGGGTACAAACATCTCCTCTGCAACTACAACACCCTCCCAGCACCCAGCAGCCAACCACCCCCTTCTAGAAACTAATCGTGGGCTTCACTGCTTGTGCAGAACTCGTCCCAGGAGGCTGAGGAAGGAGAAACACCCCATTATCTCAGCATATTATGACATACCATATTGAGATACCATAACTCCTATTTCCATAGGGATCCTCAGCACTCATTCTGCTTCCTACTCCCTGGTGTAAACCAGGGCTGGCTTGGGTCAGCAGAGCTCCAGGCAGCATATGCTGCAAGAGCACCAGCCACAGGTGAGCTCACAGATGAAAGACAGCTGGAATTTTTCCACAGAACAGCACTTTCTCCCTGTGAAACAGCACTTTTTTGCCAAGAAGTGAGAAGAAAAAAACCCCCCATATCCTTTGGGGTTTCATAGCTACACAAAAAATTCTGGGGTTCACCCCCACTTTTCATGGGCAGGGGCAGGGAAGGAGCCCTGGCCATGCTGGGTGGGTGGGATAAGGCTGAGCTGAGGCTGATGGACACACAGACTGAGGATGTGCAGAATGGGCAGTTCCAAGCCTGATTCAAACCCTTGGGCCAGGTTTTCCCCCCTCCCCAAAGTCTGTCCCATGAGGGATGCAGACCCACTGGGCTGGACAGACACCTCTCTCCAGCCAGGGTACCCTGTCCTTGCCACTGTGGGTGGTGCTGGGTGATTTTTGGTGTGTCTGGCTGCCTGCAGAAAAACACTTGGTTTCCTCAACCTGGTGCTGGGGAAAGGAGGGGGGGCACTAGCCTGCTGAAGGTGCTGTGGGGATCCTGCCCCCCCTGACCTCCTTGCTGCTGCCTGCTCCCTCCCTGCTCCACAACAGCAGACCCTCTGTCCCCATCCAAGCTGTAAACCCACCTTAAAACCTATGGCTTCCCCACTTGCTGCTCTCCAGAGCATCCCTCCAGCAGCAGAAGGGGCAGGGCCTGAGCCCAGCTCATCTCCACAGGGCTGGAATCCTTCCTGATGCTCACAAACACACAACACACAGCAGTGAAGAGCAGCCAAGGGGAACCCCAACCCACAGGAGTGAGGGCAGGAGGCCACCAGACCCCACTGCTCCCCTGGCTGCAGGTCTCCTGCCTCTTGCTGCAGAACATCCAGCCTCATCCCAAACCCATGGAAGAGGGATTGTCCAGAGATGGGGAAAGCCCTGGAAGGGTGTGGGGTCAGCAGGGAGACAGAGTCACCTCTGTCACTCTTAACTCCTGCCAGCACCATCCCATGCAGGATCCATCACCCCATGGGTGGGAATGTGACATTCCCTGGCTCCACAGGGCCCTCATCCCCAAGGAAAAGCACCACAGCAGATGGTCCCTTCCCTGTGCTGCTGCTTGGAATAAAGGCTTAATTAAGTCCCAGCTCACTGTTGAGAGGGATAAAGCTAAAACCCAAGGATGGTATTAAAGTGCTGGACTGTCTTCTTCAGTGGCTGAGAAGCAACAGCCCCAAAAATCCATATGCTGAAGTTCTATGTCCACACACACACACAGGTATGGTTGTTGTTGTCACAGACCAGGCAGCAGCAGGGCATGGAGAGAACCAGCTCAGCAGCTGGCTGGTGAGAAACCAGTTTCCCACCAGTTAGAGCCCTACCCAGGCAGAGGGAGACATGGAGCATCTGGGGCACAGGCTGCAGACAGCCCCCTCCACAGTCCTGCCTGTCAGGCAGGGCAGAGCCAGGGTCCCAGCCAGGACTCACCCTGCACCCCTGGCCCACCACAACATTCCAGCTCCTCCTGTGGCACCCACAGGCCCCCAGCCCAGCCATCAGTAGGCAGAGCTCGATGGTTAAGGCCACCATGACTGGAGAAGAGGGGTTATGAATGCAAGGGGGGCTGTAAACCACCGTGGGGATAGCTTAAAACACCATGTCCCTGTAACAGCCAGAGCTGCAGGATGCACACCCACAGGCAGCTCCAGACAAGTCACAGTGACAGCACCTATGTTGGCCCATGGTGACCAACCCCTGAGTGTTCCTGGGGCCCCAAAAGCAGCCCAGGACCCTCCATGGAGTCCCCACTCCACCCCAGGACCCTTCTTCCATGCTTTCCAAAGCCTGGGGCTCCGACTCTGCCCAGGTTTCTTCTCGGAGCCTCTTCTCAAGCCTCAAGCTCCTGGGTCTTCATGGAAAAATAATGATCCCAGAGGAGGAGACTCACAGCACACCACCCAGCTGTAATGTGCTGTGACAAGCTGCTTTCTCCCTGCACACAATTTTGCCTGTGAGATAAGAAATCTAATTTGATTGCAGGAGCTGTGATGCCCAAACGCTCTGGGCATCGGATCACTTAGGCACAGGAACTTCTCCATCCCCCTGAAGCCACATTGCTGGGCACAAGGCACTCTTTTATTGAGATAAAACAACTCAGCTCCATCACTGGCTCAGCCTCAATTGCTTCATTCACGCCTCTGTCCCTCTCTGTAGCAACAAGGCGGAAAGGCTTTGAGCCTGGTGCCCATCTCCTGTGCCAGGGAGCATCACCAGCTGCCTCAGCGGGGCAGAGCTGCCTGCCAGCACCACCATCTCACTGCTAATCATAGGATCATAGGATCCCAGGCTGGGCTGGGCTGGGAGGGACCCCAAGGATCACCCTTCCCAGCTCACGTGTGAACAGTGACAGGCACAAAGTCCACCCAACACCTCAGAGCCAAAGGTGCACAGAGCCCAGAGACACCCCATTTCCACCCCCACCTAGAGGGTGCCCAGCCAGCACGGGTGCACCCCAGCAGTGGTGAGGGAGGGGGTGCATCACCCCATGGGGTGAGCACAGAACTGCTGAGCTGGAAGGAGACTCGTGTCGTGGAATCAGAGAATCCCAGGCTGGGCTGGGCTGGGAGGGACCCCAAGGGTCACAGAGCTCCAACCCCCCTGCCACAGGCAGGGCCACCAACCTCCAGGCCTGGAGCTACACCAGGGTGCCCAGGGCCCCATCCAACCTGGCCCTGCACACCCCCAGGGATGGGGCACCCACCCCCCCTCTGGGCAGCCTGTTCCAGCCCCTCACCACTCTCTCTGTACACAACTTCCCCCCAATCTCTCCTCTCACCCTTCCCTCCTCCAGCTTCACCCCATCCCCCTTGTCCTGCCCTCTTGCACTGAGCTGCTTTGCTGTGCTCAGTCACAGTGCCTGCTGCTGCCCCAGGTTCCGAGGTGATGCCATCTGGCTGAGCCTTGGTGCCATGGGGGATGTACATCCCTCATCTGGGGGAGGCAACTGGAGACCCCCCAGGTTGGGGAGGCAGTGCTTGCTGCAGGAGCTCGGTGTAACGGGCTGACAGGCCTGGGAGGCTCCTCCACGTGCCTCTCACAGCTCCCCCCACGCAGTGTCCTCTCCAGGCCAGTCCAAGGGCTGAGCATGGATGGTCCTTCCTGGACCATGCCAGGCTGGGGAAGGCTGCTCAGCTGGGTGGGACAGCAAGGCAGAAGCAGCAGCAAACCTGAACTGGCAGCTCTGAGCAGCGTGCCTGGCAAAGGGACAGGTCCAGCCCTCCAGTCCTGCTTTTTTTGGAGGTGTCTGCATCCCACCCAGACCGTGCTGCCCTGTCCCCTTCCCACCAGGGACTCTCTGGGGGAAATTTAACCTCAAATAACCTCACCCAAAGGGAGGATGCTCTGTTCCCCTCAGGAGCTGCAGTTCATTATCTCCCCCACCACTCTCCTTTACCAGGGGCTTGGTCCCTTCTTTGATGCCCCTTCCCTGCCCAGACTTGAAGTGGGCAGAGCTGCAAAATGCTGTCACCCTGCTGTCACACTGCATCTGGTCTCCACAGCTGTCAGGAGTTCCCCCCAGGGAGCTGCAGCCCTGCTAAGGCACTGCAGCGATACAAACACATCCCAGTAACCTGCTGTCCAGCTCTCCCTCTGGCTTTAATTTTTAATTGCTGCTCTTGTTTCTTCTGGGCATCTCCCTGTGCAGCAGGGTGGTGAGGAACCCTTCCTGCCTGATCATGCTGGCTCAGGCTTTCCTCCTCCCTTGTGCGTGTTCTCCCTGGTGAAGCCAGGGTCATTGCTGGGTTTAATTAACACAGGAAGAAAAATGCACTCATTTCATGCTCCAGGAAGGGAAATTCAGCTTGCCTCCTGCTCTCAAAGCACTGCTGGGACCTGAGGAGTCATCCTTACCTCTGTTATTTCCCTCTGCTGTAAGTGGATTAGCAGCTGATGGAAGTGAGGGGTGTGATGTGCTGACAGGCTTGCAAGGGCAGGAGCCCTGAAGGAGGCAGGGGTAGAGGAGAGACTGGGGGGAAGGTCTGTCCAGAGAGAGTGGTGAGGGGCTGGAACAGGCTGCCCAGAGAGGGGGTGGGTGCCCCATCCCTGGGGGTGTTCAAGGCCAGGTTGGATGGGGCCCTGGGCAACCTTGTGTAGCTCCAGGCCTGGAGGTTGGTGGCCCTGCCTGTGGCAGGGGGGTTGGAGCTCTGTGACCCTTGGGGTCCCTCCCAACCCAGCCCAGTCTGGGATTCTATGATAAGAAGGGGCACAGTTCTGGTGAGAAGGGAGCATGCCACTCCCCAGAGCAGTGTCCCACACAGGCACAGACCCATGCAAGGGTCAGGAGCCTGGGCAGGACACACACCCCCCAGCAAGGCACCCAGGCAGTGCCAGGGCTGGGAGTCACTGGCTGATGGAAGCCTGGCACCAGCATTAGCCAGACTGAGAGGGCCAGGGCACGGTGTGCTTCAGCTGTCATTAGAGGAAATCAAGTCAGGTTGGGAGAGCAGGAGCTCCAGAGCCTTTCAGTTACTATGGGGGAGTGGAACGGCACCGGCAGCCCCTGCGCTGGGGGTTGTAAGGAGATTCCTGCCTCTGCCCCACGTGCATGGTGGCCCCAAGCTCAGCACCCTGGGCACCCAAAGGGGAGCTGGGGGACATGTGCTCACCCCACCTTCCTCAGCCCCTCGGCCCCATCCAGAAAGTGAGGTCAGCTCCAGCCATGGGAACAGCCCCCGGAGCTGGTGGTGCTGCTGGAGCTGGGGATTATCCCAGCTTGGAGCAGGCTGAGGAGGGGGTGTCAGCCCACAGACCTCTCCACCCAACGCTGAGGAGGTGCTCAGGGTGATCCCTTTGGGTGCCCACCAGCCCTAGCCCTGCTGAAGGCTGCTCAGTCTGCCAGCATCCAACTGCCTCCACCCTTCAGAGAAGTCTCAGTCGGTGCCAAAAGGCTTCAGAAACCACCTGAGAAACAGCAAATTATCCTGATTTACCCAAATTCACTGAGCAACAACGGCAGAGCCCCCAGCTAGGGGCTGAGATGGTGCAATTAGGCCATTAAAATCCAAACAAACCTCTGAAACCCTCAAACCTGCCCCACCATAGGAAGCAGAAACGCCTGCTCTCCACATGCACTGAGAGGGGATCATTTCAGATTGGTGGTGGTGGTGTTATTTTAGAAGGGAATTCAGAGTATTTCAATCCAGTCAAGAGTGAAATTGAGTTTAACAGGGAAGCAATTCCTATTAGTGGGGACCCAGGGAAAAAATAAAAAGGGATGAGTAGAAAACTGGGAGAGAAACGTGTCCAGCAGTGGGGGAGTCAGGGATTAAAAGCAACTTTGCTTTACTGCTGGTGATCTAAGCATGGAATGAGCCACCTCATCACTAATGTGCTCCCTGCCTGTATAAACAACGTAAAATCACAATGGCAGAAACAACTGGGGGGTAATTCTGCCCTCTTCCTGGGATGGGGCAGGGTGCTGGGCTTTGCTGACCTCTGTTAGGGCTGATCCACCTTCTGGAGGCTGCCCAGAGTGAGATCCAGGTTTGTACAGGCTGGGAGTGGGGTGGCTTTCACCCCTGCAGAGCATCTGGGGGTGCCCTCTGCAAAAACCAACCTGGTGGGCATAACCAGGGAGGCATGGGGTGTCCCCCCACCCTTCAGCTGCCTGGACAGTGGGCTACAACACAGGCAGTGACCTGGCAGGGCTTGTGTTCCCAGGGCATAAGGGCTGCTGGGAAGGGATATCAGCCCCTCTGGGAGGTGTCCCAGTACACCCCTCCCCTGCCACCCCAAAGGAACAGCCTTTGCATGTGCCAGGGAGCTTGGGCTGAGCATCCCCACAAGGGATGTGGAGCCGTTGCAACCCTCTCCCCCAGCTCCCAGCCCCAGGAATCTCCTTGGTGAGTAATAACCTGTAATTAGCTGCTTCGTTTGCTTTGCTTCTGTGTCTGGCTTGCTCAGAGGATGGCCTCCTGCCCCTTCTCCCCACAGACAGAGGGGTGTTCCTGCCTCCTGCCCCTTCTCCCCACAGACAGAGGGGTGTTCCTGCCTCCTGCCCCTTCTCCCCACAGACAGAGGGGTGTCCTGCCTCCTGCCCCTTCTCCCCACAGACAGAGGGGTGTTCCTGCCTCCTGCCCCTTCTCCCCACAGACAGAGGGGTGTTCCTGCCTCCTGCCCCTTCTCCCCACAGACAGAGGGGTGTTCCTGCCTCCTGCCCCTTCTCCCCACAGACAGAGGGGTGTTCCTGCCTCCTGCCCCTTCTCCCCACAGACAGAGGGGTGTTCCTGCCTCCTGCCCCTTCTCCCCACAGACAGAGGGGTGTTCCTGCCTCCTGCCCCTTCTCCCCACAGACAGAGGGGTGTTCCTGCCTCCTGCCCCTTCTCCCCACAGACAGAGGGGTGTTCCTGCCTCCTGCCCCTTCTCCCCACAGACAGAGGGGTGTTCCTGCCTCCTGCCCCTTCTCCCCACAGACAGAGGGGTGTTCCTGCCTCCTGCCCCTTCTCCCCACAGACAGAGGGGTGTTCCTGCCTCCTGCCCCTTCTCCCCACAGACAGAGGGGTGTTCCTGCCTCCTGCCCCTTCTCCCCACAGACAGAGGGGTGTCCTGCCTCCTGCCCCTTCTCCCCACAGACAGAGGGGTGTTCCTGCCTCCTCCAGCCTTGGGGCTGTGGAGAGGATCCAGCTGCCATGGATGGAGCCCACCGCCCACAAACCAGGGGGTGCAAAGGGGGGTGCTCAGCAGGGGAGATGCACAGGGCAATGAACAGGCAGCATCACAGAGTCACAGGGTTGGAACAGACCTTTAAGATCATCGAGTCCAACTGTCCCTGTCCTGTGCTGACCCAGATCCCTGAGCACCTCATCTCCCCTCTGTTAAACACCCCCAGGGGTGGGGACTCATCCCCCTCCCTGGGCAGCCTGTGCCACAGCCCCACAGCTCTGCCAGGGAAGAACTTTGCCCTCCCATCTGAGCTGACCCTGCCCTGGGGCAGCTTGAGCCCATTGCCCCTTGTCCCATCTCCTGTCACAGGTCTGCAAGAGAGGTGAGCAGATGCCCTGGCTGCAGCACCCCAGTGCGATGGGATGATGGGATGGCTGTGACACAGCGTGTGGTCCCCCAGGGTCACACCCAGCCATGGGTTAGGGACACAGATGTGTCCATCAGGGACAAGCCCCTGGCCAGCCCCAGAGGGGACCCGTCCCCATCCAAGGGTTTTGGGGGTCCCCTTCCTTCAGGCTCAGGATCTCCCCAGCACAGTCTGTAGAGAGGCTCCACTGGGAACACGTGGTGACCCAGAAGGACCCAGCAGGGATGGAAATTCAACTGGGGACAGGCAGCTCCTCAGGGCATGAGGGTTTGGGGGGGGTTTCCTTGGTGTTCACATACAGAGGAGGGACGAGCACGCTGCCAGCGCCGTGTGTTCCCACATTTACCCACCTCAAAGCTGCCCTGGCACTTGTCTCCTCTGAATTTCCAAAACCCAGAGGAGAAAATCAGACTCATCAAATTGAGGAGCACTTGGAGCTGCGCTTGGGCTCTGTGAGGATGGATAAATCTCCTCCACCACCAGTAAATAACCAGACTCCCCGTCCTCGCTCAGAGGAGGGAGCATCCTCCCCCTCCCTCTCCAAACACCTGCAATAAGACACTTCCAATTACTGCTTTGTCTCCTGGAAACTGGTAAATAATTCAAGCACCCCCCTCCCCTTTCTTTTTCCTTTTGTTTTTCATTTTAATTAATCCACACAGAATTTTGTCCTCCAAACACAATCACAGCAGCCCAGGAACAGCAGGTAGAGAATCTCATTACCCAGCTCAGCAGCCAGATCCCAGAGCCATTATTAATAGAGACTTCACCACAGGAGGAATTAATAAAGCCTGATGGTGAGGGGGAAGGGAAATGGGCCTTCTGGGTGTCTGGGGCCTTCTGGACCTCGGTCAGAGGTGCCAGGGGGGGTGCCCTGCTTGAGGGACAGCCAGCATCCCACCTCCTGCAGCACCCGGTCACCACCTTCCCATGCCAGCGCTGTCCAGGAGGAGCTGTGGGTTCAAAGCAAGGTGGGGAGATGAGGAAAGCTGCCTCAGCTGGCAGGGGGCAGAGTCCAAACGTGGGTTCTCATGGTGCTATGTTAACCTTCCTTTCTCTCTTGCTACTGCACCAGTGACACCAGTACCAGCCACATCCCCAGCACTGGGAGAGGCTCTCATCTGGGGGTGCAAACGCCCAGGCACTCCATGTAGAGGCCAGGACTGTGTCTCCCAGCACCCCACCTGCCCAGGCAGACCCCCATGTTCAACTGCTTTAGGGGTTTGGGATCCCACCCCCATTCTCACCCCCGTAATCAGGGCTCTCCCACTGCCAGCACCCAGCCGTCCATCCATCCATCCGTCTGTCCGTCCATCCATCCATCCATCTCCAGGTGCTGTGTCCATCTTTTGGGTGCTCAGCCCCAAAAGGGAGGGTATTTCTGCCAGCACCCAAAAGAAAACACCTCCCTTTGGAGCACCCACTGTGGGGATGGGGATTTCACCCACCCAGGATCCCCTTCCCCCATCTCCTGAGGGACCCTGCACCCCAGCGAGGGGAACACCAGCGTTACCCAGAGCCCCCTGCACAGAGACAGGGCACAGCTGTGGCTGGCCAGCCATGCACACTGATCCCACTCTTTCTTTCCTATTGGGTTCCTTTCCTTCCCCCAGCCCAGAGGAGCACAGCATCGGGGTGTTGGGGTGCCAGGCACGCCAGCTGCCAGGCAGGGAGGTGCAATTCCCTTTTAGGCTTGCGAGCTTCTCTCCTTCATCAGCTGCACTTAGACAAACAGCAGTACATCAATAAGCAGCTCTAATTAGAGGTGTTAATAGTGCTGGGAGCTGGGGGAAAGTGCATCCAGGCAGGAGGGAGAACAGCTTGCAGTCTAAGGAGAGGGACGGGAGGAGTAGGGAGACCTGGGATGCCCAGGAGCTGCCCTTTCTGCTGCACACCCGGTGGGTGAGATGATCAAGCTCCAGGAGCACACGTGAAATTGCCAGGGAAAGATCCTGCCCTGATTACCTGGAGTAATTTATGTAGATGTTGTCATGCATTGATGCCTCGTGCAAGGCCTGAGCAGGGTTATTCACCAGCACTTGCTCCACTGCTCCATCCGTGGGAGGCACAGGGCTGAGACAGGTGGGCAGGGTACCCTGCGGGGACCTCAGCTCCCCACAGCGCTGGGGACAGGGCACGGAGCAGCATCGGGGCAGCCCTATTCCCAGGGCACCAGCAGGGGCTGGATTTAACCCCCCCCACTTCATCCCAGCACCCCTGGGGCAGAGGGGACACTGAGTCAGGGGTGCAGCACAGCTGCCAGCATGACCCCGCTCCTGCTCCCATCGCCTCGCAGCTGGCTCTGGCCCTGATCAAAGCAAAGAGACTTTATGGCTCTGAGGAGGGACCCAGGACAGGGGCAGCTCCTGCAGCACCATCCCCTCCACCCAGGAAGGTATCACACAGCAACGCTGAGCAGGACAAACAGGAGCTGCTGCTGGGGGAGCGGGTCCCTCTATACCCCCATGGCTGGGGTGGAGGGGACCCCTAGGGTCCCCTGACATCAAGCTGTGCGATCCTGCCAGCTCCAGAGCTCCCACTGCTTTCCCAGCAGCTGTCTCCCTGGAAACTGGAGCTGGTACTGAGGTGGGAGGCAGGACAGGGCATCGCTTCCCATCCGAAAAGGCAGGTGGGGGAGCTGCAGAGCGATTCCTTCCAGCATCTCGGAAGGCAGGAGGAGCCGGGGGCCTCACCCAGAGCCGAGTTTCCTCCAGCAGCTCCCATCCAGCTCAGTTAGAGCACTGGTGATTTACTAGCAGAGCCACTCCTGGGAGCAGCAAGGCCATAGTGCCAGCACCTGCTTCACCAGGGAGGGGGCACACACATCACAGCCTGCTTTATGGGGCACAAACTGCTGGTTTAACACAAGGTGCATGGCCTGGGGTGACCCTCAGGGCTGGCTGGGGCAGGAGAGGTGCCACCAAGCCCACAGCATCCCAGGGCAATGAGCACTGAGGGATGGGGACAGCCCAGCCTGGCACAAAGCTGCCAGCAAGCTGAGGAAGAGGAGGCAGGGGGAGAGCAGGGCTCAGCTCTGAACCCACACACCAGCCTCTGCCAGGGAAACGCTCCGGTCTGTGCCTGGGAGCAGCCAATGAAACCCAACCAGCTGCACCCACCCATGAGGGGAGGGGGGGGAATAATAAATCCAGGTCTATTAAAAATGATGAAAGACACCTTGACAGTGTCCTTTTAATGTAATTAAAATCCTATTTAGAGGCATGCCAACTGTTTGCTAATTAAGCGAGCGCCTTCGTTCCGCAGCCATCCTGAAGAAAGGCACTGTGGTACTTCTCACAAACCCCAGGTTTCCTTAAAAAAACTAATTACTTTCCAGAAAATGAGTTCCTAAATTAAACCATTCTTTGCCTGCTGGTAGTTCCCCTCTTTCTGCTTGTTTTGTGTAGCAAGTGGGATCCTGGAGTTACCTGGGATTGGCAGAACTACCTGGGTTTCTGGGTTGGGTAAGGACTGTTCTGGAGGAAATGGGGATAGGGAAAAGAAGGAAGGAAGGGTTAGCAGGTCCCTAACCTTAATTTGTGGCTCAAAGGGGTGGAAGGGACCTTTCAAAGGGTCACCTTGTGCAATTGCAGGGACATCTTCAGCTCACTCAGCCTTTGAGTGAGATTGCCATGGTGCTCACGGCCATACAACAGGCTGACCACCTGAGGGTGAGAAAGGCAGGGGAGTCTTCACCCTTGGAGACACCCAAAAGCCAGCTGGATGTGGTCCTGTGGTTACCTGCTTCAGCAGGGGGGTGGAGCAGATGAAATCCAGATGTCCCTGCCAAACTCAGTCTAGGACTCTGCAATGACCAGCCTGAGGAGCAGGAGGGCAGGAGAGATGGTCTTGTAGGAAAGGCAAAGCTGGCCACCACAGCCCTGGCTGCAGAGCTCTGCTCCATGCTGAGAGAACACCAAGAAGCTGGGTAACATCTCTGTGCCCTACCTGCAAAGTAAAGTCCTCAGCTGGGACCACTAATCCCTCCAAGGCAGGAACTCCTCTTTGGTGAGCATCTAGAGAGACCCAACGTGCTGGAGCCACACGCTGCAGAGCTGCCCCATCCCTGCCAGGCTGCCACTGCTCCCCTCAGAACAGGTCTGAGCTCAGCCACAGAGGGAGGTGGAAAGGCAAGAGAGCCCTCCCACCTGTGCCATTCATCAATACCCACCACAAGAGTGTCCCCTCTGTCAGGGCCTGGCACAGGCTGCCCAGGGAGGGGGCTGAGTCCCCAGCACTGGGGGTGTTTAACAGAGGGGGAGATGAGGTGCTCAGGGAGATGGTTTAGCACAGGACAGGAATGGTTGGACTCCATGAGCTTAAAAGTCTCTTATCCAACCTGGTGATTCAGTGATTCTCCTTCCAGACACTCCCAAAAGCAACCCTGAGCAAGGGAGGGTTCACCATTCCTGCCCTGGAGCCCCCAGCACTGAACTCTATAAACCACACAGCACTTGTTTTCTCCAGCAGGTCTGTGCTTCAGCCCATCAGCTCCAGCCTGCTCTGCTGGAGGAGGCACAGACTGGGAACAGGAACCTGCTGATCTAAGCTGGAGCTAGAGAGAGGCAGGAGAAGGGGTGGCCGAGCATCTGTGGGGGCAGGCAGGGCTGGCTGGCTCCCAGCTGCTGGGCTGCAGGGGCCTTTGATAGCAGATGGAGAGGCTGATTGCCTCTGCTGATAGTGGATTAGGAGGCTTAGCTTTGATCTGGGCTTTCTCCTGGTTAGCTGATTCCTTGAGGGGCTCTGTGGGGAGGTGTTACAAGAGATTTATTAACAAGATGAACTGCACTGCCAGGAAAAGCTACTTCTCACTGTGCACTTTCCCTCTCACACGTGCAGGGGCTTAAACCTGCCCCCCACGTGAAGGCACTCAGCATCCTTCCTCCTCAGGGAACCCAAGCTCCTGCCCTCCAGCAGCAAATCCATGTGATGGGAAGCCCTGCAAATCCCTCACCAGCCAGCCCACAGCCTCCAAAATATCCTTATTTGCCAACAAAGGCACAGGACAGCACCTTAAACATTAGGCACCCAGGGCAGAAGAAAGAAGGCAGAGGGAGCTGTGTCCTCTCAGCACCATCACAGCCTTTCCCCAGGGCCAAAGTCCTCTTATCAGCTGCTCCTGCAACAGGATGTGGGAGTCCAGCTCTTCCCCAGGCTGGGTTCACAGGCAGCACCTCCAAAAATGTCCCAGTGAGGTGGAGGACTGGTTCTGAAACTCACAGGGGCTGGGGCTGGCTGGCAGGCCAGGCTCCCAGCTCTGCAGAGAAGGCAGATGCTCCCTGCTTACCTTCCATGGTCTCCAAAAAATAACCAAGTGCTGCCAGCAGCAGCACCCACTCCTGGCTGCCCCTTGAGCTGCAGGGAAGTAGCAGACACCCCATCCTGTCCAGGCAGCTTTTTTGGGGTACCTGGAGCTGGGTGTGCTACCTGGGAGCCCAGCCTGCCCCCAGTGTGTCCAGCTGCAGCCCCAAAGCCAGGCTGTTCCTGCAGACATCACTCCCAGCCCAGGGAAGAGCTGCTGAGGCTGCAGGCTGCTGGCCAGCAAGCCTAAATAATTCCTTTTCAAGTGTTTCCTCTCCAACACCATCCACCCAGCACCCCCCACGCTGCCCCAGAAGCAGGCTGTTTCAGCAACAGCCCCATCCTGGGGGTGAGAAAGCCAAGACCTGCTCTAAAGCACCTGTCTGGGTCAGCAAAGGAGCCAGGATTAGAAACCCAGAGCTCAAAGCTCAGCTCCCTATCCTGCCTCACCTCTCCCACACACAGACATGGCACCCCTGAGCCTTTGAGATGATGAGACCACAGCTACCTACCAAGCTGGAGCTACAGGGGAAGGAGGGAGCAAGGAAAAGAGATGGAGTGATAAAGGAGGCAGATGAGAAGCAGGGAAAGCAAAGGAGAAAGGGGGAAGCTGGGGGGGTAACCCACACATTCATCACCCCGAGCCCACCATGGGAGTTTTTGCTTGCTTTGCCTACAGGAATGAGTGTTTCCTGCCACCTCCTGTTCCCAGGGAGCAGGGCTGCCTGTTGGTACTGGTGTTGCCCTCAAGCAGCCTCAGACTAGAGTCTGACCTCAGGCTGGACCGTGCATGGCCTTTCAGAGACTATTTGGCCTTGGGGAGGTAAAATGCAAGCCCAAACCAGCCATACTCCCTTTGTCCAGGCTTTGGGACCTCCTGGAGCACCAGCAGGAAGGGGAAGGTGGCACTGACCACATGTTTTCTCTGCCCAAGAGCCACATCCTGAGCTGCCTGCTGCCACTCAGCGCGTCCCATCCTGGCCAGCACAGTTTCCCCCCCCCCACTCCCTTCTAACAGGAGGTGAAAATCAAGCAGAACCTGCAGCTGGCTGGGTCCTGGATTCCCTTTGCCAGCAGCTCTCATCAGCTGTGCTGCCTGTGCTTCTGGAGTTCACAGCTGATCTGCAAGCCCTTGGACAGCCTGAGCAGCCCACAAACCCCTCCGAGCGATGCAAAGCTGAGGCACAGGCTCATTCTCCCCCCCACAAAACCACCCACAGACCCATTACACCGCTCTGCACCACAGGACACACTTCCCATTAATGGGATTATTCATATGGGGAAAGCCAGGCCCCAGGCTGTACAGACACTGCTCCAAAGAACAGGCAAACCAACAGGCATGTATTCTGCTCCCCGGTGCTGTGTCGCGCCTGTGCTGCACAGCTGGATAGAGGGGGTGTACAGCCGACCCCAACAGCACCAGAGAGGATCTGCCCAGAACCTGGGTTCCTAGGAAAGGGTGGGGGTAGAGGAACAGGAGTCTTCCCTAAGCAACAAGCACCCTGGCTCACCTCACGCTTGGCTGCAAGCTGAGTGAGTTGTCTTTTCTCTGAAGTGACGGGCAGGGCACATGGTGTCACTGCCCCTGGGAGCCTGGCAGCATCTCAAATCGATGTCCAGGGTGAGCTGTGGAGATAAACCAAAGCCCAGGTCAGAGCAGAGCAGCTACGTTGCCTTTTCACAGCAGCCTGCTTGCTCTCTGAAAAATAACCCCTTATCACAGACTGGGCTGGGCTGGGAGGGACCCCAAGGGTCACAGAGCTCCAACCCCCCTGCCACAGGCAGGGCCACCAACCTCCAGGCCTGGAGCTACACAAGGTTGCCCAGGGCCCCATCCAACCTGGCCTTGAACACCCCCAGGGATGGGGCACCCACCCCCTCTCTGGGCAGCCTGTTCCAGCCCCTCACCACTCTCTCTGTTAAAAACTTCCCCCTAATATCCCATCTAAACCTTCCTTCCTTTAGTTTTAATCCATCCCCCTTGTCCTGCCATTATCTGCCCTTTTAAAAAGTTGAATCCCCTCCTGCTTATAAGCTCCCTTCAGGGACTGGCAGGCTGCAGTGAGGTCCCCCCACAGCCTTCTCTTCTCCAGGCTGAACCAGCCCAGCTCCCTCAGCCTCTCTCTGTAGGGCAGCTGCTCCAGCCCTCTGAGCATCTCTGTGGCTCCTCTGACCCCTCTCCAACAGCCCCACATCTTTCTTGTCCTGAGGCCCCAGCTCTGGATACAGGACTCCAGCTGGGGCCTCCCAGGGCAGAGCAGAGAGGGACAATCCCCTCCCTGTCCCTGCTGCCACCCCTCTGCTGATGGAGCCCAGGATCCCATTGGCCTTGTGAGCTGTCAGAGCCACTGCTGGCTCATGTTGAGTCTCTCATCTCCCTGGGGAGCCGTGTTGGACCGTCGGGTCCCCAAATGTCATCGCCAAACCAAAGCCCAGGCACAGACCAGCACACCTCCTGTTCCTCAGGTGGGATACCTGCAGCAGTGCCCCAGGCAGAGGAGGAGCATGTGGCTCAGGCTGTGCAGCAGCTATTCCCCCATCTGCCTTCAGGCTTAAGGATGAGAACTGAATTCAGCACCCGCCCCACAATCCATCTCCTCTGGCTGAGCTCTGCCTCTACCGCCGGGACCCAGCACAGGCACCACTGAGCCTGGCCAATTTCCTGTGCTGATGCTTCACCCCAGACCCTGGCAGGAGATGCTCATTAATTACAGAGGCTGGAATTGTCTCTCCACTAGATAAGGGGGAAGCCAAACGCAGGTCAGCAGCTGTATGTGCCCGACAGAGCAATAAAGCTCTGCTGGCGAGAGCTGCTCCACGCCAGCCCTGGCAGGGCACGAGGAGCGCTGTGTGCTCAGCCAGCCCCAGCCACTGGCTGCCCCAGATCCAGGCCTGGCTTGGGAGGGAGGAACAAGGTCCTGGGGTGGAGATGCTGCCACATTTGGGACTTTATTGCCAGCTGCAGCCAGGTAGAGAAGGCTTCCTGTGTCCCCCACCAGGGATGGGCTCCTGCTGCTCAGCCAGGACACATCCCCACCTGGTTCTTGAGCCAAACTGTCTCCTGGCCGACCCCCCCAGTTGCATATGGAGCATCACAGCGTATGGTATGGGATATCCCTCCAGCCAGGCTGGGTCAGCTCTCCTGGCCGTGTCCCCTCCCAGCTCCTTGAGTGCCCCCACCTTCTTGTTGGCAGGGCAGCATGAGAATATCACAGAATCTGAGGGTTCAGAAGGGACCTCTGGAGATCCTCTGTTCCAACCCCCTGCCAAAGCAGGGTCCCCAGGACAGGGCACACAGGTCGGTGTCCAGATGGGGCTGGAATCTCTCCAGAGAAGGAGACTCCACACCCCCTGGGCAGCCTGTCCCAGGGCTCCCTCACCCTCACTGGGGAAAAGTTCTTCCCCAGATTGGTGTGGAACTTCCTGTGCTCCAACTTGCAGCCATTGCCCCTTCTCCTGTCCCCACAGACACTGAGAAGAGGCTGCCCATGTCCCCCTGTGTCCCACCCTTCAGATACTGATAACCGTTGATCAGATCCCCTCTCAGGCTGCTTCTCTCCAGGCTGAACAGCCCCAGCTCACTCAGCCTTTCCTCCCAGGGGAGATGCTCCAGGCCCTTCAGCATCTCCTCAGCCTCCTCTGGACTCTCTCCAGGAGATCCCTGTCT
>VZTU01016412.1:18017-44643 GCA_013400835.1 Zapornia atra
CGACACAGCTCCCCCTGCTCAGGCCAGGCACCCACGCTGCTCATCAGCAAAACTAGGGCCAGAGTGAGGCAGGGAAAGGCTGGTGCCTGATGAGGTCCTCAAACAACACCAGTGTCCCTCCCTCAGCTCTGCCTGACCAGGGCAGAGCAGAGGGGGTGAATGCTCCAAGGGAGAGCACCAGCACGACGTCCACGCTGTTAGCCCAGTGGAGTCCCAGCCCTGTGGGGAGGAAGAGCAGCTGCTGTTACCACACTGCCAGGTTGGGTCACCACACAGGGAAAGCCACACACCGTGGCAGTGGCAGCTGATGAACGTGCTGGTTTCGTGCTGAGCACAGGAGTACATGACAATGGCCATTGATGTGGAGTCATGGAATGGTTACAGTTGGAAAAGACCTTTAAGATCAACGAGTCCAACCATCTGTCCAGCCCTGCTAGGTTCAGCACTGGGCCACATGGCCAAGTACAGCATCTACTCTTCTTTTAAACACCTCAGGAATGGGGACTGACCAACCTCCCCTGTGCCAGCAGCTGACAGCCCTTTCAGTAAGGCAATTCCTCCTAATAATGTAACTCAACTTCCACCAGGCCATTTCCCCTCCTCCTGTCACCAGCTGCCAAGGAGAAGAGACCAACTCCCACCTCACCACAACCACCTTTTAGGCAGTTGTAGAGAGCCACGAGGTGTCCCCTCAGTCTCCTTCTCTCCACACTAAACATCCCTAGCTCCCTCAGCCTCTCCTCACAAGACACATCCTCTAAACCCCTCACCAGCTTTGTAGCCACCTTCCTGACACACTCAAGCTGATGTCCTTCTTCTATACCCCCCAGAGGCATTTTGCAGGCACACCCCTAATGGGAAGAGAGGTTTGAAATTTACCCTCCCAGTTTTAACGAGCGCTCCGGGGAGGTTTCAGCAAGGAGAAGGCTGAGCACTCACTGCCATCCTCTGTCAGTCACGCTGCTTGGCCAGGACAGAGGTGCTCCAGCAGCTTGCAGGTCTTTTTGCTGCCTCCTTTATGCCCTGAGCCCTCGGTGCCACGGTGAAGGGGCACAGCACACAGCCCTGAGCAGCCTCAGCCAGGCCCCTGCTACAGAGGAAACACCACGGGTCAGCACTGGAGCTGCCAGACAAGCACAAGACTGGCAGTGATGGAGGAGGTGAGGCTCTTGCAAACAGGTTATTATCTGTGTGTTTTTCTTACAAGGATTAATAATCATAAACTCCACAGGTCAGGCGTTACAGCAAGATGAGTGGCTCTGGCAATAAACAGTCACCACTGCATTTAGTGAGGATGCTTAATTGAAGCTCATTTTACTAAGTGGCCTTAACAAATAACAATTTCCCTTTAATATAGCAGAATGAATGATTTTTTTTCCTCATTTAAGGCACTATCCTTCTATTTTTTTTTCCCCTCCCCTCTTCATGATGTAACTTTGAAGTGCCAGCTCCTAACTCTCCTTTTATCCAGCCATTAAAGGGCTATGTGCAGCAAAAGCTAACCTGCAAGGCTCTTTGCTATCTGCTCACATAAAGGATTTTACAGTCAGCTATTGAAGGGCTTGTCTCTGAAATGGGAACACCAAGGCCATCCAAAGAGCACGCTGGCAGAGCCACGCTGGATTGTGATGAATCTGCAAATTACCCAATCTGGAGAGAGAAAGGCAGCAGGCACAGCGTGTCTGTACTGGTCTCCTTGCATGAGGCACTTGTTACCTTCCCTCAGCATCTTTATCTCTGCCATTGTGTTCTTCCCTGTACAATCCAGCTAAATAATAGGCAGCGAAGGCACTCCCGGCTGCTCCCTCCATGCCCTTTAATCACAGGATGAAGCCAGGACTGAACCGTGCCTTTTAGCCACCAGTTTGACAGGACAATAACCCTCCACATCTACATCTAATTTTACATCAACAGCAAGCTACAATCCACAGTGCTGACACATTTTATACGGTCTGTCAGAGACACGGCACAGAAACATCTGCAGTGGAGGGAAAGGATGGTGGGAGAGGAACCCCCACAAAAAGAAACCCAACCCCAAACAGCATCAGACCCCCTCCTCTTGTCAAGGGAGCCAGGCCCTGGGGCCCTCAGGCGGTGCTGGGCCATGGGGCCCCTCAGGCGGTGCTGGGCCACGGGGCCCCTCAGGCGGTGCTGGGCCACGGGGCCCCTCAGGCGGTGCTGGGCCACGGGGCCCTCAGGCGGTGCTGGGCCACGGGCACCTCAGGCGGTGCTGGGCCACGGGCCCCTCAGGCGGCGCTGGGCCCCCAAACAGGGCAGGGAAAGCAAACAACACAGGAGTGAAGCAGCCCCTAATTTCCCCAAATTAACGTCCTCAGTCTATGCCACAAGTAGAAATAAGGGGCTCTAAAGGGCTCTTCAGCACGAAGCCCAACACCGTGGTGCTCCTAAGCAGGCCCTGGCAGGTGCCACGAGCCCGCCTGAGATGCAGCAGTTAACACCACATCCCACTTTTACAAAGCCCCAGGAGCTATTCTGACACTTCACGAGCATATTAACAAACACATCAGCTGTGAGTCACTTTTATTTGCATGGCAGCAGCCGTGGAAAGAAACCTAAGAGAGCTGGGTAAGGCTCACTTGAACTCAGTGTTTCCATTAGGGCTGGAGCCTGGGCTCAATTATCCCCCATTCTAACCCAGACACCTTTTATTCAAGTTAAAAAAAAAAAGTTTCAATCATTTAAATTGGACTGTTGCACAGTGTCAAAACACAAACAAAAGAGAGAGTTTGGATGAGGACATGTCAACACCTGAAAGAAGCACAACAGCAGACCAAGTATGAAACAGATAGGAGCAGAGTCGACGCCAGCAGCAGCTCTAAATGCCCATGAACAAAGCATGCCCTTCACATGCCCGCTGAGAATTATTCCCAGTTCCCAATTTACTCTCTGCTGCAATTTCAAGATGGGTTTTTTCCACTCCTTTGCATGTCTCTGTGGTACTAATACAGTCTCTGACATTGAACTTAGCAAGCCATCATTCTGATTTTACCTAGAAAGCTCCAACAGTCTCAGATTCCCTTCTGAACCAGCGTGCTCACATCAGAACAGTGAGTATCTGGCTGAGCAGCCAACTCCTCAGCTTCAGCTCCAGCTTTCAATTCTCCCATTTCTGAATTATGTCTGCCAACGTGTTAGAAGACTCACCAGGGAAGAAGGAAAAGGCGGCATGAACTGCTGCTGCCATCCAACCAGCATGGGTGGAGCCACAAGGCTTCCAAGGAAAATACTGGTGTGGATGGGAACACATTTCTCTAGAAGAATTAAAGGTCACGATTGCAAGGTCCTGTCTTCACTAACACACATGTACAAGCAGAGGCTACATCGAGCTTGTGTTTACTGACATGATGTTGAGCACAGTGGAATGGCTGTGAATTATGAGGGAAGAGGAACCCACACAAAAAAACCCCACCAACCCCAAACAGCATCAGACCCCCTCCTCTCACCAAGGGGGCTTGGCTCTCAGAAGAAGATGGGCTCTCAACAAGTATTCATTGCCCTCAGAAAGCAAGCTTTGATACTCTCTTCATCCATGAGCTGCTAGGCAGCCTGTGTAGCATTATTTAACCACATCCCCCAGCTGAAGTGGGGTTCAAAAAGCCAAACAGAGCTTTCCCAGGCTGGTTAATTGACAGGCAGTCTGGAATTTATGGGTTTCTGCACTGGAATTATTTTTCCAGGAATTTATGCCATCAGTGCTTTTCAGGATAGTGTAAAATGGTTACAAAAGACCTGAACAAACAATACCAGCAAAAGACTTCTTGTTTTTAATAACAGTACTGCAGGAGGGCTTCTGCTAAGGACCTTGGAAAGGGTTATGGCTTGTTTGGGTTGGGGTTTTTTTACTTTTTTGATATCCCTTATAGTTTTAGCTGTTATCTGCAGAAATGCATAGATTAGAATTACTTATCATTTTATAAATGGTTCTCTTAACCTGTTAGCATAAAAGGTATCTAATGAACACAACAGAAGTCAAAGCACATCACTTAGTTGTGAACAGGGTCCACAGTAGCATCAATCTTCTCTTGCCATACATTCACATATCAAAGTGAAAACCAACTGGCAAGACAGAAATAGAGATGTACTTATATGATATGCATTAGAGCCTAATTTGTAGCAGCTTCTTTGGCACTCAAATATCAAGGGTATCAGTTTTCATTCCCTCTTTAGCATTTGTTTGAAAAACCTGGGGCTGTGCTAATGCCAAGATATTTAGTAAAAAGCTAAATGAGGAAAAACACACAAATGAAGGAAAAACTTCTTTCACTAAGCCCAAGCAACTTGATGTGTAGTCCTGCTTATAAAGATAAAACCTCTAATATTAAACAAACCCACACCACCACAAATACAGCAAAATCCCACCTAATTTAACAGCAAACTCCCAGTTCAGATTAGCATCAGCTTGTTTGAAGGCCAAGGGGGGGAAATGAATGGGGGGCAGCCTCAAAGGCTGTGATAAAAAGATGAAGAGAGGGAATCTAAATGGACTACCCTAACCCTAATATCCCTTATATTGCCACACCAAACCTTGTGACCCAACTAAGAACTGCATGTTGCAGGGTGGATTTTGCTCCTCCTGACAAATCAAAGAAATATGAATAAGTGAAAAGCAATCACATGTCAGCAGCAGCTTGAGGAACAGCAAATGGTCTCCTACAAAGAAATGCCAAAAGTGATACTTTATAGAGGCAACAGTAAAAAAAAACCCCAGCTACCCATGATGGAGGTTTGAGAATTTCATGATTTCTTGTAAAACTTGTCACAGAGCTGCAATGCTTCACTTTAATGACCCAATAAATAGCTCTGAACAGCCTTCTAACATTATCTGAGACTGTCAGGCTGAGCAGAACAGAGGAGGGAAGAAAAAAGCATCATTCACAGATGTACTGAAAATCCCCAAGCCCTAGTTTATTAGTATCCCTGAAAGCCAGGCTCAAAATGCTTTCTGGAACTATATAAACTCAAGGAATTTTCTTTCACTTCTAATAAAATAGTTCATATAATTCTTCTATGGCAGATGAACATCACAGAGGTTCACCATTAAATGGGATCAATTTAAAAAGCAACCTTGTAAGAGCAGTAACCTAGCTACAATTAAATGGCATTTTTAAAAGCATTCAGAAGTTACTTATCATCACAAGACCCAAGAATCATTCTTCCCTCAATATACTGCAAGAGAAAATTGTTCCTTGAGAACTTTGGGTTCTTTCTTCTCTCATCCATATGTAGGAAAAAATAGGTCCCAGCAAGAGTTGGGAGACAAGAGTCAGTAATGCCCTATCTTTAAAAAAAAAAAAGCTCTTTATCCCTTCTGGTACTTGGGAGAGAATTCCAAAGTGCAGCAATGAGAGAATTCTAATCACTGGCAGCATCCTTCCTCTGCAGCTTTTACAGAGCTCAGTATATAAAAATAGTATGCTTCAAATTAGAGGCTAACAGGAGTGGAAAGTGAGAGGCATTAGAGTGCTGCTAGTCACATTAATCATATATATTGATTGAATACTGAATGCTTTTCCAGTTTGTCTGACAAATTGGAATGGCTCTGGTAACCCCACGCTCAAATGTGTGTTCTGTCTCATTCTCTTTTACATCACTCAGCCCATCTCCTGGGAATACACAAAGGCTTTCTTTCCTGGCTGTCCTCATGGATTTCTCTGCTTGCCAAATGTTCAGGTGCTTTCTCATCCTCCCATTAACACCTCACTGATCTCACAGCAAAAACCTGCAGTGAATTTAAACATCCCTTTCTATACTGCCCAGAGAGGGGTGGATGCCCCATCCCTGGGGGTGTTCAAGGCCAGGTTGGATGGGGCCCTGGGCAACCTTGTGTAGCTCCAGGCCTGGAGGTTGGTGGCCCTGCCTGTGGCAGGGGGGTTGGAGCTCTGTGACCCTTGGGGTCCTTTCCAACCCATGCCATTCTATGATTCTATACACCTCTAAATAATCCTTCTCTGATGTTTTAGGGTGCATGAGGGGTTTGTGCTCCACAGGGGTCGTGTGCCACATGCCCTGTGAGAGCAGAAGTGACAGCAGAGGTGACAGGAGGCCCCTCACCAAGTTTAACCCTGGGTACACCTACATAGTTGTGACATGCAGGAGCTACTCACACGTACCAAGTCTTGTTTAACTCATCTTGAAAGGTAAGACATTCACATTCTGACTGTGCATAAAAGAGGTTGGTGAATGGTACTTCTCTAAAAATAGCTACACCAAGTGTCTAAAAACACCTCCTCAGGGTTCTAGCCCAGCTCTCAGCTGCATCTTGTTTGCCCACTGCACAGAAACATTAACTGCAAGTGCTACAGAATCACACAGATACAACCAAGGTGAGTTGCATTCAACACCTGTATTGTATCAGCTCAAACAGTTTTGGATTAAGACTCAGTTCCTATGCTAGTATCCTTGGGTTTACATTTGGCAGAGTAAGATTACAGTGCAGTCTTCCCAAAATACATGGAATGAAAACTCATGTCAGGCATTTCAGGTATTTTTAGACTATGCAGTAGAATAAACACTGCAAGATTATCCTTACAGTTCCCACTCTGAGCCTATTTCACTTTAAAGTGTTATCTGAGACAAAGCTCCCATCACAGATCACAAGGAAAAAGGTCCTAGATCTCCAAGAACTCCCTGGGAGCCTGGGAGGGAAGCTGTGTGTCTTGTGGTCCTTCATGTAGCTTTACCCTGAGAGAGGTTCAGCAGCTGCTCCAACACAGGTCAGTTCTGAGATGCTGAACCAGGAGATGGTTTTCAGAGATGGATACTCCAGAGATCTCAGGATCCCATCCACCCCTTAGGATGGGCTCCAGGTAAACTTCTTCAACCTCTTGCAGTATTTTTCATGTCACACTACAAGCTGACTGGCTTTCTTTCAAAGAATCCACACATCTGGTAAAATTCAGGCAGATAAAAGAGATTAATAAACAAATGATTGGGAAAAAAAAAAAGAAACTGAATTACACAGAATAAGGCAGCAATACTTCCCAGAGAAATACTTCTACCTGATTGTTGAGAAAGTCAATGGCAAATTGATTTCTCAGTTGTGCAGACACACTCTGTGACATAATGTACCTTGTGAAAATCACTCATTCCATACAAGAATTCAAGTGTCTGCAGAACTAAAATAGAGGAAAAATAATCTAAGGGGAAAAAACCCAAACTGTAATTCTGTAGTGCATGGCAGAGTGAAATTAGGCAATTACATCCCAAAAGGTACATCTCCAGACTTGTTCAGTACACAGACCTCCACATTCCCTTCCATTCCTAACACCAGAACATGCATACCATGCTCAGTTAATTAAAACAAGGAAAAAAAAGCCATTCCAATTTGGCATTTTTTCCTCCCATGTTTCACATTCAGTTAGACTGATGGTGATTGATTGTAGGGGCTTCTTCCATCTTAATCTCTGCAGCAACTTGATCTTGTCCCCTGCTCTCATCCCTTCAGGATAAACATGCCCAGGTTGTTCCTTAGGTTGGGCCAGGCACAGAATTTAGGTCAGATGCTGCTGTAGTCTGAGCTGCGGGCAGCAAGAGCTGCTGCTGCTTCCCACTCCACTGTGAAGAAGGTAACTGTTCCAAAGAAGCCCACAACCACCATGATCAGGAGCTGCCACTGCAGGAGGAAGTAGTTGCTGTAGAAATAGGCAACTGCAGCACAGATGGACTGAGAGAAAAAAAACACAAAGGGAGAAAGATGATCAGTGGAGATACCCAGGCTCCTATTCCTGGTCACAGATTATTGAATGGGCATGCAGTTTAGTGTGCAACCCTCAGCAGTATGCTTCTGGGCAAGATAGATCATCTTAAAACTTCATTAAACCTCAACATATGTCTCCATGTGATAGACAACAGATGTAGTTTTTGCTTGTCATTTAAATAGTGTGCACAGCAGAAAGCGAACACAAAGCTCAGTGTTTGTAGCATCACAGCCACACTTCTCTGGTATCTGAAAACAGTTTGTGTGGAAACAACACTGCCAAGGCTGGGAGAGAGGATCCAGAGAACTATCCCCAGTTTTACAGCATCACAAACCATCCTGTATCCAAACAGCTAAAGGCTTTGACAAGCAGTGTTGCTTACGTGCAATCTATTATTCTTTAAGGATAAAGTTTTCATTAGAGCTCATATAAAGAATCTTGATATTCCACATCTACCTCAAATTCTCACCTCTCACTGGGAGGGAGTGCACAAGGAAGAATAAAAGATATCTTTTTGAAGCAATGAGGTTCAAACATGACTCAGGTTTTTAAACATGACACACTGCCCTCTGCTCCCCACACTAGCTATTGCTTCACACCTCTGCTTTCCTGCCTCTGATCCACACAGACCTTACCCTGGGAAGTTTGGTACCAAACAACACAACTGTCAGAGTGAAATGATTATCAAAAATTCAGCAGTTGCATTCACACTGTAGTAAGGCTTTCCATCAACTCTCCTGCTAGGGCAGATGCATTTAATTTGGCATTCTGACAATTTAAGGACAGATAAATAGCGCTTAATCATGGAATCATAGAGTGGTCTGGGTTGGAAGGGACCTCAAGGATCACAGAGCTCCAACCCCCCTGCCACAGGCAGGGCCACCAACCTCCAGGCCTGGAGCTACACAAGGTTGCCCAGGGCCCCAGCCAACCTGGCCTTGAACACCCCCAGGGATGGGGCACTCACCCCCTCTCTGGGCAGCCTGTTCCAGCCCCTCACCACTCTTCCTGTAAAAAACTTCCCCCTAATATCTCCTCTAACCCTTCCCTCCTCCAGCTTCACTCCATCCCCCTTGTCCTGCCAGTCTCTGCCCTTTAACAAGCCCATTTTCCCCGCCTGTGTCTCTGCTCCCGTCAGGGCCTGGCAGGCTGCAGTGAGGTCGCCCCACAGCCTTCTCTTCTCCAGGCTGACCCAGCCCAGCTCCCTCAGCCTCTCTCTGTAGGGCAGCTGCTCCAGCCCTCTGAGCATCTCCATGGCCACGAATCCTCCTTTTGTCTGCACACCCACCTGGTAACTCCCAGTGATATGGCACAACATCCACAAACTCTTCAACTACTAGTTACACAAGCTGTTTCCTTTTAACTCCCTCCCCTCTGTCAAGACTTCTTTGAGTAAATAGATTCAGCAAGTATCTAAATAAACTGAGTCTGGGGAAGTATAGCAGCCTTTTGACTTTAAGTTCCAATTCCCAACACTTTGACCCTTCCTCAAAACAGCAACAGCAGCTCAGATAATCACACTGAGCCAAACATTAAAGCTACTCCTACCCAGCAAACACTCTGCCTCTCTGATGAAAACAACCCCAGGCTGAAATCCTGTGCAGAAATAGAGTTTCTCCTCAGTTCATTAAAACATGAAGCCCCTCATTTCAGTAACATTCCAGCAGTCATCCTTTCAAAAGGCTGTGTTGTGTAATACCTGAACAAACTTAAAGATGGCAAAGGCAGGAGCACTGTCTTCAGCATACAGGAAGCCTAAAATACTGAGGAGCTGGGTGTTGAAGCAGCTGTCCCCCAGGCCCAACAGAAAGCTGCAGAATATGGCCACCTCTTTGCTGAAGGAGAAAGCAAATCAAATTTAAAAGCCATTCATTCAAACAGCTTACACACCTCTCAAACATTCTCACATTCCAAGTAAGCCTGCCAAAACCAGAAGTTATCAAACTTTACATTTCCCTGGGTAAGAACTGGGAATGTTTGGCAGAAAGAATAATTTCATCAGATTCTCATGTTTTTGAATGCTAAGCCTTCTGTTCCTGTTACCCACACTCAATTCTACACTGAGTTAGACCCTCTAGAACAACTAATTTTGGTGCTTGGAGCCACAAAGGCTGATTAAAAGCTGAGACACACATGGTGAGTTCATAAACACTGCAGGAGGATTAGAGAAATACCAGTTCATTTTGTTCTTTAACTGGAGTATTTTTCTGGAGTCACCTGCACAGGCACAAATGTCTCTTAAGTGCCAAGTTATCAGCTCTGCCTCCATGAGTGGACAACACTATTTTCATACAACTTGGCAAAATATACACCCCAAAAGAAAGCCACAATGAGGAGATAAAGCAGAGATGAGATAATTCTTCCCCTGACACTGAGCAGTATACCACAAGGCAGCATTCCATGGCTCTAGGTAGACCAAATGGACTTGACAAAGAGCATTCAAAGACATTCAGAGAACAGCACAAGGCTGGTGCTCTCTGCAGAGCCCAGAGCTGTTTCATGATAAACTCAATTCCTGACAGAGTACAATAGCTGCTGGTCTCACTGTTGCACTTGATATCAGCAGTGTCAGCTCTCAAGGACAGAACTGCTACCAAATATTCCCATGCTTTTCATTTTCATGCCATTTAAATCCCTAAGTTGGGCACACACTGGCAGAACAGCTACTTTTAATAAAAACAGAATCCCTGGAAGCCTCTTCTACAGAGTCACTGCCCAGAAAAGCAGCTTTAAGGAATTTTCTATTAGAGGAACAAGCTCTTTATAGACAACTTGAGTCCCAGCAGCCAAAGGGAAAAGCTCACATACCTTGGAATCATATAAGCAGTATCATCTGTTCCTTCCATGGGAGCAATAGGGGCATTGTTTGGCATGTTGAAAAAGATTAAATAAAAGGCTATGAAATGCACAATGATGCCTAACATCACCACAGGGTTCCTCCCAAAGCGGCTGTTCTTGCTCAGCAAGCCAAAGATTCCCCCACCTGTAGGAGTGGAAAAGATTGGCTAATTAAGAAATCAGAACTGAAGATATACTTAAATACTGTTTAAAAAAAAACTCCAAAGCTTAGAGGATAAACTTCCCCACATTGGATAACTGAAAGATGGGCAGTTGTGAAAATAAGTCTCAAGGAGTTTGCCAGATCTGCCAGCCCCATTTGCCTGATGACAACAACCTTGGGGTTGCTAGACATGCCTGGGAAATGTGGACAGGAGATTTAGCAAATCATTGCTGATGAAAACATTTAACAGTTTTTGCAAGGATTTTCCCAGCAGCCACTGCTCCCTCCAGCACTGCAACAGCATTCTGTGAAAACAGACAGCCTTGTGCTCAGCTCTTAATTGATATAGGATACATAGGATCCCAGACTGGTCTGGGTTGGGAGGGACCCCAAGGATCACAGAGCTCCAACCCCCCTGCCACAGGCAGGGCCACCAACCTCCAGGCCTGGAGCTACACCAGGTTGCCCAGGGCCCCATCCAACCTGGCCTTGAACACCCCCAGGGATGGGGCACCCACCACATCTCTCTATGGATCTAAGTTGCTAATGAACACAGAGAATCATGTTTGGTTTGCTGGGGTGTTTTTTTTTTTAAACACTGTGTTTGTGTTGAAGTGAAAAAGTCATTTACTTCATGAACATTATCTATATTCAGTTTTGAATATCAGATCTCATTGAACACAAGCTAACTCTTTTAAAGAAAGAAGTCTTAAACTTATGACAAAAAGTATTGCACTAAAGTTGCCACATCACTTAAGAAATAATAATAATCTAAACAGAATGCTCTTTAGAGCTGAAACCTCTCTACCACCACTGCAGCCTAGTGATTCTCTCATTCTGAGGCTAATGTATTTCTTTGCACTAACCCAAAAAGAACAGAGAATCTTAGAATTAATAATTGTCAGTATTTCACACCCAGGTCTGGAATCACTTCACCTGGCATAAGGTACAATTCACAGCACAACAGGGAGCCAGGGTGGCAGTTTGATTTCTAATGTTTCTCTTAGTGTTTTCAATATTTTGAGTAGCTTCATCATCTTAATCCTCTCTTTGTCTGTAAGACAGTAAGTTTAGACTCACCTAAAATTTCTCCAACACCAATAAAAATACCAGAGAGACCAATGAGGCTTTTCTCTTCACTGCCAAACCTATTGACAGCACCAATACATGTTCCATACACTCCAGAAAAGAAGGTTAACTCCAAACCTTTGAAAGGAAACAAATTGATAGATTAGGAAAATTAAAGATGCTTTATGTCTAAAAGATGGTTTACATATTCAAATGAGGCATAATTGAAATAATTAAGGCATTTTAAATTATGTAATTATTACATTCTCCTATGCCAGCTTACAAAAACTATAGTAGAAAGACACTGTGCCACTGGTCAGTGCCCCAAACCCATACATTCAGCACTGCTCCTGTTAACACAACTTCTACATATAGCTGATATCTGCTTTTCAAGAGCTTTAGAATTTGATGTGTAATGTTTGCTTCCCTCCAAGTTCTGGCATTCTTAAGACAGACTTCCTGCACCCCCAAATATCACAGAATTACAGAGCTGTAGGTGTTGGAAGGGGTCTCCAGAGCTCATGGGGTCCAACCCCCTGCCAAAGCAGGGTCCCTAGGACAGGGCACACAGGTCGGTGTCCAGACAGGGCTGGAATCTCTCCAGAGAAGGAGACTCCACACCCCCTGGGCAGCCTGTCCCAGGGCTCCCTCACCCTCACTGGGGAAAAGTTCTTCCCCATGTTGGTGTGGAACTCCCTGTGCTCCAACTTGAGGCCATCACCCCTTGTCCTGTCCCCACAGACACTGAGAAGAGGCTGCCCATGTCCCCCTGTGTCCCATCCTTCAGATACTGATAACCATTGATCAGATCCCCTCTCAGGCTGCTTCTCTCCAGGCTGAACAGCCCCAGCTCACTCAGCTTTTCCTCACAGGGGAGATGCTCCAGGCCCCTCATCATCTCTGTAGTTCCTCTGGACTCTCTCCAGAAGATCCCTGGCTTTTTTATCCCAGGTAGCCCAGCACTGGACACACTCCAGGTGGGGCCTGACCAAGGCAGAGTAGAGGGGGAGGATCCCCTCCTGTGACCTGCTGGCAGGTATATGAACTGCAAACCCTCAAGAAGGGCTGAACTTCGAGCAATCTTAATAATCCAACCATCAATTTTGGACATAAAAGCCTTATGGTTGGGATTTTTCCTTCATAAAGTGGCGATATTGGCCAACAGCCACAAGATGGCAGCAGCTCTATTTCCCAAGCTGGAGTGATTTATTTATCCCACCACCTGTATAAGCAAATTCCAGATTAACGGGGCAAACCCAAACTGACTCCCTCCCCTTGTTATCTTGCTTCACACTCCCACTTCACTAAGCATCTCAGAGGAATTCAAGTTAGTTCATCTGGGTTACACAACACTGGAGATACCATGATGTAAACTAACTCATCAGCTGCTGCTAAGTACTATTATTGTTTCTCTACCAGAAGCTGACCACAGCCTCCAGCAGATGTTTGGGTGCTGCTAACAGTCTGCTCCCATCTAAGCCTTCTTCATCTACAAGAGCTAACAACGATTTTTCATAACAGGGACTCATCTGAGGTTCTGAAAATGTGCCTATTCTTCCTGGAACTTCATTTCATCATGAACAGAACTAGGTATGAAGGCACAAGAAACCCCCCCTAAAAACCCTGATGAAGCATCCCAATGATATTTTGAATATTTTAAAGTATTTTTGTAGCAGAATCTCTTGAGCACATGGCAAAAGCAAATGTACTTCTATTCTACAGCTCATACCTTAACAATTGCAAGGCAAGTTTGCAATCCCAACTAAAGTTACTAAAAAAGAGAACTCCTGCCACAGCAAATACTAATGACAACAAGAGTTGAAATCAGCTGAACGTTTTCCCCAGTAGAACCAGTGGAGGCTGTTAGAAATCTCCCATACCTTAATGAAGGCGATGCTGGAAGTGTAATGCACAAAACCCTATTTTAATTCAAATATAACTGCATCAAACAACCTGCAACCTATTGACATGGTAATGTCAAATCCCAAACACACCAGCTAGGGAAGTGCTGCAGAGCTACAGAACTGCAGTCCTGCCCTGGAGTGAAAATCCTAACACCCCCCTACACGATTACACACCCCACTTGCCTTATACCTGTGTAGGCTGTTGTAACGCTGAGAAGCAGCATCTCTTTGGTGAAACTCAACGTTATAGATTTCTCTGTGAAGACAAAGTAATGGAAGTTAATGGAGCTTCTGATTACACTGGTAAGTGAATCTACACCTTTTTTTTGTTCTCTGCTTAAAGCCAAAATAGGTTAGTTATGCAAACTGTGACCTTATTAAACAAGTAAACATTTATTTACCTTAGTAAACAAGGTGCTAAAAACCCAGCCTGCCCTTTAAAAGCAGTGTCCTGATCACTTTTGGTAAGAAATGCAAGAGAGGAGAATATTAAAGAGGGGATCAGAGTTTTCAATTAACTGAGAATTGTCTGTCCTTTGTCTTTACTATCGCTCAGGTCGTGGTAATTGTCTCCTGAAAGGGGAAGTAAATTCTCAGGAAAAAAATGAAGTTGCATCAGACTTCAATGGAAACTGCAGGTGCTTCAGTTCCAAACTGTTGCCTTTAAGTGTTATGATTAGGTGACAATATAAAACAACGTGTAACTTCATCTTTATCTTCTGCTAGCCTTTTAAAAAAAGAAAACAAGAAAATAGACACAAAATAACACCACAAAACAGCAGCAAAACTTCCCCTTCCCAAACTCTCATGCACAAGCTTTGCCAGGTGGTGACCTGTTCTCTTCTGGAGCTCATCTACAGAAGGAAGCTGCTGTGAAATAGCTTGGATCTGAAACTACATCAAGGAAGCACCTCTCTGAATTTCTCCTGGGCTATATTAGTAGGGAATTGAAGTCTACTTCACTTTGCTTGCAGGCAAGTTTTACCTGGATGATACTGTCACCTGCAAGGAGCCAGCTCACACCAGTCACACCCCAACAGCAATGAGCCACAGGGTAGTTCAGTGGTTACAAAGCTTTTCCAGTTGCAAGCTCAGGTTTGGCTAGGCTCAAAATCTGTACTGGAAAGGATGTGTTAGTAGTTTGAAACAACTCTTATTTGAAGTAGTACTTACTGAAGGCTGCCACTGCTCTTGTCATTTTGCTTTGTGCAGACCTGGATAAACAAATGACAATGAAAATGGAAAAAGAATAACTACATTGCTAGAAGGCAGCTTCATTTTTCAAATTTCCTGCCCATTTTCTAGCTCAGCATTACATACTGGAATATATTAATATATTATTAAAGTTTATGTGAGTCTAAACTACTAACTACAACTTATTTGCCTTCTGGGCTAGTGAAAGTCATTGAAGAATTACCATGATTGTCAGAATCTTCCTACTGAGCATTTTTAGCACTGAACATTTTTTCACTGCCATACTTAGTGATGTTTTTCTAACACCTTCATTGTTCTTTGTATCAAGCAAAAAAATACTTAAACCCATGCCTCAGGGTATGCCTTTTGCCCTTCACCGAGGACAAGAGAGACTATGAAAGGCAGATTTGTGTTTGATAATAATCAGTGGAGAAAAGAGGTTTAAAAAAAGAGGTATCTTTCCAAAGGCACTTACTCATTAATGGAAAAACTTCCTGTGCAGTACTGCACTCCACCCTGGAGAATATGCCATCTAAAGAACATTAGTTCTCACTTGTTAAGGTACAGACACTTTTCTATTCAATCTGCAAATTCTATAGGTTGTCCACAACATTTATGTTTCCAGTTCAGAGGGGAGGTGAACGTGATGTTCCACTGAGGAGCAGCAGCACAGACCAATGTATGTGACTTGTTATTGCCACAACTACTTACGAGCTGTCCTCCAGGATTTCACTAGCAGAATCTTCCTCCCCTGGAGCTTTTGTGTCCTCCTGTTTCCTAATCAGAAAGAACAGAACTGTGCCCACCAGACTGATAACAGTCAGAGCAATGAAGACAGTTCTGCGATCGCTCTCTGTGGAAAAACAAACAAGGCTCATAACTAGATGTGCAAAAGCAACTCAAACCAGTTCAACTCCCTTCAAAGAACTAATACAGATACACCACTTGCAGATAGACTAAGCTAAAATGCAGACTGATTTTCTAACTCACCTTCCACGTGGAGCCAAAGGGACCCAGCTGCTGGCAAATTCCTGTCTCAGTTTTATGATGTCAATAAAATATTGGCATATTAAAGAGTGTCACTTGCATTTTCTGCCATGCAAAGGCCACAACCAAGGATGAGCCAATTAACAAAGGAAGTGCATAAATTATTAGCAGAAAAAGGTACATCTTTCAAGACTTAAATAATTCAGCTGGGATGTTGCAAACTATCCCAAAACCCTCTTGATTTCTAAAAAAACAAAACCCCAAACCAGCTCTTTTCCAGGATCAGAAATAACAGTGCTGTAACATCATGAACTGATAGGTTTGTAAGCACACAGGCCTTAACCCCACCAGGAATTCTCACTGACACGGGGTACTGAGTGCAGCTGGAGGGAGGCAACTGCTGCCCCATGCTCCAGCCAGCAAGTGTACATAGAACACAGAAGCCACTCCTGTTCACAGATACTAAGAAGAAGGGGAAAAAAAGTCAAGAAACAGCTAGGAGTTGTGGTGAACTAGTGTATGATTCTGAAAAATACTGCCTACTCTTGTATTTACTCCTCCTTTAGCTTAGGGGTAAATGTAAAGTTGTTCTACATTGATTAAAACCAGCCTGCCTATGATTCCTGGCCAAAGGGAATGTGCTTCACCTTGAAATGCTTGCAATATTCCTATACAGGTAAGTAAAAGGAAGGAGGAATTATCTTTAAATGCTGTTAAATCTTCTGACAGAAGAGCTTCTTGAGAGCAGTCCTGCTGAGGAGGACTTGGGGATTCTGGTGGATGAAAAACTCAACATGAGCCAGCAGTGGCTACTGCAGCTCAGAAGGGCGATGGGATCCTGGGCTCCATCAGCAGAGGGGTGGCAGCAGGGACAGGGAGGGGATTGTCCCTCTCTGCTCTGCCCTGGGAGGCCCCAGCTGGAGTCCTGTGTCCAGAGCTGGGGCCCAACACAAGAAAGATGTGGGGCTGTTGGAGAGGGGTCAGAGGAGCCACAGAGATGCTCAGAGGGCTGGAGCAGCTCCCCTATGGAGAGAGGCTGAGGGAGCTGGGCTGGGTCAGCCTGGAGAAGAGAAGGCTGTGGGGGGACCTCACTGCAGCCTGCCAGTCCCTGAAGGGAGCAGAGGAACAGGAGGGGATTCAACTTTTTAAAAGGATAGACAATGGCAGGACAAGGGGGATGGATTAAAACTAAAGGAAGGAAGGGTTAGATCAGATATTAGGGGGAAGTTCTTTGCAGAGAGAGTGATGAGGGGCTGGAACAGGCTGCCCAGAGAGGGGGTGGNCACTCTATGATTCTATGACAGCAACATTCTTAATAAGTCAAGGCATTTAAAGATGGGGGGAAATGAATCAGCAGAACTCCCATGTTGATCGCTCTATCCTGTGGTTAGCAAGAGTCATGGAATTGGTAACACACAGAATTTCAGGCCCACCAGGTTCAAAGGGTCTCCAACACTTCCAGTAAAATTTAAACCATCATGTTATGGGCCAAGGGCTGTTGAACACGACCTTTAAAAATTAACCAGCACTGCACTACCATGCCCAAGTCTGTGGGGCAGGGACACCTTCACTGGAACCAGGCTGCTCAAGCCCCATCCAACCCAGCCTTGAACACTTCCAGGGATGGGGCACCTCCCTGGGCAGCCTGTTGCAGTGTCTCACTACCCTTGTAGTGAAGAATTTCTTCCTAAAATCCATTCTAAACCTGCCCCCTTCCAATTTAAAAGCACTTCCCCTCATGCTATCACTCCATGCCCTTCTAAAAATCCCTTCCCTCATCCTGCTGGCCACACTCCTTTTGATGCAGCCCAGGACACGGTTCACTTTCTGGGCTGTGAGCACACATTGTCAGCTCATGTTGAGCTTCCCATCCACCACCACCCCAAGCCCTTCTCTGCAGAGCTGCCCTCCATCACTTCATCTCTCAGCCTGTATTGAGGATAAGGATTGCCCCAGCCCAGGTGCAGGAACCTTGCACCTGTCCTTCCTGCACTACTTTATGCCAGCACAATGATTAGTGCAGCCATGAAGCAAGCCAGGATGGTTTCCCTTTCTCTTCCTTCATTTCACAGGCTAAACAGTCTCCAACCTGATTCAGAAAGACTGTCTACACCAGGCACTAACTTTGGGACAGGATAGCATGCATATCAAGCATACAGCCATCCCAGAATACCCTCCACCAAAACAAATGTGTATTTTGGCATCTACACAGGAAAATCCCAGAGCAGCTATTGCAGAGAACCTTGTTCTAAACCAACATGCTGAAGAATTTCATAGGTAATATCATAAAAGAAGGTACTCAAAGCACCTGCAGGAAAACAACATCCATGAGTACCATGGAACACTACTCATATTACAACATATTAAAAAAAAAAAAAGTCTATCTACCAAGAAGTCAGAAAAAAGTCTGCTGTTGTGTGAGTTTTCTTGCCACTTCCAGTTCATTAATCCATCTGTTTATTCATGCTACAATATTGTAAAGGATGGTGTCCTATATAAAGAAGGAATACCCACCTGATATATGAGTTTTTCCTTGCCAAGCAAAGTATATGTAGAGGTTTCCAAAAAATAAGCTGTAAAGAGAAAGGGTAACAAGGGTGAACCAGACTTTTTGTGGTAAGATTGAGGTTGTAGCATCACAGTGGCACTATTCTATACAAACAATAGTATGGTGTAATTGTGAAAGAAATCAAGACACTGATCACTCTCCACACAAACTGCTTACTCTAGAAAAACTTCAACCTCAGTGGAGGATTCTTCCCCATAATGCTGGGGAAGACACAAGGTGGTAGCAAAAATGAGCAAATCTGTCTCTGTGTTGCCTCTCTAATCTTGGAAGAGTACAGGTTAGAATGCTGAGGTGCTTGAGGAGATGATTTTGTAATGCTTCCTTAGAAGAGACCGATGTCTTGCCTGAAGTATCACCCCAGCAATGCTAGCTTGGTTGTTAACAGCTCAGAAGTATGTCACTGGTTCAGAGGGATGTTCTACTAACCCACAACAGCACAGCAATGCCACCTAGCACAGGCTCAGCAGCCACAGCCCTTTTGCCATTCATTCCGCTCATTAACTCCCAATATCCAGAGCTGCTGTTTTAGGGGTGCTCAAGGTCTCTCTCTTCAGGAACCATTTGCAGACCTCTTGCCCCAGAATGTGTTTGATTCCTCTTCTTCCTTTTCTGTATTACACACTCTCCTGTGGCAGCAAGCTCCAGAAGTTTAATCACCCCTTGTGTGAAAATCTGCCTCAAAACCAATTCTCTTCTAGTTTTACCAAGTGACCTGAACTGCAGGGCAGTAACATTCAGGGAGGAACAGCTCTGCATCCAGCTCACCTGCTGCCTTGTGCTTTAGCAGCCCATCAGTAGAATCCTTCTCAGTTTTTCTCCAAAGAGTCCCAGCCTTTCCAGTCTCTCTTCAAGTGAGGGGCCCTATTTTCTTGCACACTTTTGTTATGCTTCCCTGTACCCCATTGTATTAGAGGCATAAACCATATCTGTACAGAGTACTCCATGGCAGCAAGACAGCATCTACTACCTCAGTCTCACGACCTTTCTTGATGCTCCATCAACCAAAAAAGCCAGTGAAGCTTAATACCAGAGTGTTATCAACAAGCTCTCTCTTCTCACTGCCAGGTCCAACTTCAGTATCTCCAGATCAACTTGCTGTGGAGCAGCAAAAGGCAGCTGCTCCCTCAGGAAAGGAGGGCTAGGAGTCATGGGGAATAATACACCCAGAAGAGAAGGTATCTCTCCAGCTAGAGCCCAGCCCCACAGTACTTCAGGAAGGCAAGCAAGGGAGACCCAAAGATTGTAGCCAAGAGCCCAGACCAATCGTAGAAGCTTGTGTTGACAAGGCAGGTCTGAGGTCAAGCCAGGAATCCAGTCCACAAACCAAAGTCAGGTCTACTAATTGCCAGGCAGGTCTGCAGTGACCAAGCCAAGATCCAGCCTAAATCACCAAGCACCAGAGCCCCAGCTACAGCCAGGTGAGAAACCAGTAGCCCTCCAAGGCAGCTCCAGGAGAAGCAAAGTGCCAGGGCAGAGCTGAAATGGGGCTCCTGGGCCCAGGGGCAGACGGGAAGGGTGTGGTGGAGGCCCCAGGTGAGGCAGTTCAGGGCCATTAGAGCTTAATTAGTGCATTCACATGTTAGCACAGCCCTCCACAATCAACAAGATGCCTGTTACACGTGTGAAACGCTCCCCTGAGGGAAAGGTATCTGTTCAGCACGTTGAGAGCAGATGTTTTGATATACCTGACTTTTGTTCATTGCTCTGTAATGCACAACAGTGACAGAAACGCTGCTCCTGGCCTCCCCTGGCTGCAGGTACCAGGGGAGGATTTTTCATGCATTCTCCCACTTACCAAAAAATGTGGAGAACAAAAGAAGCAGCAGCAGCTTACCTGGACTGTAAGAGTGCCCAAAACACTCCACTGTTCCTCCCAATGGTGTTTTCATCAGAATTTACAGTCAAGCAATTTCCCTGTGCTGTCCAGAGCACTGAAACATACCCAATATAGGAAACAATATTTTAGAGGTATATTCAAACATACCAAAGAATAATAAGCAGAGTAAGAACAATGCTTACCAGCAGCTGCAATGCCAATAAAAACAGAAGCAGTGTAGAAAGCCCACGTAGCAGGCTGGATAAAAACTGCAATGTACAGGCTAGAATAGAACAGAGCAGTTTACTGAACACAGACTTAAGGGGGACAATGCTCTTTAGCAATCAGATATATCAGCTGCTTCTAAACCAGCTGCTCTCTCCTGAGTGATGCTGGAAAATATTTCAAGGCCACATATGAAAAAAGGGTAATGTTTTTACCCCACTAAGCATGCAGAATTTTATATATATATATCATGTATATAGTATATACATACACTATATATATATTAGTGGTTTATCTGAGACCACAGCCTGAACTCCACAGTCAGCAAAGTCTGGAAGCGCCCTGTTTCCAGTTGGCTGATGTGCTCTGTAGTTACACATCAAACAGTACACAGAGTTACCCCTGAAAGCTGCCTTCCTTAGCCAGCACAATGTCCTGTATGGCATGGGAGCCTTGGGTGTGACAAAGGAAAGAAAGATTTCAAAGGAAGCAGAGAAAGATCCAAACTGAATACCCACCTGTAAAATACACCACTGAGAACCATGGAGAGCTGAGGTCCTGCTATTGCCACTACTGAAGGGGATACCAGATTTGATGCAGAGAATACTCCATAAATAATGGACATGCTGCATAAATAAACAACAAAAGAGATTAAGTACTTGGAATAAAACATAGGGTGTATGTGTAACTGATTTAACAACAGAAGATCTTTTGGCAGGACAAGGGAGAATTGGCAGGACAAGGGGGATGGATTAAAACTAAAGGAAGGAAGGTTTAGATGGGATATTAGGGGGAAGTTCTTTGCAGAGAGAGTGGTGAGGGGCTGGAACAGGCTGCCCAGAGAGGGGGTGGGTGCCCCATCCCTGGGGGTGTTCAAGGCCAGGTTGGATGGGGCCCTTGGCAACCTTGTGTAGCTCCAGGCCTGGAGGCTGGTGGCCCTGCCTGTGGCAGGGGGGTTGGAGCTCTGTGACCCTTGGGGTCCCTTCCAACTCAGACCATTCTATGATTCTATGAACACTCAGTCGATTCCAAAATAGCCCGTGAAGTTTACACAGAACTTAAGTAACTGTGCAACCTGCATGGTCCAATATGTCCTTCCTTCCTTCTGTTACCTGCCCCTCCTTGGACTCTACATGGGATCTTGGACTCTACAACAGCCCCTAGATTGCTGAACAAACTCCCAGAGGATTGCAGGGAAGCACATTGTGTCATTTACAACACACAGTTGTCAAACTGCCTTAACAACAGCTACTGGTTTTTGCACACAGTACTTCTAGGAGTATGAGGCTCTGGAACATTCTCTATCAGTGAGGTTTTAATTTTCTGCCAATTAAACCAGCAACATTTTTATAGATACATTTTGTGTCAGAGGTATTTTTAGTTTAAACTAAGATAGGAAACCCTCCAAAGCAGTAACCAGGTTTTCCTATATGACAGCTTAATTTACAATTAAATTTAATTTAATTATAAAAGGTCTCTCCCTGATCACACTTGGTGAGTTTGGCTACACCAGAGCAACAAACAGACAGGACAGCTCTTCATGGCTTTGCCTCTCATCACCCTGACTGCTCCCTTCGTGTTTATGTGGCAGTACTTCCTGGAGGCTGATCCTCACCACCTGCCTTACACAAACACAGGCAAGCAAACAAAGCCTTAGTCAGCAGTTTGATTTCTTTTAAAACTTTCCCATTCTTCATCTCCTAAGAAAAAAATGCTGGGAATGTGATGACCATATTGTGTTTTTCCTCCCTACATAACATGCAAAACAGATGGGTAGTTTAGCTGTAAGTAACTCAGTGTAGAACTAGAGCGAGTGCAAGAAGCCCGTGCTCTAACCTCCTTTGAGTGTGTTCTGAAATTGCAAAGTCAGCAGAACACTACAATCTCTTGGGAGTATATCTCTACCAAGTGGAGTTATAACTACCTTCACCCCGCAAGGAGCAAAGTAGTAAGAAGATCTGTGTAAATTACCTTGTGTAGCCACTGCCATGAAAGTCCGTGTTGTTTAAATTCGTGATAACAGTTTGCTATGAGGGGAGAAATCACAGGTGGTTATGTGTTGGAATCTCTCTGGTAGGTTGAGAACACTTGCATCAGTTTGAAGTCAGCAGCAAATGTGAATTCATCATTAGTAGACTCTACAAAACATCATTTAAAGCACCAACTGCATCTCACAACACCTCCACAGGGAAGGTGAAGGAGATACCTGGCAGGGAAACATCTATGTTTGTAGCTGTGATGATTTCACCAGAGGCCTTAAAATACCTCACAAAATCAGTCAACAGTTCTCTTAGGTAGACAAGCATGACTATCTTAATTTAAAAAGTGGAAAAAGAAGGAGAAGTTTCAAAATACTCTTTAATTTGACCTAGCGTTGAGCTTCTGATTAGAGTTCCCATTCTTTCAGGCTTCCCGTTATTTCTCTGTTCCTTTTTTTTTTCCCCTTGAATCAGCTTTAGACATCACAAGACCATGTAATTAGTTGAATTAGCAGGCAGATCTAATTGAAAGTCACTTGCAATGACTTTAATGACAATAAATTACATGATCACTAGGTCCAGTTCAGCAAGATGCTGTGAATTCACTGCGGAATGTCTAAGAACTTAGGGACACTCTCAGGCTGCACTATGCCTTTTACAAAAACTACTCCAATTATTTATCTAACAGGGTAAAGGACATTTAATATGTCTGAGCCCAGAAAAGTATTCTTCTCACATGGATGAAAAGAGAAGCTGCAAGGCTTGTAGGCTCAAGGGGCATGTTGCAATCTAACTGTCCTTTAGGCATAGAACTAACATCAAATGCACTGCCAACTCCCTCAGTTAGATCTGGGCTCAGTGTGTCTGTAGCAGGATTCTGAGAATTTAAGTAGTTAACAGCACAATCTGCTTTTCATAGTAAATTTGGATTATGTTCCACCCAGTTTTGCTTCAGCACACACAGAGATACACAACACTAAAACAGTAAATTACTTATTCAGATGGAAGGTGACTTGGCAGTTCTGTCAATTGTGGAAGTCTGACTACTTGTCAGATGTTATCCTCATACTCCCCCTCAGTGTCTAGTTTGGTAGCACAGAAAAACATGTCAGATTAGGAAAAACACTCTTATTTTAATTTAGTTTTTTTTTAAATTTTAAAAAAATTTAGTTTAACTTACCATAATTAACAATGGTTAATTATAACAACTTAGGCAAATATTTTGAATATCATATATATCTCATATATAATAACCAGAAATACAGAGCAGCCAATGTAATTCAATTGTTAAATATGTCAAGTGTCAAAACCAGACACTATTTTAAAGTTAAAATGTTTTATAGGATTCATTATCTACTTTCTAAGCAATCAGAGCTACATACGTAGGTATGGTATCTTCAAGAACACTAATCATCCAGTTAATCAATTTATTTAACACTAAACCAAAAGAAAGGAGACAAAACTTCAAGGTGTTTTGCACATTTTAAAAATGCCAAGTAAAGCAGCTCTTAGATGATGGGACACAAGAGACAAGAAAGGATGAATAGCTGGGAGAGAAATGCAGCACGTTTTGAAATTCCCACCTACCGCAATATTTCCACATGTCTGGAAAGCAGTGAATAGGAACATAAATGAGATCCCCAAAATAATGACATTGAAAAGTTTTTTGGATTCAGGAGACATTTTGTTTTCTTGCCAAGTCCTCAGCTTCAGCCTGGAAAAGCTCTATTTCCTTTTAAAAAGTTTCCTCTTAACCTCTGTTAGAAACAAACAGGCAAAAAGAAAATATAAAAAGATAGCTTCAAAAATGGAAGAATTTAGGGCTGGGTTTTTACCTGCTAGGACATAACCATCAATGAATTAAGAAATCTGGTAGCTTTCTTAAATAATCTGCAGCAAAATCGCTAACAAAAACCCCCAAAACAAGCCCACAAAGTGGAGTCTGATGCAAAAGGTAAAGACCAAGGTTCTCTCTACCTTTTCCCATGGAGTTACCAGGGCAGACCTGCAGTATGTCACTTCTTCACGACATCTCCTTTCCTCAAAGCAGTTTTTCAAACATCACAGGAGTTAATCCCCTCCATTTCTCCTCTTTGCTCTGAATCAGAATGCTGGTGGCAGCTTTTAAATCACCTGACGAAGGAAAGACGAGACATTGGAACACAAGAGTCATTTCTATGCATGTTGGACAGGAAATAAGGAACATTTCACAATCTAGATCAGCTGACTGAGCCCTTGAGCACCATGGGAAATGCAGTTTTAGATAAGTACACTTTTTTCCCTCCTTAAAAGGGTGGAAATCTCCTATTCCTTAAGAGATCTGTAGTAGTTGGTTGGGTTTTTTTTTTAAATGACATATTCTATCCACTAAACAATACCCAACAAGAAACTCAGATCTAAGAAAACTAATTCAAATATACACAAACTCACTTCAAAGCAAAAATGACTCCCACCAGGGGAACACAGTATCTCTCAGTGTCACCAACACACACGCTCTGCACAGGGCTTCTGCCTTTCGCTGTCTCAGCGACTAAGGGGAGGAAAGATTCTTCATAATCCTCCCCTGCTCTGCCTCAAGGAACAACGTTCCTTTGTAGTGATAAAGTGCTCTTAATTTTACTTCACAGTAATTTTTTTGAAGTAATAAACTCCAGAGCAGTTGATCTCTTTGTTAAAACGTCAGCACAAGTGAAAGAGAAGATCACACATCCTGTATCAACTGAACAGCAGTTGCTACTGCTGCTCCATCCTGCTGGGCCTCCAAGTCAGGACTACAGCGTCCAGTCAAACCAGCCCCACTTAACTGATGGCCAGAGAGGGAAGGAAATACAGAATTAAGTAAATCGTTGGATTTTACCTGTGCTATCTACAGGAAAGGACTTAAATACAATCCGTACCCCAGCTATTGTAAGGTATCTAACTCTCTAACTCCTGAACTGCATCTTCTAAAAACATAGAGTTATTACTTTGTCCAAGAAAGTCAGAGGCTGCTTTAAAGATTAGACCATCAAGATGGTTTGGTTTTTAATAGGAGCAATGCTCTCTTCTTTTTCTGGATTACAAGCTTAATTTTTAAGATCCTCTAAGCACCCCATCCCACTCCCACCTCCTTCCCCTTGTGCCAGCATAACCATTCCTCTGGCTGCACAACAAACTGGGCTGGTGTGCCAGACCACGGCAGCCTGTGTTGATTTTAAGTGGCTTTAGGACTAGTGAATAAGGGACACGGGAAATTCCCCCCCCCATCCCGTCACTTTACACAAACCATTATAGACTTCAGATTTCTCCATAGAGAAAGGGCTTCAGCAAATGAAATGACAACATTTCCATCAAAACTCTCGGGGTGGGGAAACCTAAACCAAACAAGAAGTCACCAGGCAGCGAGGAGCAATGCAAAAGGACGAGTTTATTTGCTTTCTTAAGCTTCTGTTAGCAAGAAACAGACTGTTGCGTGTGGGTTTGTATTGGTATCCCTGCTGGGTTTTATACTTCTTCAGCACAAAAGACCCCACTCAATTACAGCACGAATAAAGACTTTAAAGGGTAATACTGAACATGCTTTACCGTATCAATACTGTCATACTTTTCTAGCCGGTTTTGACAGACAGGACAGCCAGGCAGGACCATCCATCGCTGTTACAGGACGAGGGTTTGGGCATTTTATTCAGCGGGCGAAGCAACACCGAGACAGCTTCTGAGGCGGGAGAAGGAGCTTTCACCGAACTCCCTCAGCAAGCCTCAGGGAACCCGCTCGCCACCCACCTCCTCCCGGTTCCCGCTTTCCCCCGCCCGCCGCCAAAGCCCGAGCTCGCAGGGAGCGCCGTGTGCCAGGACGGTCCCCGACAGCTCCCACAGACGAGGGACACAGGCGCCGGGCTTCGCTCCAGGAGCGGTGCGGGCGGAGGGCAGCCCCCTCGCCGAAGCACCTGCACCGCTTCACCGCCGCCTGTCCGGAGAACACTTCACCCGGCACTGCTATCGGCAGGAGGGGATGGAGAGCCCACGAAGCGCCCGCCCCAGGCTGCTTCGTGACGCACAGAGACGAGAAGGACGCAGAGCAGCAGCAGCAGCCACCCCGGGGCAGCCACCCTCTGCCAGAGCCCAGGAGCCCCAACCCGCCTCCCCTCGCGGCGCGCGCCCCGCCGCGGCCGCCATTTTAAACCGC
>VZTU01016412.1:51883-67662 GCA_013400835.1 Zapornia atra
CTGCGAGACCTTCTCCCTCAGCCCCGCCGCCTGCAAGGTGCGCGCCCGCCCCGCCTCAGGCCAGCGGCGCCCTCAGGGGACGCGGGGCGGGGGGCCGGCACTGGCAGCCAGGGGAGGGGTGACCTGAGGGGACCTGGGGGCAGCCTGACGGCGCCGGGGCCGGGCCCTTTCTTGAGGCTGCCCAGGAGCTGGCGGGGGCTCCCTGAGGTACCGCTGCGGCGACCCTAATGGGGAAGGTCGGGCGGGCGGGGGGTGCGGGGAGGCTCGGCAGCACCCGCGGCGGTTTCCTCCCTCCCTCCTTCCTTCCCTCCACGTGGCGAGGGGTGCGGGCCGGGCCGGGCCCCGCGGGGGCGGGATGGAGACCCGCCGTACCTGCACACCCACGTAATTCCCATGCACCTTCCCCGGGGGGGGGCCCGGCCTGACATACAGCAGGATCTGGGGCGGCCTGTGCTCGGTGGGGATGAGTGCCAAACAGCGTTACTGCTGGGCGCAAGGAGCCAGGCGTGAGGAGCGGCACTCTGCAGCCTCGGGGAGCTTAAAATAACACGCAGGCAGCTCCATAGCCTGGCGGGTGAGCCTGAAGCTCCTCCGGGCTTGCTCAGGGAGCGCAGCTCCGGGATGCTCGCCTGCCCTGCGATCCGGCCTGCATCCCTCCCTTGGTTCCGCAGGATAACGTGGAGAGGGCAGACGCCCTCCAGCTAACGGTGGAGGAGTTTGTCGAGCGGTACGAGAAACCTTACAAGCCCGTCGTCCTGCTGAACGCTCAGGCGGGCTGGTCGGCCCAGGAGAAGTGGACGCTGGAGCGGCTGAAGCGCAAGTACAGGAACCAGAAGTTCAAATGTGGGGAGGACAATGACGGGTACTCCGTGAAGATGAAGATGAAGTACTACATAGAGTACATGGAGACCACACGCGATGACAGCCCCCTCTACATCTTTGACAGCAGCTATGGGGAGCACCCCAAACGCAGGAAACTCCTGGAGGACTACAAAGTACCCAAGTTCTTCACTGATGATCTCTTCCAGTACGCAGGGGAGAAACGAAGGCCACCTTACAGGTACAGTGCAGTGACAGTGAGATAAACTGAGCCATTTTCCATCTCACTGCCTGCTCTTAAGGAGGGAGGGGAGTTGAGTTTGGGTTTATCCTGCCTGCCTGCAGTGCTGTTTGTCTCTAGAGGGCTGTTTTATTGGAGTGCTGTAACGACCCCAGGCAGCGCTACAGGCTGGGGTGCTGTCAGGCAGAGAAGGACCTGGGGGTGTTGGGTGGCTCACCATGAGCCAGCAGTGTGCCCAGGAAGGCCAATGGCATCCTGGCTTGTGTCAGACCCAGTGTGGCCAGTAGGTCTGGGGAGGGGATTGTGCCCCTGGGCTGGGCACTGGGGAGGCTGCAGCTGGAGTGCTGGGTCCAGTTCTGGGCTCCTCAGCATCAGAAGGACATGGAGGTCCTGGAGCCAGTCCAGAGAAGGGCAACCGGGCTGGGGAAGGGGCTGGAGGGCAAATCCTCTGAGGAGCAGCTGAGGGAGCTGGGGGTGTTCAGCCTGGAGAAGAGGAGGCTGAGGGGAGACCTTCTCCCCACCTCCCCTGCCCTGCCAGGAGGGTGCAGAGAGGTGGGCGAGGGTCTCTGCAGCCAGGGGACAGGAGATGGGACAAGGGGCAATGGGCTCAAGCTGCCCCAGGGCAGGGTCAGCTCAGCTGGGAGGGAAAAGCTCTTCCCTGGCAGAGTTATGGGGATGTGGCACAGGCTGCCCAGGGAGGGGCTGAGTCACCATCCCTGGGTGTGCTTAAAAAAAGGGTAGATGAGGTGCTCAGGGATATGGTTTATCTTAGGATGTGAATGGTTGGACTTGATGATCTTAAAGGTCTTTTCCAACCTTGTGATTCTGTGTATGATTGTCTTATACAAACCAGAGCAGTAGCTTTATGTCTGCTCTTTTGCAGTGAGCATACATCTGTGACCCAGAGAGAAGGAAGGGCAAATCTTTCTCACCATTTCTGGTCCTGCCACCAGCACTGCAGTGGTTTATGGTTTCTTTTTAAGTCGCTCTACCACACTTTTTAGATGTAAAGCTACCAGAAGCTAGCAAGATTAATTTGTTGCCATGTGTACCTTCTGGCTCTCAAATTTTAAGTCCCTCAGGACTAGCTCTCCTGTTCTGCACCAGTGGCTTATGTGCAGTGAGAATCTTGTTTAATTATGAGCCAGTCCTTTTAAGGGAAAGATCTTGTGCTAGATCAGTGTGAAGCATGGAGACTCCTTCTTAGCTCCCCTGCAGAAGATTTTGAGAGAGAATAGGCATTCAAATCTGTGTAGTCCTTCCAGCTCCTGTGTGTTGGGGCTTTTCTCCCATCTGGAAGAGGACTGAAAGGACACTTCATTCCTGAAATCCAATGCAACAGCCTTTTATTTAGCCTGTTAGATCCAAAAGGGATTTCCACCTACACTTCATAGCAGTATCAGCATAAGCTGAATGCTGCCAAGTAATTAAAGTCTTTGAGTATAATTGTCAGATAATGCCTTGCCCTTTGAGTGACATGAGGCTGTGATAAGGGGTTTTTTAATAAAGTAAACCAAGGGATGAGTAACAGCTCTTTCCTCTGCCTCTTCCACATGTCTGTAGCCCAGTTGTGCTCTTGCAGGAGCAAAGTGTGAAACTAATTCCATTGAACACTGAAGGAGGTGTCTTTACAGTGTTACAACAGACCCTTTTTTATACTTCTCTTTCCTTAGAAGAACATAATAATGCTGGGATCAAATGCAAAAGCACATGGGGGAACCAGTTCCTAGTAGAAATTGCATACAATTCCAGAACTGGGAATCATTTATCCAGGTTATAGGTAAGCTAGGTGACAGGGTTGTGGCTTGCCAAACATCTTTCCCTCACACCCTCCCCACCTACAGGTACCTGCTGAGCTCCTTGCTTGTGATCTTGGTGTTTGCCCTTCTTGTACTTTGCTCTGGAAAGATGTGGGTTGGTTTGAGGCTGTTCTCTTTTCTCTTTCAGAGAGATGAGTGATGCAGGAGAGCACCCAGATGCCTCTGTGAGTGAAAGGCTTCATCTGGGTACAGGAATGGTTGAAGACTACTTAGTAGTTTAAGAGCATAATCAAAAATCCAGCTAGAAGTGGTGCTTTCTAGTCATACAGCCAGGACATGGACTGTACAGATTGACCTCTAGATGAGAGGTGACCTTAAGTATAAGCATCCTTATTGGAGTTGTTCCTTTTCAAAATAAGGGCAGTCATTTTTGGAAGCTGTTCCCTGAAGCAGCTATTTTAATTTGGGGAGAGGGGGGGACGTTTTTAAGCTTTGAAATTCTGATTTCCAGGATGTAAAGGTTTTAATGGGCTGGTTTGGTGTAGAGCAAGAAATGGTGATGCTCATTGTAAACTTAAATGCCTGGAGGAAGGTGCTGGTAAGTGATAGTGTTGCTAAATAAGGGGCTTTACATGTGTAGATTCAGGTTACAGACAGAGAAATGGCATTGAGCAGTGCATCTGTGTGTGTACCAGGCACATCTTTGTGTTGGGTTACTTCTGATTTCTTAGTAAAAGCTCTGACTGGCCTTGTGGTTATTCAATCTAAAGAGTGAATAGATGATAGAAGGGACAAACAGATGCTTTCCTACATTTTTACTCCTTTATGAAGTAGGGGGAGCACAGCTTGATAGCCAAACCTCCTGTTGGTGTTAAGCAGTGCTCCTTGGCTGCTGCTTTAAAAGAGCAGACTATGGCAGGACAAGGGGGATGGATTAAAACTAAAGGAAGGAAGGGTTAGATTAGATATTAGGGGGAAGTTCTTTGCAGAGAGAGTGGTGAGGGGCTGAACACAGCCAGCTTGCTTCAGAAGCATCCCACTCTCCTGGCTTTGGTCAGGAAGAAAAAGGAAACTCAGCTTACCTTTGTTCTTCCTCAAGCTCTTCTTTGGTCATCATGGATTTGTACTGGTTTCCCCTCAGCTTTCCAGGACTGTATTTGAAAGAGAACGTCTCCTCTGCAGCTGGAGAGCAGGAGAGGGAGAAGCAGAGAGAGGTTAGGGAGCTTATAAACAGGAGGGGAGTCAACTTGTTAAAAGGATAGACAATGGCAGGACAAGGGGGATGGATTAAAGCTAAAGGAAGGAAGGGTTAGATTAGATATTAGGGGGAAGTTTTTTTACAGAGAGAGTGGTGAGGGGCTGGAACAGGCTGCCCAGAGAAGCAGTGGGTGCCCCATCCCTGGGGGTGTTCAAGGCCAGGTTGGCTGGGGCCCTGGGCAACCTTGTGTAGCTCCAGGCCTGGAGGTTGGTGGCCCTGCCTGTGGCAGGGGGTTGGAGCTCTGTGACCCCTGGGGTCCCTTCCAACCCAGACCAGGCTGGGATTCTGTGATTCATTTGCACCTGCAATGGAGATGGAGAGGTTGCCCACTTCCAACCCTTTCTGAACCTTTGAACTCCTCTTGTTCCACCTGCCAGCCAGGTGATGGTTGTGCTGGTGCTTTGGTTTCTATCCTCTCTGCTGCCCATTAAACACTCACTGCTGGTTTTAACCCTGTCACCTGGTCCTGTCACCTCACCCTGCCTTCCCTGTGGGGTAGCTCTTGCTGTTCTGAGTGGTTGGAGGTGCTGCTGCCATTGAAGGGGTACAGCAAATGGAGCTCTCCCCAGGGAGAGGGAACCCCTGCAAGTGGGGAATGAGGATGGACGTGCTGGGTCCTGAGTGGCCACTGGAGAATAAGCTCCAGCTAGTTAAGCCTTAGAATGAAAAGCCTGTTGTAAATGAACAGAAGGGGAAGAGGGAGGCTGGGGTTGTGTAACTGTGCTCTGTTCCTCCCTTACATTGCTTTTTGTTTGTTCACCTCAGTATATATCTCATGGCTCCCATCCCACCACTGTTCTAAGAAGCCACCTTCACTTTCTTGTCCCAGAATCATTCCTGTCCTGATTCACATTGGTTTTTAGGTTAAACCATTGTAACTTTTGCTGTAGTGTAAGCTTCACAGCCTTGAGAAGGTAAAGAAAACCAAGGTAAAGATAACCTTGGTTTCTGACTGAATCAGAGAATCCCAGACTGGGCTGGGTTGGAAGGGATCACAGAGCTCCAACCCCCCTGCCACAGGCAGGGCCACCAACCTCCAGGCCTGGAGCTACACAAGGTTGCCCAGGGCTTCATCCAACCTGGCCTTGAACAGCCCCAGGGATGGGGCACCCACCCCCTCTCTGGGCAGCCTGTTCCAGCCCCTCCCCACTCTCTCTGCAAACAACCTCCCCCTAATACCCAACTGAATACCTAATTATCTACCTGTATGTACAGTGAACAGCTGACACTTTCTGTCTGGTATGAATGAAAACAAGAGCTCCTTGCTTGCTTCCTGGCTAAAGGCTTTTCCCCCTCCCTCCATGCAGATGGTTTGTGATGGGCCCCCCACGCTCTGGGACAGGAATACACATCGACCCCTTGGGAACCAGCGCCTGGAACGCCTTAGTGCAGGGACACAAGCGCTGGTGCCTCTTCCCCACCAGCACCCCCAGGGAGCTGATCAAAGTGACCAGAGAAGAGGGGGGGAACCAGCAGGACGAGGCCATCACTTGGTTCAACGTCATCTATCCCAGGACACAGCTCCCCACCTGGCCCCCTGAGTTCAAACCCCTGGAGATCTTACAGAAGCCAGGAGAGACAGTGTTTGTGCCAGGTAGGTGTGAATCCCTCAGTAAGGGGCTCTGGGAGAGGAAAAACCCATCTCTTTAATGCAGATAGCAGAGAGAGGGAGACTTTTTCACCTTGTTTCTGTGGCTCATCTCTTGTGAGAGAAACCATGAGCCCTTCCAGAAGGGCTGTGTATTGCAGGGCTCTCTTTGAGGCCATGCAGTTACTCCCTGAGTGTCCTGAAACATGTGGCCAGTCACACAGCAGGTGGTACAGATGCCAAAACAAATGGGACCTCAGCTGCAGTGTCACAGAAACGTGATCCTGAGCTGAATTGCAGCAATAGGGAGCTATGGAGGCATAAAATAATAGTGATCAGCAACTTCTTAGGTGAAAACATTTGAGTTTACACTATAGCAGGTTCATAATTGCATGCTGCAGCCTGGGTAGCCTGCCTGCATATGCCTTTTCCTTAGCTGTGGGAAAAGAAACACTGAAAGGCACTGATGCTTTCCACCCACCTCTCTGTGGTTGAGCTCCATCTTGCATTTTGAGATCAAAAGCTAAAGAAAGAGCTGGTAAAGATGCCATTCTCTTGGAGCAGCTGCACCTTGTCGTGCCCATTACAGCTGGGAGGTGAGGTGATTAGTGGGTAGGGCTGGGGAGTTCATTCTAGCCTCCAAATCCTGCACCATTTCTGTGCACCATCACCCATACCTTCTGCCCATGCTGCTTGTCTTTAGCACACAGTTGACTTCATGTTTGAAGAGTGCCTTGTGATTGTCTTGGCATTTATTAGTGACTCCTCAGCGTACCTTCTGTTAAGGTTTTGTAGCTGTCAGCTTCCATTAAACTGTTGCTTCAGTCTTTTGAGGAGGTTACAAGTGGGCTGTAAGAACACTGCTGTCTATTTTTATCTTGTGTGGGGAAACAACTTTCCATCTATTTTTAAATGCAAGGTTAGTCTGTAGTCAGAAGTACCTTACAGAAGCAGCACAGAAAACACTCTCCAGCTTAACAGGGTCTCTGGGCTGAGTTAAAACAGCTCTTGCTATTTAATAAGCCATCAGTAGGCAGAGTGTTGCTGTCAGGTCAGATCTCCAGAGCTGTTTATGAGCTGGGTGATGTGGTCAGAGTGGTGAGCAGCCTTCTGGAGTGAATGCTGAAGTGGGCTGGGGGCAGGTGATGCAGTGGCAAACTCACCTGGCTTTGGGAGATGAGGTCCAGTTTCCATCTGTGCTGCAGAAAGGGTGTTCCTGGCTGTTCTTGAAGGTGCTGGCTGCTGTGTGGGCAGCAGCAGTCACTGGTGGTGTGTTCCTAGGTGGCTGGTGGCACGTCGTTCTCAATCTGGACACGACCATTGCCATCACACAGAACTTTGCCAGCTGCACCAACTTCCCTGTGGTGTGGCACAAGACGGTGAGAGGGAGACCCAAACTGTCCAGGAAATGGTACAGGTAAGAGAGGCAGAGATCCCAGCCTGGGCTGGGCTGGGAGGGACCCCAGGGGTCACAGAGCTCCAACCCCCCTGCCACAGGCAGGGCCACCAACCTCCAGGCCTGGAGCTACACAAGGTTGCCCAGGGCCCCATCCAACCTGGCCTTGAACACCCCCAGGGATGGGGCACCCACCCCCTCTCTGGGCAGCCTGTTCCAGCCCCTCCCCACTCTCTCTGCAAAGAACTTCCCCCAATCTCTCCTCTAACCCTTCCCTCCTCCAGCTTCACTCCATCCCCCTTGTCCTGCCAGTCTCTGCCCTTTAACAAGCTGATTCCCCTCCTGTTCCTCTGCTCCCTTCAGGGACTGGCAGGCTGCAGTGAGGTCCCCCCACAGCCTTCTCTTCTCCAGGCTGACCCAGCCCAGCTCCCTCAGCCTCTCAGTAGCATTCTTCTCAAATTCTCTATTTAAAGCATAACCCAGGAATTACCCTCTTACCAGCAGTGTTACTGTTCAACGATTCACCCTGAAATTCCAACTGTATTTAGGATCCTAAAGCAGGAACACCCTGACCTGGCAACTTTGGCTGATTCAGTTGACCTGCAGGAATCCACTGGGATTGCTTCTGATAGTTCTAGTGATTCTTCCAGCTCCTCAAGCTCCAGCTCCTCAGACTCTGATTCAGAGGTAATGCTCTTCACCATCATTCATATCCCAATTGTGTTGGGTTTTTTCCATCCCTCATCATGTGTCCTCATCCTAATCTTCATGTCTTACAGAAGAAATTAATAGAAAGCAACTAAACCAATCTGCGTGGTGAAGGAGCCTGTGGGCTTAGCTGGTTCTGTTTGCTAAACCCTCTCCCTGATCTGTGTTTATATTTTAAATCTCTCACTCATTTAGCTTGGCTGTGCTTGTGTGAAATGGTCCCAACAGTGTTTTAAAGATGGGGAGGGAACAAGACTGAAATGGGGGCTGTCACTTATGGCAGGGGACTCTTCTAGGCACCACCTGTGTGCCCCAAGCCAGCTGAGTGATGGAATCTAAGAACATTGCCCTTCATCTTCTTTAAACACTTGCTTTAAAACACAGCTAGCATGTTCCTTCAGGATTGGTTGCTGAGGGAACTCCCTGCAGTGCATTCCACAGCACAAACACTTCACTGGCTTTCTCTGAATCCTGCTTTCACCTCTTGTGCTTCAGTGTGACTCTGGATCTGAAACAGAGGGGATGATGCACAGGAGGAAGAAGAGGAGGACGTGCAGCATGATGGGCAACGGTGACACCACCTCCCAGGACGACTGTGTGAGCAAAGAGCGCAGCTCCTCCAGGTGACCCCATGGCAACTGCTGGGTTGTGACCAGGCCAAACACAGCACAGGGGAGAGCTGGCAGGGTTAACACAGGCCTGCTCCTCAGGACAGAGGGGTGGAGAGCAAGGGGTCCCTTCATGATTGCAAAGCAGTTGGCCAGGGATGATCTCTTCCCTCCATGAGTTGTTTAATAAAGAGTTTTATTGCTTTTTCTAGTTGCCTCTCTTAACAGAGAAAGGACTCTCTTATCAGTGGGAGAGGTGGGGTATTTTAACTCTTCAGAGAGCACAGATGAGTAGCAATTAAAGATGAGGAATGAGCAGGCAAGGTGCTGCTTTTGATGCCTTGTTGTCCAAACAGAAAACCTTCCAGGAGCTGTACATTTCTCTTACAATTGCCTGGATGACTTCAATTTGGCCCACTGTGTTACCTGTCAAAGGCAAAATGAATCCCAACTCCCCAGTGTCTGTGTTTGCCTAGTCAAAAAACCAAGGGGAGGGGGGTGCAGGGGGAAAGCAAGTTTCTACTGGTCTGGAGGGAGGGAACATTTAATATTGCAGAGCAAGAACAGATCCTGCTTAGGGTCAAGTTGCTAAGGAAGGAAATTCTCTGGGCTTGCCAGGTTAAAAGCTGGGAAACCTGGGAGTATCCTGCAGGGAGGAACTCAAAGGCTTGCCAGAACTGTTAAGCAGACTCCTTGCAGGGTGGTTAACTGCTGGTGCTGTGTTAGCTGCCTGCCTGCTTTGGGGTGCTGTCTCATCCCTGAGCTGTTGAATGCTCCAGCTTTGGTGTGAACAGGAGTGCTGTGGTGCCTTCCTGTGGGGAGCCTCTAACCATTTGTTCCTGACACTGTGAAATCCCCTTTCAGCAGCTGGTTGTGACTCCAGACAGGGAATGAGCAGCAGGAGAGAACAAACCTTCATCAAGCAGATCCTGTTAAAACCAAACCTGTGGCAAGGCAGAGCACCCATGCAGATCTGTTCTTGTTGGGAAAACCACTCCCAGCTCTTGAAATGAATACCTTTAGCAGGAAAAATCAGCAGGTTGCCTGGGACATTGGCTTGCCAGGTTTCACTCTTCTTCCTGCTGGATGTTGCTTGTTCCACACTCTGAAGGGGGGTGGGTGCTCTGATCCAGCTGTGTGATGGAGCAGTTGATACAGTTGGGAACACAAGCTCTTCCCAGGCTTGTACAGGGAGAATTAGCTTGCACTGCATGCTGCAGCCTCTCATCCTGGTGTGAGGGGCAGTGCAGCAGGGGCTGATGGGCAGTTGTACCTTTTCTCTTGACAGGATTAGGGAATCTTGTGGAGGCCGCAGCTACCCCTGAGAGGTACCACCACCCCCCCAGAGGCAGCTGCCCATGGAAGCTCTGCTAGCAGCCAGCCAGCTCTGTTCTACCCCCCTTCTGCTTCTGTTCCTCACGGTCCTCTTGTCACTCCTCCTGGATCCCAGACCTCCACCTTCATCGTGTGCTGCCCAAGGTTGGCTCCTCACTAACTCCTGGGGGAGTTCCCCAACTCTACCTTGTTATTGTGCAATGCTCTGTCCCCCCTGTGCCCTGAGTGAGTGCACTAACCACCCAGCTTTGGGTGAGGACATGCCAAGTATTTAATGGTTCTGGCAAGGAAGACAACGGTCAGTTTTTAAAGAACTCCTCCAAACCAGCAGGGAAACCTTACAAACCTGCCTTGCTTTGACACTGTCATATGTTTACATGTTGTCCTGTACACTTGAGGAAAGGAACACCAGCCCTTGGGGCCTGTCTGAGCATCCAGCAGATCTCACACCAGGATTTCAGGAAGGGAAGGTGGTGGGAAGGCTCCAAACACTGAAGTCCAGCAGCACCAACCACCAACCTGAAGCCTCTTTTCACCTACACACACCCATCTAAGGTGCCAACCCCTGAACCAGCAGCAGCCTGTTTGCTTTTGCTCTGTGTCTGTCCTGATGGCTGGGAACAGAGATGATGCACAAGCACCTTGTGATGGGAAGCTGGATGGAGCAGCAGGATCCTGGAACTTCCTGAGGGGCAAAACCTGGGGAGGGGGGGAAAGTCAGCACTTGCCAGTGGTTGCAGCCCTCTTGGTGCAGGTGTGATGCTTGGCAGGAGGCAACAGCAGACAAAGTCTGACTCTCAGTGACAGCAACAGCTGCTGGGCTTTCAACACCAAGCAGTTACAGGGCTGTGGGCTCCTTAGTCCCTAAACAGCTCCTCTGTGAGGTTATGGGCTCAGATGCTTCTGGAACTTGAGGTGCCAATTTTAAAGGGCTGGGAGGGGGATGTATTGTTGTTTCATGCTTCTTTTTTTAAATGCAGTGTCTTGCTTAAGTCTGTGTAGGTGCATTTGTATTATGCCCAGTCAAGCTCTCATCCCCAAGGGATCTGTTGGAGCTGCTGGGGTTGTTTTAGCAGGGCTTTGTGCTGGTGGCAGAGGGGTCTGCCTGGCTGAGGGTGTGCTGTGAGGAAACATCCTCCTCTACCTGAGCAGTGCAGCCAGAAACCTGCTGGGGTTGGGGGAGGCTGTTCCTGGGCTGCTGTCCTGAGACCCAGAAGGTGAGTATTAGCTCTCACTTCAACCATTCCTCTTTGGGAGAGGAAATTCCAAAGCAGAAGCAGGGTGTGTGAGGTCACCATGCAATAACACCCAGGCACTGGTAGCAGAATTAAAATGCAGATTGGCAGCCTTAACTGTGACTTCCTTGTACCTCTTGGGCCTGATGGATCATTGCTTGCCTGGGTTTTCTGATCTTCATTTTCATTTTTAACCTTTTCCTGTTTAAACACTCACTCCCCAGAGGCTGGGCTGTATCCTGTTGTACAAGGGAATCCTAAATACCTTTGTTGGGATCTCTCTCTGTGCCAGTCCCTTTGTGCTGGAGCAGCAGGGTGGTGGAAAAACATGGAGAGAAGGGGTTTAGGTACACTCCTCAGCTGCCCAGACTCCTGAATTTCCTGAGAGCCAGGCATAAGTGAGCACGTTTGCTCTGCAGGCTGCTGCAGATCCTTCCAGAAGATAACTTCCATTTAAGAAAGCCTCAAACTCCTGGCATTTCTGGCCAAGGTGGCCTTTCTCCTGCTAAGCCTGCACAGTGTGGGTGTCTTCTCAGCCAGAGCTGCTGCCTTCTGAAAGAACATGGGGGCCTGGTGAGGCAAAGGCTTTGCCACCATGAGAGGAGCCCTTGGGGAGCTGCCTGCTGCCCTCTTGGGTGGCTGGATGGTTTGGATGTCCTGAAGGATGGTTTGGATGTCCTGAAGGATGGTTTGGATGTCCTGAAGGTGGCTTAAGCTGTAGTTTACAGTCACTTCTGGTGTGCACAGTTCACTCTGGCAGTCTTAAAAATCATACATGGGCATGAAAGCTCTGCCAGGAGAAGCTGCAGCTCTGCCCCCAGCAGCACAGTGGGGGAGATGCAGGGTGCAGAGAGCCTTCTTCTGTGCCTGTGGGCTCTGCTGTGGCCTGAAACACAACGGTTGGGGTTTGAAGCCTGTGTGTGTTCCACATCCCTGGCAGGAAAGCAGTGTGTGTCTGCAGGCATGGTGAGAGCAGCAAGGCTCGACTGGCTTCTCCACAAGGCATGTCCTGGTGGGAAACAAAGGTGTCTGTGTTCAGGCTACCTGGGAATCAGCATGCCTGGGACCTCTGGCTCTTGTCCCAGGCTCTTGCCTCAGCCACATTGCTGAGCTGCTGCTCACAACTGGAGGGGAGGGAAATCCCTACCCCCCAGGGCTGTTGTGAGGCTGAGGTGTAACTACTGTCCAGGATCCCACCAAAAGCCATCCAGGTCTCCTAAGCAACCTGAGACTCCCATACCTGTCCTTAGCTTTTCGTAGCCAAAACCACTGGGGCTGTTGTCAGCTCTCCTGGCCACGGGGTGTTCTCTGGTGGCCCTCCCAGAACTGCTGTGTGGTCCATGAACTGTAGCAGAACCAGGCTGCTTGTTTCCACTGCTGGTGTCTCGTGGCCAGCTCTGAACAGGAGGTTCTGCTAGATGGGGGGGGTTTAATTTTAAATAGGACTAAAATGGATGCTCTCTCATCAGGGAGTAGCAGTGAGCTGCCCTGGCCTGACAGGAGGGAGGGGGGCTGGTGCTTCCCACACCCTCCTTCCAGGCTGGCTGGGTGGGGAATGAAGAGCTGTGCCCCCCTCTTGTGCCTGCCTTGTGAGAGGCTGGCAGGGGAGCCTGGCCTTCATGCTCTCACCTCCCCAGGCTTGTGCTTCTGGGGGCATCTGCCTCCCTTGTTCCCACCCTGGTGCTGCAGAGCCCCTGGGTGTAGCAGGGTGTAGGGTGCTGCTGGCCCCTCGTCTCCCTGAGCCCGCTGGTGCTTTCTGGGCTGCCCTGTTCCCAGGGACAGGCTGGCAGCACCATGGGCTGTGTTTGGGCTTCCCAGGCATGCTGTGTGTGCTGCTGGTGTCACCCTGCCTGCTCTGGTGAAAGGTGAAGGGATGTGTGAGCCCTGGCTTGTCACCCACCCAGGAGTGAAGCACAGAATCCCCCCCCCAGAGCTGAAGTTGTGAGCAACAGGCGATCGCAGCACCTGTTCTCACAAGTGCTGTGGGAGCAGGTGACACTGAGGAAGCTCTGGCAGACCTTCCACCCCTCCCAGGGACACAGGCTGTCTGCTCAGCTACATGAAGCCTCTTCACATGCTTAGAAGAAAAGACAGCGACCTCTCTCCTAACTACCCCAGACCCTTCTCCCCCCTGGCTGCCCGGCCATCGTGTGGGGCAGGAAGCCACACTGCTGGCTGACTCCAATCTGCAATGCCTGTGTCACATGAACAGGAGGCTCTTGGCACCCCCCTTGCAAAGGGGGGAAGGAAAGAGATGACCTGCTGTGTTGACAGTCACACTGTCAGCACCTGAACCCTGCTGCTGCCTGTAGTTGCTTTCATCACCCCATCCAGCAGAGCTGGGATACTCTTTGTCTTGTTTTGGATGATTGTGTGTTTGCTTTTTATTTTAAATAAAATCAATTATTTTGCATTATTCTGTTGCCTGGTTCCTTTTTTTTTTTATATATATATATTGGGATCTGAAAAANGTGCATTGAGGGGAGGGGGGGAGAAGGGGAAACCTGCTGGGGCTGTGGTGGCTTTGGGAGCTGGTTTATGGCAGTAGCTTCATTACTGGACTGCAATTAGTGCTTGCCCCCCCCTTCCCTGCCTCCCTGGGCTGTGTTCCAAGGAGCTTTGTGGTGCCTCTTTAGCCACCCCCATTGCCCAGAGCAGGTTTCGGCTCAGCTCCTGGGTGAGACTCAGGCTGGACGGGCTGGGCTCCCAGCAGAGAGCTGCCCTGCCCCCAGATCTGGGGGTTTGGGGGGAGATCCCCTCCTCAGGGGCAGATCTGTGTGTTTGAGGCTGAGCTCAGCTGCGTTACTGGGCTCTGCTGAGCTGAGCCTGAGTGTGGGGCAGCAGCTGGAGGCTTTAGGAGCATTCAGGTGAACGTAGATTCTGCATCAGCCTCTGTCCTTCCCCAGCACTGACATAACCACTCCTCTGCTTTACTCTCACCTGGAAAACCAGCTGATCTTTTTCCTCCTTTCCAGTTGCTCTCCAGCAGCTCTGTCCTGTGCCCTGCTCACACCCTCTGCCCAGCCCCTGCAATTAGCAAACGAGCTGCTGATGGGGGTGCAGGTGCTCTGGGCTTTTTGGTGCTCAAGGAGACCCTGGTCCAGAGAGCACCATGACCTGTGGAGGCTGCAAGCAACACAGAACCATCCTCACAATGCTTCCTAACAACCTCCTCCTGCTTTTCCTTCCCCAGAGAGGCGATGCTGTGTGCTCCCAGCTGGAAGCTGACCCCACTGCTCCTCCTGCTTCCAGGATGCCTCCAGCAGCCCTGCAATCTGGGCTTGATTCGGTTTTACTCCTGATTTACCTGCCCATCTTCCTTTTGGCAGCAGTTGCAGCCTGATGACCCCTGTCAGCACAGAGGAGGCAGCACCCTGAGCTTGTCATTGCAACAGGGGGGCAGCAGGAACAGGATACCTGGGGGAAGGCAGAGGTGGGACTGCCTGTGCTGCCCTGGCTCCTGGCCTTGCCCCTCTCCTCAGGCTTGGTGTCAAAGCACAGAACTTAAGGAAGGGTTAGATTGGATATTGGGGGGAAGGTCTGTGCAGAGAGAGTGGGGAGGGGCTGGAACAGGCTGCCCAGAGAGGGGGTGGGTGCCCCATCCCTGGGGGTGTTCCCTTAGGTGACACCTTGGTGTCACCTGCTCAAAGGCTTCCCTGAGGGCTTGCTTGTTGCCCCACTGTGTCATGCTGCTTCAGGGTCTCAGCAGAGAGGATAAGGAGCAACTGGGTGGAGAAAATGATCCCTGCTTCCAGATGGTTAGGGGAATCCACTTTTTAAAGGGGTAGACAATGGCAGGACAAGGGGGATGGAGTGAAGCTGGAGGAGGGAAGGGTGAGAGGAGAGATTGGGGGGAAGTTCTTTGCAGAGAGAGTGGTGAGGGGCTGGAACAGGCTGCCCAGAGAGGGGGTGGGTGCCCCATCCCTGGGGGTGTTCAAGGCCAGGTTGGCTGGGGCCCTGGGCAACCTTGTGTAGCTCCAGGCCTGGAGGTTGGTGGCCCTGCCTGTGGCAGGGGGTTGGAGCTCTGTGACCCCTGGGGTCCCTCCCAACCCAGCCCAGGCTGGGATTCTATGATTCCGTGAACTGCTGGTGATTCTTCTGTGGCAGGTTGGAAAGCAAGCAGCAAAGGGACAGGGGCTGTCCTGGGCTCCTGCTGGGGTGTCAGCCACGGCACAGAGTGCTTTGAGGCTGGTTTGGGACTAAACCAGGCTGTGTGCAGGATCCCATCTCTTTTTGGAGGGGGCTGAGTCCCCAGCCCTGGGGGTGTTTAACAGAGGGGAGATGAGGTGCTCAGGGATGTGGGTCAGCACAGGACAGGGATGGTTGGAGTCGAGGAGCTTAGGGCTCTGCTCCGAGCTGGTGATGCTGTGCTNGCGGTGCTTGGGCTGGGGCGGGAGGGGAGCTGGAACCCGCCTGCTTCAGCCCTTGGGGGGGGAGGGGTGCTGCTGGGGGAGCAGAGGGGCTCTCTGCAGCCTGGTCAAGGGGCTCTCCTGCTGCCACAGCCGTGCTGCTCGGTGCCCCGGGGCTGGGGAGCTGGGCTGGGCTGTGGGGCACCAGGCTCTGGGGAGCCCACCCAGGTTCCCGTGGTGGGGGGAGCAGCTCCCCGGAGCAGCTGTCACTGCAGCCCCCTGAATCCCCCTTTGCTGGGGAAGCTCTTCAGCTGTTACCAGCCCTTTGCCCCCCCCAGCTCCCAGCTGAGCCCTGTAGAAGCCGCTGTTGTGCCGGGCCGGCTCCATCGCCTGTCCGGGGGCTGGTGCCCCCCGACTGCAGCCGGCACGGGGAGCAGCACCCGAGGAGGATGCCCCCCCCCCCCCCAGCCCCCCCTGCCACG
>VZTU01016413.1:0-24120 GCA_013400835.1 Zapornia atra
AGAATGAATTTCATGGCAAACTATTTTTTTCCTATTAAAAAATTAATACTTTTGGGTTGGAAAAGAGTCCTGTTAATTCTACAAATAAGGTAAATCCCTTCTAAACCAAGCTTGTAGGTTTTAGTTTTTGTGTAGCTCTTACCTCCTGAGTTATTTCTAGGAAAAGATGAACCTGGGCTATGGTTTGCTTTGTGTCTTTGTATTATATGGGTTTTAATTTAAATGAGCACACATACATGCTCTCAACAATTTGGCAGTATTTCTACACCACTTAATAATACTGTAGAATGGAATCATAGACTAATTTAGTTTTAAGAGATGTCTGGAGGTCCTACCTACGTCGTATAACTGCTGTAGCCTACAGTAGTAGGCTACATTTTTCCAATATAGCTAAACTAGCGTGATTATTCTGGAAAAACTTTTAAATGTAGACTAGACCTTAAGCAGCATCTAAAATTACTAAATAGCACTTAATTTTTGATTTTTCTGGAAAGTCCCTTTCACTAGCCAAGTTAAAAGGAGAAAAATACGTAGTCCTTAAGGAAGGTATGTATCAATGTGGCTTAATATGTGCCTCCAGACCTATGACCACAGAGCTACTGCAAATTCATATTTCAAAGTGTAGACACAGAAGTAATTCTGTATATGTCCCTGAAAAAATATGATTTACAGTTAACACCCCCTAGCCCCCGAAGACTCTGTTATCTGTTTCTAATTTGGGGAGAATTTGCACAAAAAAAATCAGCAATTGCTATTTTACAAACCTTTTTCTTGGTTATGATAAAACACTTTGTGTTGATCTTAAAATTGGGGTTTATTTTATATCGCAGTTACGGTGCTGACAGTTGCTATGAAGGAATTTTTCTTTTTTATTTAAAGTAAGAAGTTTAAGCAAACCTGGATACTTATATTGGGAAAGGATGAAAATATACCCTTCTATTCCTCTCTCTTTTTAGGAAAAAAAGGTATGCATGTTGTAGTTCAAATCTGTTTCTGTGTATGCGTGGGCATATATCTTCTTGTATCTAACTGCAACGTTTTGCTGACTTCCAGTTAATATTAATCTATTTGTATAGCTCTCTAGGAAGAAACATGCAGGAAGAGCTTCATCTGCGCAAATGCATTCTCTTAGCATCCCTCCACTTTAGTTAAGAGTTTTGTTCCTTTCTTGGCAACTTTAAATTGAATAATAACCATATAGTTGATAGATTCGCTGCAGCCAGATCTCTTTTCTACCATTAATTTGGTGAGGCAGTTCAGTCAATGTCCGTAAAGGCTGATGAGTAACTTTGTCTCTTGATTTACAGTCTCAATGATGAGGATTTTACTCAAGTATTCTGGGTAGCATAAAAAAATGATTGTGTGGTATTTTTGTTGGGTTGATTTGTAAAGCATGGATGTTTGTGTGTTTACAGAGTTTATAGAAGGAAAAAAAAGTCAATTAATTGTAGTGTACAAAGGGGTGATTATTGTCAAAGACTTTAATGCACTTTAATGATGTTAGAGAAACCAGTGTTCTCTATTATCTACTAGGAGGGAATGTAAACTGTTTGAAGATGTTCATAGTATTCTTTTGTTTTTAATGCACAAGTACATTGTTATCTGTTTTAACTTCCTAAGCTCTTCAGATTTCCCAGTAATTCTGATTTTGCTGTTGATAGTGGACAGATCAGTTGTGGAAATCAAATTTCATGTAACTCAAACATATAATACGAATCGCATCAATGTATCTAGCTGTATGCAAATTAACTTTCAAAACTGTGGAAGTATAACTGCTGATTGTCACTGAATGGGATATATTATGAGAGTTACAGAAATACTGTTGATCCTGGACCAGGCACTTGTAGGTCTGTTTATGCCTACTGAACTTGAATTGCAAGTGAGTAGCCTTATGTAGTGAATACAGAAAATATAAACTGAACCAGATTTAATAGATGTTAAACAGGGCTAGATGCATATCTGGAGACTTGCAAGAGAATGCCAACTAGCTACAGAGCCTATCTTCTGTATTCTCTGTCTCTATTAAAAACTGGTTTTATTTCTTCAAGAATGAGAGTCTGTTTTGGAAAGAAATGTATTAAAACAAGCTCTGCCGGTGAGTTTGCACTGACAGGATCTACTCTGCCTGCCCAGGAAGGACCCTTCTCATATGGTTCTAGTTATGTGCCCAGTGCTGACTTTAAAGTGACAGCTCAGCATCTTTTGGGTCCTCCTATCGATCAAATGACTGATAAGTGATCAATTTATAGGAGAGATGAAACTCTAGAGGTTCTTTCTAATGACTTACAGAATTATTTTTGAAAAAACATTGCAGTGATTGAATAATCAAAGTCAAGTATGTTTCGAGAGCCTGGGTTAGGATGGCAATATTTATCTTTGAATTCTTAAGACAGATAAAAATCAAAAGCCCAAACCACCAGCTATTTTTTTAATGTTTAGTTTAATCCAGAAAAATAGATCAAAATTTTGAGAATTGCTTGTTTAAACATGGATTGAGGAACTACATACGGGGCATTTAACTTCTTTCTTAAAAACACTTGTCTATATAGCAGTGTAGGATGTGAGGGAAAGGTACTGATTTATCATTATCCCTTTGAAATCATAAAACTAAATAGAGTCCAGGAGTTTGTGCCCAAGGCCTTAATTTTCAACTGATAAAAGTGTTAAGGGAAGCTGATGTTGTCATACCTCTTAATAAAGTTTTCTTTAGCCTGGCTGATGTAGGCAAGAGTGAAATGTGCTTGATACCTGTAAGGATGTTTGATATTTTTTTTTTCAGTTGACAACACTACTTGCTATATTCACACAGTGAAGATAGGTGTCTTAATAAAAGCAGACATTAGACTTTTTTGTATCATTATTTGATATGTGTAAGGTTGCCATATGCCTTTCCCTGTATGCCACATGTTTCTTGTATTAGCATCTACTGTTAAAGACAAATGTTGGTAGTATATTATTATTTGTAGTATCACTAAGTATTCGCGTGAACTGAGCTGCAAATCTAGCATCTTTTCTAGTAAATGATACCTGTCACTGCTGGTAGTCTCTTGCTTTAAATGTGGGATGACAAAACTATGAGGAGCAGTTGCTGCTACTTTACTATTGCATGAGAGGTAATATTCATGTGTTTCTCTCTTTTTTGGGGTCAGTGAAAAACTCATTTCTTATGGTAGGTGAAAAAAACAGAAATGAGGAATATTTTAGCAGTGATTGTAAGAGCATGGCTATAATTTATTGTTTTGGTAGCAGGCAGTCTACAGGGTTGGCTTCTGTGAGAAGCTGCTAGAAACTTCCCTGATGTCCAATAAAGCCAGTGTCAGCCAGGTCCAAGACCTGCTGCTGTCCAAGGCCAAACCAATCTGCTACCAGGAGCTCTGCAGGCACCAAGGTCAGTGAAGAAGAAGGCAAGGAGGTATTCCAGGCACCAGAACAGAGATTCCCCTGCATCCCCTGGAGAACACTGCGGTAAGGCAGGCTGTCCTCCAGCAGCTCATGGAACATGACAGAGAGCAGAGATTCCTCCTACAGCCTGTGGAGGACCCCTATGCAGGGAGCAGGTGGAGGCTTTCAAAGGAGGCTGTGACCCTGCAGGAAGCCCATGGTGGAGCAAGTTCCTGGCAGGACCTGCAGCCTGTGGAGAGAGAGGTCCACACTGGAGCATGTTTACTGGCAGGATTTGGGACCCTGTGGAGGACTCATGCTGGAGCAGTCTGGGCCTGAAGGCCTACACCCTATGGAAGGGACCTGTGCTGGAGCAGTTGGTGAAGAACTGCAGCCCGTGGGAAGGACTCACGTTGGAGAAGTTCATGGAGAACTGTCTGCCATGGGAGGAACCCCATGCCAGAGCAGGGGCAGAGTGTGAGGAATCCTCCCCTGAGGAGGAAGGAGCAGCTGAGACAGTGTGTGATGGCCTGAACCCATCCCCTATTCCCTTTGCTGCTGGGAAAGAGGGAGAGAAATGGGGAGTGGAGTTGAGCCTGGGAAGAAGGGAGAGGTGTGTGGAGGTGTGTTAAGATTTGGTTTACATTCTCATTACTCAGTTTTGCTTTGTAATAAATTAGATTGATATATATTTTTTCTCAAGTTGAGTCTGTTTTGCTGGTGACAGTAACTGGTGACTGATCTCTCCCTGCCCTTATCTCTCCCACAAGCCTTTCACTGCATCTCTCTCCCCTGCCCAGCTGAGGAGGGCAGTGATAGAGTGGCTTTGGGGTCACCTGGCCTCCAGCCTGGGTCAACCCACCATGCTCATGCAACTGAGACATTCAAAGAGCATTTCCATGTATTACAGCCAAAGCTGGGGAAAAGAAATTCAGTTTTAAACTTCAAAAAACAAAGTAAGTTTGGTTTTTTTTGGGCTGAAGAAAGGAGTGCCAGCATACTTTAAAAACACTGCAGCTTAGGTTTTACTTGTAGTACAGTAGTTACAATTCAGATTTGATTACTAAGGCTTTTCTGATATAATTTGTGCAGCAGCCTGTGAGTGGCCTTTATTTTTTGCCACAGGGAAAAGCCAAATGGGGTTTTTTTTGTCTTAGATAATGAAGAGCTGGTGCAGTCTTTCACCTTATCAGTATGTCTCAGTTTGGATCTTATGTGTCTATTAGTAGAGAGATCTGTATAAGTCTATCTTAACCTGGCATTTGGTAAGATCAGTGTCAAATTAAGAATTGGAGTCATATCTTCTAAGTCTTGGTCAGAACATCCACTTGATTTACAGTCCAAAGTAAGGTAGACTAAATCCAAATTTATTTAAAGTTGAAAAGCTAGAAAGCAATCTATCTGCAAATCTCTGATTTCAGGAATCTGTGCTACTTTGTTAAAATATACAATGGGTAGTCCTTTGCTAGAGATGAAACACACTTTTCTGGCAGGAGTTTTAAAATGTATCTGAACCTGAACAGCAGCACTCTGCGGTGAAGCCCATGAGTTGAATCCTCTAGCCATTTCTGCCAGCTGACTGTAAAAAAAGCCAACCAAATAAAAAGCAGCTATAAGATGACTTAGCTAGCTAGTTAAACTGTCAGTTCAGCTGTTACCCGTTACAGGACAAAGCCTACCACATAAGCTTTGGTTGAGTGTTTTGAGTTTTCTCTTTCAGTAATGCATAATGTAAAAATAAAATTCCACTGATCAGTATGTACTAGGATGTGGCCTCTTTTCCCCCTTTTTTTGTGTGTGTGTGTGTATGTGAACTTTTGGGTGCTTTAAAACTTGACTGAAGTTATCTTGAAAAAAATTAAATCTTATTCTCAATAGGAAATAAAGGAAGTGGAAATTATTTCTCTCCATATTTTTAATTTGCAGTTACAATAAAAAAAGTCAAATGAGTTTTGCGTCACTTACCAAAGTCAGTAATAGGAATGGGAAACACTTTATCTGTGCTTCACATGTCAAGAACAGACTGTGAGCAGATTATCTGGATGATTTCAGATTTTGAGCAGGATATTAGCATTGACTTTGAGAATGAGATACAAGTAGCTGTACATGTACTTACATGTTTTGCTGACTAAAGCTTATTTATAAGTAAATAAAACTCACTGACATCTGGAAAACTCAAGAATCATACTTTCTGGTACAAATTAAGGCTAGGTTTTAAGCACACAAACAGGTTCCATGTAGATAAGCTGGGATGAGAATTTGCACTGCCTTGCACACTCTGTTATACTATTATACATATGCATGCTTTTTCCCCCACACTAAATAGAAAGTTGTTCTTTCCCCTTTCATTCCAGGATAGTATAACCAACTGAAGAATAAATGTGTGCACCTGAGCACATCCTTCACAGTAGCTGAGTCATTGCACAGTTTCCATCCTGCCTTTTTTCTTGGTTATAGATCAAACCCCTTACCTTTATTGCTGATTATTACTCGGAAGTCATTGAATAGAAGAGAGATAGGGCTGGGAGTGAGCTAAAAGAACCTGCTTATTCCAGTCTGGGTCACTGAGTCAGGATTCTGTATTACCAAAACTTTCCTGACAGCCAGCTGCCTCATCTGCTCCAAAGTCTCGAATGAAGTTGGGAAATTTCCACAGAATGCATTTTCTTTGCTGGTAGTTACTCCTCTGTTTCTCTAGGGAAATGTCTGTGAGAATCTGACTTTTTTTTTTGGTTGCACAAGATTGTAAAGAAACAATGACTAATAAGTGCTAGTGACTCTGGATATAATATGAAAATAGGTTGGATATGGAGGATGTATGTCATCAACTTTCTAATTGTTTAAAAACTAAGTCAATATCTCAGGGTACAAACAAGCTTTAGAAGCTGTGTGGATAGGTTTGCAGATCTAAAAGGCTCAGAAAATCCAAGTTGGCAAGTCACTTTGTGGCATACATGGCATAGCAGCAACCTAGCTGTGGAATACTGAGTTGTTCAAATTGTCTCTTACACCTCCTTTGCTCCTTATTACTTTTTGTCTTTCACCATAAGGCCAAGGAAGAGTTGATCACTGCTCGCTTTATAGTGACTCTCCCAGTTCTTTTAACTTTTTCACATTGATATAAATGTCTGTTTTCCATCAGTGTTTTGGGATACATTCCCGCACCTCCTCCCTTATAGATGGTACCAAAAAGGAAAAGAAAAATGGTAAAAGTTTGCCAGTTTAGTTTGACATTTTATTTTACGGATTTTCTTCTAAGCTTCCATTTTGAGAAAGTGTTTCACCTTTAAATAAACATTTTTACACTTGCCTAAATTAATTGTGTTGGTTTTGAGCTTTCTCTTATTGATCAAGACTTTTGTATTCTTTTCAAATGGTTGAATGTCCAGCTTGATATCATAGTATATTGCAGTAACTAAGGTTCTTGTTCTCGCATGTATACTGAATATATTAGCCTAAACAAAACTGAACATAGCATATCTCTTTGTGACTCTTAAAATATCTTCTATTTTGAGTTGTTCATATCAATTAGAGTTTATAGTACTTGCTCTGTTCTGAGTTTAAAGTTGCCTTGGATAATACATAGGCAACACTAATTTTTTTCTGAAGCCAAGTTGCTTTGATTCTGCTGCTTAACCTTTACTGATAAAGTCCAGTTTTTCTGTGAAATTTATCCGTTGATACATAATTATTCTTAATGCATTTTGGTTGTCTCTTTGCTACTCTGCAAGTGTTTCTGGGTTGACTGTCACAGTTTGTTCAGAATCCCAGGTGTGGCAGTGGTTTCAGTGAAGAGTATTCATGTATAAGAATGAGATGCAGGACAATCCTTTGCCTGCAGCCTCAGCTGTGCTTTGAGGAAACTGGCTGCGAAAGTGCAATAAATTCTTTTTAATCAGAGTCCTGTATGGTGCTGTTGACACAACCGACTTGGTCAGTGAGGTTTTTAAAATCATAAATGCTTTGAATTTTTTTAAAAAACTTTTCATTGCAGTCAAAACCATTTTTTTTTGGTTGAAAATACATTCGGAATCCTTCCCAGAGAAGGGAAAAGCTATATTTGGTGATAGCATGATTGTTAGCATTTCTATTTCCAGACGTAAAATATGCTTACACAAAGAAAATGGATGCATTTTGCTGACAATATTTGCTAAGCATTTTTCCAGCAAGAACCAAAATTACCAAGTCCTGAAGATGAGTCATCAGTATGTCTTTTTAAATTTTTCTTTTTTTTTGAACAGACTTCTCAGATACACATGGAAATATGTTAACCTTGAAGGAGACAGTTTTACTTTGAGCTAAAACAAACATCCTCAGCAAGGCTGAACTGATGGTGCTGTCTGCAAAACTTCTGCTGTTGTTATTGATTATTGTTGTCATATAAGGTTCATACCTATGGATCAGTATTTTGATCATGATAGGCACTGAACAAATGTATAAAAAATGCAGTTTTCAGAATTAAGAAATCAAGGTTATATTTTATTAATGTGCCTAGAATTTCTAGGTGACTTTGACTTCTACATGAGACCAGAACTTCTAAAAGGCATACCAGGTAACAATTGCCACATAAGAAGAGAGGTGAAAAACCTTTAGTCAGGTGGTCGTATTCTTTTTTCTGATTTTGAGAGAAGAATAGGGTAGACACTCATAATACATTCAAGTGAGATTTGGAATCAGCTTCATGAAGGAGCTATGCCCTGTTCTATTGGAAAATAGAAGAGGTAACAGGATAGTATACTCCACACCAAATGTGAAAATGCTTGGATATACTTGAAAGAGAGGTTTAATGGCCAAGAACAGGCATTTGATCCAGAACTATACTCATTACTTTTAAGGCCTGAGATTGAGAAGGTCAGAACTGAGAGGTGGGTCGTAAAGTGCTAAGGGACAAGTTCACCAGAGTAAAAATATTTGGCTGTGAAATGGCATTCTCCTAGTACTTTTATTTTTACAAAAATTAATCCACTGGGGAAAGTTACTCACATCATTATTCATTGACAATATGTGGGCATTGCCTGACCTGTAATGCTCCCATCACCCTAACCCTCTGTAGGTATCACCAAAGCAGAGTATCCTTTTGGTGCTCCTCTCCTTGTTGTATATCAGTAACATGTCAGGAAGATAGCTTTTCCTTATCTGTACAGTTTCCCTGCTTGAGTCCCTGTAAATCAGCCTAACAAAATATGTTCCCAGAGTTTTCTGTCTCCTTCCTTTGTCTTCTCTTACAGAAAACCCTAAAATTGAGTTTTTAGGGTTCTTGAAGTATCACAGCTGTTCCTCTAATAAGATGCAGCCTTGAATAGTCAAGCTTTTGACTTATGTGTATGTATGGCTATACGTGTGTATGTGTATATATAGATACAGTCTCTATGAACTGAAAATCTGGAGGCAATTTTTCTGTGGCAAACCTGTGTAGACTGACTTACTCAGCGAGCTGCCAGGGAGGCCAGCGCTCCCGAAGGTAAACATGCACGTGTTCTGTTCCATCGGAACACAGCAAAAGGTTCCCGACTTGGAACTGTTGGGATCTCCCCTGCTAGGAGATTTGTTAGTAGTTGGGAAAGGAAAGAGTTTACAGGTGAAGAGCATGAAGTTACTTTTCCACCATCTGACCTTTCTCACATGCCAGCACAGAGCAGCTTTTTTGCAGCATCGAAAGATGTTATTGTTTGCCAGGGTAACTATGCTTATAAATCCTCTTGTGCAACTTAATCGTTATAATATAAAAAGAACCCCAGTGTGTTACTAGAAGTAGTTTTATTAGTGTAACTGCATTAAACTAGGCCTTTTTCCATCATCTCTCTTAAAGAAAATGAAAAAATTACATTTCTAATGTGTTCCACTATTTTTCAGTAAGTCTAGGTCATTCCTCAGGTGCACTGTGATAGCAACTGACAGCAGAAGTTCCAGTCACCAATGGGAGCGGTAAACAGCTCGTGGCACCAGGCTGTTCATTACAAAGATTTTTCGATTATGTGTCATCCAAGGTTTTTTTTTTCTAAAATCTATAGGTTGTTTCTGTTTGTCTTGCTCTAATAACTGGTCTACTATAAGTAATAAAGCTGAAATCAAGTATGTATGGTTAGATATCCACAGTAATAAATAAATAAATATATCTTTGGGCTGGAGCACCTCCTGCTATGGAGACAGGCTCAGAGAGTTGGGGTGGTTCAGCCTGGAGAAGGGAAGGCTCTGGGGAGACCTGACAGCACCTTCTAGTACCTAAAGGAAGCAATTCAGGGGAAAAAATTGTAGCACAGCGAGGCCATGATTTTATTTGTGGCTTGGAGAGAGAAACGTGACCAGCACATTGAGATAGGGCATTGTCCTCTGCTCTCATCAGACCCCACCTGCAATACTGGGTCAAGCTGGATATGGAGCTGTTGGAGTGAGTCCAGAGGAGGCAACGAGTGCTGGAGCACCTCTGCTATGGGGACAGGCTGAGAGAGTTGGGCTTGTTCAGCCTGGAGAAGAGAAGGCTCCTAGGAGACCTTACAGCACCTTCCAGTACCTGAAGGGGCTACAGAAAAGCTGGAGAGGGACTGGTTACAAGGGCTGGGAGTGACGGGACAAGGGGGAATGGATTTAAACTAAAAGAAGGCATTTCTAGATTAGGTATTAGGAAGAAATTCTTCCCTGTGAGGGTGGTGAGGCCCTGGCACAGGGTGCCCAGAGAAGCTGTGGTTGCCCCTGGATCCCTGGCAGGGTTCAGGGCCAGGTTGGATGAGGCTTTGGGCACCCTGGGTTAGTGGAGGGTGTCCCTGCCCATGGCAGGGGGGTTGGAACTACATGAGGTCCCTTCTGACACAGGCCACACTATGATTCTAGGAGCTTTAATGATCTTTCTAGGATATTGTTGGGAGTCACTAGCTCTTTATTTATGGATCTTGTCCCTGGTCTGTATGTGACAGACTGAGAGCATGGCACAAAGCAAACTGCGTTCACATGAATGTGAGCACTCGACTGGTCAGATCCCTGATGTGCAGAATGAATGAAGGTAAAACTAGGCTGTCCTTTTAAAAAAAAAAAAAAAAAAATCACTGCTGCATGCATGTCACATTAAGGGCTTTTATGTCTTAGCAAAGTGCAATGCTTGCAACAAGGAATTTTCTATGTGTAGATGTTGTGTATTTGGGTATCGTTTATTCTTTAGAATATTTTTGAGAAAGTGGAAGAAACAACAAAGCTGTTGATGTATTTTCTGAAACACAAGCCAAGCTCTTACTGGAAAAAAAATTAAAATTGTGAAAATTTGCAGAGATCTATTTTGATATGCCATATGTTCTGATTATAATTCATTGCTTTGATGTACTACCTTGACTGCCTTACATGCAGACATAGGCACCTCATAATGGATTGTTTTAATATTTCTTTGTAGGATTGCTATATATTTCTTTGTAGATGAGACCTTATTATCAGTGGTTTCTAGACATCACTGTATTCAGAAAAGATGTGATATAAATCTTATTAAAATAGGTACTCTGTGTTGCAATGTATTGCCCACCTAAACTGTGGCTTCTTTCTGTTGTGAAGATCAAAGTACTAGGAATTCATGCTAGTAGCTATTAGAAGTAAGAATAATTTTCTTTACCAGATTTATTTCATGTATGTGTGTGTAGGTGTTCATTTTAAAAAAATACCCCTCCCATCCCCTTATTTACTTTATAATAAATACAAATAATGTATATTTGTAGCATGAGTGTATCTGCTTTTGTTTTAGCAAGTCTTCAGTCACTGTACTTTTGCTTTATGCTGTTAAGAAGTATACGAACAACTCGTAAGAGTTTACTTTCTGAAAAACAAGTGAGTGCTGGTAATGCTCAAGTGTGGTTTATAACATTCCAAAGAATAACAAATACTAAACTGCACACATTTTTTTTTCAAAGTGGAGCTTCAAAATAATAGAATATGAGTCTAACCTCAAGAAATGCTGATCTGAAATACCTGTGAAATAGGTTTCTGATGAAGGGGGAATTTGAGAAATACTTCTTTAAGAATTCTGGTGAGATACACAAACCACCTTCTGTAAGCTCCCTGAACATAACTAGCACGCTGCTTGGTTTATTCAAAAAGGACTGTAAATTCTGGAAGTTTTAACTTGATATGTTTGCAGGTAACATGATTGATGTGTAACTCTAGAATGAAAGGAGTATTTAGAGTCTTGGCTATCAGTTCACCAGTTCTTATACCTTAAACAAAGACAGGTCAGATATTAGTCTTGTCCTCTGTAAGTGTTACAGTTTCTGACTTCATTCTACGAATACAGACACATACAAACTCAGAAAATATTCTAAAACTGGAATGCTTATCAATCACTAAATCAGAAAAAACATAATAGTGGAGGGGGGCTAGACTATCTCTCATTTGATTTTTTTTTTCTTATATAACTTCTCAGAGGTATATCATATTATAAATGCATTAGAAATGTTTTGCTCTGAGGATATGTAGCATTCCTATAAAGGTTAAATCAATAAAAATGATTTGGCCACATTCCTAAGCATGGCTAGAACAGGTAGCCCGTTGTTTAAGGTACCCTTGAATTTCTGGATCAGATTATTATGGTGCAGCAAAAAGACTTACTAAAGGCTTCTTACTGTCTGCAGACATTCTGTGTTTCTATGTGAAGATATCGTCAGCCTTAAAAAAACCTTCAGATTTTCTGAGCTGCTTTAAAAAAACCCCAAAACCCTGTATTTTTATGTATGTAGGTCTCAAATGTTGTCCTGTAAGTTTTAAAGGAAGTTTTGCAACAAGAAGGGGTGAAGACACAGCAGTAATTGATAACAACCAGGTATGTAAAGAAGAAAGAGACGTCTTTTTAAATCAGTGTTGAGACTAGTAAAACTGTTGCCCATCTCAGTTTCTGTATTAATTTGTTTATTAATTTATGCATAACTAATCAAGTGGAATAGCTATTATATAATGTATATTTACTATATCTAGCTGGTTTAGTAAGCAAGTAAGATAATTAAATGTGATGGTAGAAGACTTCAAACAATTCGTAGTTCAAATTCTTCTAACTTTATACATAGCTGATAAAACTTAGTAGCCATTAAGCAGTGCTTATTCAATACATATGGTTGGTTCAGTAGTTGGTGTTGAAGTCTGATAACAGGCTATTTTATGGCTGTAGTGCATTTTAAAATCTTTCATGCATGTTGAGGAGCTACTGTGTATTATTGTTACAGGGCAGATTTGTGTCTGACATTGCGTGCGTGTGCTATGCATCTATGCTCCTGACATTTTTATACGGGTTTTATGGAGCACAAGCTTACTGTAAGAACATGTCACTGAGATTAGAGTTCAGACTGTGTGGGTATCTTAAATTTATTTCACTTGGTTTTGCTGTACTCTTTAAGAATACTAGAACTGAACCTCAGTGCCTTTTAATCTATATTTGTTTTTTCTTTTAATTTTTTTTAAGTGTGACAAAGAGGTTATGTTATCTTTAAGCTATGTCCTAAAATGTAAAATGATGAAAAGCAACTCCGATGATAAAGTAAAAAGCACACACTACTGGAGACTGGGGCTGTATGTGTCAAGATGTTTTTCAGTTGTGAAAATTTGATCAGTGAATTAACCGCACATCCGGCTACATACATCTTTGATCAGAATTGCAGCATTCCAACTCGTGTGTGTGTGTATGTAAGCTGGCTGCATCGAGTAGATTTTACACATGTGCACTACACATGTGCCTTGAAATTAGTTAGTAAATTAATATAATTTAAAGTGACAAAATCATGTTTTTTCAAGCTTTTGTTTTGTACCTAATGAGTATATCTTAATTTATCTTTGTATCTGGAGAAACTCAAGTCTTTATTTTAAGATGTATTAATATGCTGTTATTAAATCTTTGCTTTTCCTTTTAAAGGCAATATTAAAATGTTACTTTAATGAGCTTAGAACCCCAAATTATTAGCCGGTCATTACTGAATTACTTACTGTATGGAATAACGGATCATGCTTTTAGGTTCTCTTCCTCAAATACTGTAAAATTAAAAGTTGTTCTAGTGTTTGCATATGCAATACACAGCCTTACATTAGACTGAAGCTGTTCTGGCTACTGTACAAAAATGATTTGTGCTGTGAAAGATATATTTCATCCAATTTTGTACTAAATTATTATTTTTCTTGCTACCTAGATGGTGGTTTATTGTCCACAATTTTTTTTCCTGCATGCTGGTTTCTTTAATACAATGTCAGTACGAAGAACGTGCCTTCCAAATTTGTTTTGGAAATGTTTCTGTTTATGCCTTTTAATCAGAAAGGGGAGAATAAAAATATACAGAATAGCAAGAAAAATATAGCACTTAGGTTTGAATGTGCAGACTTGGATGTAAGAGGAGTGGAAAGGAAGCAAAGTGAATGCCCTTTATGCAGAAAATCCTTTTGGGAAAAGAGAACATTTTTACTGGTGTATACTAAGGTACGCCGCCTAAGTAAATAGTTGCTGCTTTCTGGTCCTGTCGGTCTTAAATAAACCGTTCATTGTCATGGCTTGGTTGTTCCACAAATAACTGAACACAGCGGAGTTCAACTTTGATATCCCTGATTGGAAAAACGCAGATGATGAACTTTCTTAATGAGAAATTCTACTGGTGGGCTTTACTTGGAGGAAACAAGTTTTGCAGATTGTGTTAGGAAGTAAATATACTGCAGACTTCAAGCACTCAAAGCTGCTCCTGTGCTTGAGGGTTATACAATAGCTAGTCACATTAATTTGTCAAACGCTTGCTAATAACGAATCACGAAGCTAGGCCATATGTGTCCCTCCAATGTTAAAGAGCAAATGTGACACCCCCCATTCCCTGCTGCCCTGACAAAAAAAAAAGAAAAAAGTTTTCTATTTAAAGGTGGAAGATCCTCAGTTGAATAGAGGATGCATTTGAATTGAAGCAGTTACTCCTGGAATTTATACAGAAAATGTAGCATAGGTACTACAGCAGTTCAGTATTATGGCTCACCTAAAAGGCTTTTTTAAGACATGATAAATGAAAACAGCAAATTTTGACATGGTCTTTGGAATTATTTTTTTTTTGTTGGTAATGTCTTGAAATGCCTTTAAAATTCTGTTGAATTTTAACTCCATAAAATTACTCTTGCTGATTCTGTGTGAAGGTTGGTGTTTATAGTAAATTATTGCTGTATTAATATAAAAATAATACTGTGAAGTGTTACCAATTATTGTCAGAACAACTCTGCATTTCACATCATGATTCTTTCGGTGGAAATACAGTGTGTTGTATTTCTTTTGTTTGCTTTCAGAAGAAATATATTATCAGAACTGGCAGCTAACTTACTGATGATTAAGGCTATTTTGGCTAAGTTATATGGTTCCACTTTGAAAGTTGAGGTGCGTTGAGATTAGCTAGTCTAACGTCCACAAATGCTGTTCTTCCCTTCATGGGACTATGGGAAGAAACAAGAATATACCAAGAGACTTTAAAACATCTATTTCCTCAGAAATATTGCCAAGTATTCTAAAATGAATACTTCTGCCATCTGTAACTTCACTACCAGCACTATTGCTTGCAATTTATGTGGGACGCTATTAATGCTATTATAGTCTTATTTACAAATATTAAGACCCTTACTGTAAGTCCCTACACTGTGTATTAGCAAAGTAGAGTTATGTGAGGAGTTGTAAATGTCCTTTGGATATTTGTACTGAATGTGATAGGACATTTTCTTCTGTAACTTCAGTGTTAGGATAGAAAATATTGTATTGATACAGATGTTTTCTATATTTACACTATCACTGTTTTTTTGGGTTTGCTTTTACCTGAAGAATTTCAAAATTTTGGAAGTATGGATTAAGTAGGAATTAGAGGTTTGAACTCTATACATGTGCATATTTGCACATACACAGCTCATTAACATTTCTTGAAAGAAAGAATACCCTGTTCTAATACCACACATGGATACATTAAAATATCATGCTTTTTTAACTCTGTCTCTTCTGATTTGTATTTAAACGAATTACAGATATTTGTGGGGATTAACACGAACTGGAAGTGAACGTACTTAGTCACAGCTATTTGTCTAAACTGTTTTTCCTTAAAAAAATAAGCTCCCTCTTTTGCTTCAGTGCATAGTGTCATATATATTAAACGTGTCTGAAGAAATTAAACCGAACAATTAATAATATTGTCACCCTGCTCTGATTTGTTATACCAGACCTGCTTTCAGAAGAACTGCACCCAGCGTATGGTCACTGGTGTTTATGCACACACGCATATATGTATATATATAGAGAGAGACACACACGCATATGGACAAGAACACATCTTACTGGTGTTACAGTTAATTTTCATCACGATCAAGGCTGGGTCCTTTTCCTCTGAACAATATAATATGATGTAACTGGCAGTGACTCTGTCTTTCTGTTTTAGTAAACCACAGAGTGGATTTAGATGTAAGATATCTAACCATGAGGGATAAGTAAACAATGGTTTGGCACACTTATGGTTCAAATAAATTCTGGGGAAAATAAATGTATGTAAGGTCATCAGCTTTTAACTTTCCTTATTCATGAAAATGAATGATAATAAATTTTAAGTCGTCGTGAAATGCTAGCAATTCTGGTGAAATATTTGTGAATTAAGCTAGTGTCTATCAGCAATATAGTAACCGTATTTGAATGAATCCCTGCCAAAATATTTTTGCCGGGGGGGTTTTAGCTATAACATATTAAAACTTAAAACTATTGTTAATTCCAGAACTGCCTGACTTTAATTTTAAGAGACAGACAGCAGAAGAAACTATTTTAGTCTTTGCTGTATAAATGAAGGTAATTTATTAGGGATGAAAAAAATATTCCTAGAAAAAAACTTAAGGACACGGTAAATATGAAAATACTTCTTAAAGCACAATGTGTATTCAAAGGAAAATGTATCCTTTTTAATTTTTGTCTTCTGCTATGCTAAAATGAGTTTTTAGAAATAAAAATGTTTAATAAGGAGTAACGTGCGCAGAATAATTTAATTGCTCTGATTAAAATGACTTCAGCAGTTAAAGTGAGTCAGTAGAAAACCTATGGGTTTTTTGCCTCCTGGGGCAAGTTCATACATGAAATAGGAAACTTATAGCTACATGAGGAAGGCTAGAACAGTGCATAGTATGCTAACAAGCAGAATAAAAAATATATACAGGAAACAGATGCATGAATAATGGATCTTTTTTTTTTTATTGAAAGTGTTAAACTGTTTTATGATACAGTAACTGGAGTTTATTTTGTCTTTGTGCTCATCTTTAAAACGCTCTCTTTAGGGTATGCTTTTCAGTACGTTAAGTGGCAGGTCTTATATTTATTTGTAGAAGAGAGCATGTTTATGTAAGGAAACGTGCTCTTAGATTTAAGCTTTATTAACTTAAAAACAAAAACACCTGAGAGCAGAAGATAGACCTCATAGTCTGCTCCCCATAGGACTCTAGAAGCCAGTTTGAAAGAAACATATACAACAGAAATTAGAGCTACTGTATATAATGGGAGCAAAAAATTAATTTTGTCAATAACAGTAGTTCCTTGTGGGGCTTCTGTGGTGGAGGAGGTAGATGTTTTCTGCGTTTTGTGGGTGTCTGTTGTCCCTGGATGAAAACCTGAGGTCAATTCAGAAGTCTGGCAAAATTTACAGGGGAAAGCTCTTTGACACAGCGCATGGTTCACTCATTTATTTTTGAGTTCACTTCTTAGAATGTTACATCTGTTCCTTTCAGGCAACTTAACTTTTTACGGTTTAAAATAATAGTTGAATATTTTCATGTTGCAGTTTCTTAACTGGTTGTATGAAATACGGATTCTCTCAGTGCCGAAGTTCAGACTTTAAAATGCTTCAGGTTTTACCATCTTAAACTCACTATTTATCTTGAGGCTGCGTTAATTAAAATATTATATACTCTAGGGCATATTAAACATGCAATTTATTGTAATTCTTATTAATGGAGTGTATTTAATGAGTTTTAAGAACCAACTCCATCACCTACAACATACACTATTGATTTTTATAAGGTTAAAACATACACGTAGCCTGAGTTTTTTTCAAGAGGTACCCAGCACTGACAGCTGCCTTTGGCTCCTGTAGCAGCCAAGGAGGAGAAAAGTGGGTGATCAGCACCCTTGCAGCCTCACAAGTGCGGGAGAATTCCTCCCTTCCCTCTCTGCTTTAATTCCCATCCAAGTATGCTGGACTTGTGCATAAAAGAATGCCACTTTTTGCTTGTTTTCAGCTTCTTGTGTTTAACTTACAGATTTAGAAAGCGTTTCTTGGTTTTATTAATGCTACCCATCTATGGGTGTGTGCTGCAAGGTGTGACGTGTCCTTAAACAGTTATTATCAATCGAGCTCCTGTTTGCTCTCTCTGCACTGCGTAGTTAGCATCCTTTGCAAGAACTTACTGCTTTATTTTTCCCTTTATACTTACTTGGCTAGCTATTAGATATTCATTATTTACCTAAGACTGCTCTGAGCTTCTTGTTGTTCATAAAAAGTACAACTGTGTTCTGAAAAGCCGTCAGGAATAGTGAAGGTCTAGAGTGCAATTTTAAGATTAACATTAGCCTGTCCGTGACCAAGAAATCGCACTGCTCGTGAGGAATTTCAGTATTATTGTTATGCTCTTAATGTGGGGTGGCAGAGCCTTTAAATATTTCTGGTAGAGTAGTTAATACAGCATGGAAGTTTGATATTTGTACAGTTTGTAAAGGAATTTGAGGTGTTACCCTATTTTGACTTCAGTTTTCAAGTATGCACTGGTGCATCATTAATCATAGGAAATGCAAAAATAAATAATATAGTCCCTTTGGATTTTTCATGTGAATACTTACCTTTTCCTTTTTTTGTATATACAGTTGAGGTATTTAGGTAACCCCTAACCTTTTGCTTCAACAAGGAGGTACAGTATAAAAATATTACCACAGTCTTCATATGAGCAGTTCTCTCTAAGAAAAACCTCTAGATGAATATTTATTGAAAAAAAGCAAAGTTGCAATACAGAATGACTTAGCTTGGCCTGAATATTATATTTTAGACCACCAGTGAATAAAATTAAAAGCACATGGATTTCGAATAACTAGAAAAGGTTGTAATTGATTAGCACTGCATGAAAGTATTGAAGTGGAGTAAGTTTTGATTTGTGAATGGTTCTATTCAATAGAGATTAATCCTGTATGTTTGATAAAATCTTAGTGCCCCTAATGGGTTAGGGTTTTTTTTTTTCCCTCCCTAGTTTATTTAACCATCAGATGTTTCGATGTTCTTCTAACTAACTGGAACATTTCAATCATAGTGGATTTTACATCAGTGTAGTTGGTTTTAACAATATTGGCTATTAATAGCTAATTTGAGACAGATAACTAAAAAGATCAGGGTGTTTTCCTGCCTAAGAATCCCATAAGTGTTGTAGAGCAATTCTGCATGGTTTAGGGGTTTCATACACCGAAAGCCTGAGAAGCTCGCAGCTTTCTTAATACACGTGAGAATAGTCACTACTGCATAGTTTTCAGTATTACTTTTTAAAAGTCCTGGTATTTTGACTTGTATTTTATGCAAGGGGTAGTGATTCCAGAGATTTTTTGCTTAGCATTCACAATAATATGTATATGTGAAACAGAACTAGAACGTATGGAAATCTTCTGCTTTAGATAGATAGATAATCAAAAAGGATCTGTTTCTCTCTTATCAATATCTTAATTAAAATTAAAAAAAACCCAACCCTAAGATTCTTTCCCAAATAGTAAAGCAGTTGAGAATTGAAATCTATGAAAGGTTAGTTTTGCTGATGAATAAAAGACACTTAGGTGTATTTTAATATAAGCAGACTAATTTATTTTTTTTTAGTTGTTGACATCAAGACTTTTGTTTAGATTTGCCATGTCTGCCTATTCACATCAGCTTCCAGAAGTTACATGTGAAATAATTGATTAAATTATCAGCCAGGCTTTGATCTGATTTCTTTTTTTTGGTGAATTCTCCTATGAATATGCACAGAATGTATTTGAAACAGCTTTTTTTTTTTATTATTTTTTTAAATTGTAACTTGTGGAAGGCATCTCAGAAGTATTTAATTCTCTGAAATTCTTTGTGTAAATAATGTTTACCAAGTTTTCTAATAAATACACTATTTTTTTACATAGTGTTTATTTTGAGCATTTTTGTCTTCGAACAATATAGATATGAATATAATATCCATATATCAATATAATTATTGGTTGAAATGAATGCATGTATATTAAAAAACTTACTAAAAAATTTACGTAGGCATGACAGTCAAAACCTGTGTATGGCATAAGGCAGAAATACTTCATATGAAACATAGTATCTAGTTAATTCAAATGTATTAAATAATAGAGGTCTCTGTGTGTTTGTTTATGTTCTTATTAATTAGGAAAGGCTCCTTCCTTTTCACTACTCTTGTTTTCCCTTTCATATGAAGTCAAAAATATGCAGACAAATATAAGTGAAGCAAGATTTTTCAGCAATGCAGTTAATGACATAGATTAGCAACCATGTGAGTTAATCATCATAGCGCTCTTTTCCTTCCCCCATTATTATTCATCATTGTTTCATCAGTTAACTCTTGAAGAGAAACAACATGAAATTCATGAGTCCTGAAAGGACTAAGGTGGAGATGGGAGGAGGAGGAGATACAGACAGTACAGAAGGGAGGAATAGATTGTGCATTCTGACATACTACTGCACCATTGGTAGGAGATGGCAAATTCATGAGTAATCTGGGTCTTCTGAATTTTGGTCTTTTTAAAATATACTTTATCTCCTTTTTATAATATATCTTTATATATAATTATAAAAAATAGAGGGTTTTTTAGTTTTGTTTTTAGCATAAGTTCTATTGCTTACGTATGGATTAGAGTTGAGATTTTGTAGTTCAGCGCATCTCTTGTTTGTGTCCGAAGTGCAATTTGTGTACCCGACCCTATTTAGTGAAGTTGTGGGAAAAGTATTATTCACCTTAGAGCCTATCTTGCTCGCTTAGGAATGATCAAAAGTAGATGAATTAAGCAGTCAGCACTCTGTGTTTTGATAATTTTAGCCAACTAAATTTCTTCTAATCTCTTTTGGAAGTAAAAGCAGAAGAAAGTCCCTATACATGTAAACTGTATTTCCTGTTGTAAACACTGGGATAATGTGGTCTGGCTACGCTTCTGCTGTGCTTCATTAAGACAGCAGTTTCAGTGGAAAAGCTGCTTACCAGTTTTGCGTTAGCAGCTCAGTGCAGCGTTCGGTTTAGCGTAGCTACATGACCAGCCACGGGTTATGTTATCTCTTCTGGTATCTATAGATCAGAAATTAAATTGGCTTCTTGTCTGGAAGAAGTTATTCTTCGTTTCTTTTCCTACACATGGTCTTACAGTTTATTCATGTGCTTAACCGGGAACCAGTCAAAGCGTGTGAAGTAGGAGGGGTAAAAAGATCTCCAGTCATCATCAGTTCATTACAATACCAGCTTAATCGGGATGTCTATCCTGAAAATGGGTCTAGCATTGTTTTTTTTCTTAAAGGGGGCCAGAGGAGGAAAAAGAAATAGGTCTAGCTATGGTCTCAACATAGTTTCAACATGATGGACACCATTAAGAAAATCTTGTAAGTTTTCAGATTTTTTTTTTTCTTGATCTTTCAGATTTTTCAATTGGTTTTCCTGATCTCTCTCAGTAAAAGGTGGTTTGAAAAAAAAAATGAATTTGAATATACTTACTACTCGTCTAGGACTAGAATACAGCTTTTTCCAACATGCTTTAGAATATAATTATTTTACTCGCAGATGAATCACTTAAGCTGTATTCACTTTTATTTACTAGTTTGAGTGAGGTGCTCTGTACTGATTTTAAGACTGTGTTTGGGAGGAAGAAGCTTTTCAAAGTAAGCAATGATAGAGGTGCAATTTTATAGGATATTTATGTTTTTTATGGACATAGTGCATATAAATAATACATATTACACATATGATTTCTTAAAGGAATCTGTGTTTACAGTTCTGAATATTGAAGTAAATAGTTGGCAGTGCTCTTCCACAAAGTTTTTAAAACCCCACTTTCAATTAAAGCTTAAATTCATCAGCATGTTAAATTGTGGATTTTTTTTTTATTTCATAGCTTAATATTTTTAAGCATGAATGTTTTGCCTTGTTCATTATAAGTGTAATGAGACTCATTTGTAAAAGAAATTCTTATATTATCAAACATACTTTGCTGTGAAATGAGGACAACAAAAGACTAGAGAGCTGCAGATTTCCCTTGATAACTTCATCTGATATATATGCTAAGATGTCTGGAACAGCGATGGGGAGATTATGGGTAGAATAGGCTGCTATATGCTACATGCTACTCTTTTTCATCAGGTTTGGAGAATAAGCAGTCTTAAGTCATATCATTTAAGTCTCTTAGAATATCTTGAAGTAACCGGTCACAGTGGATACATCTAAGTGTTATGCTTTACACCACAGTTCTTCATAAGATATCCTGTGCTGTTAGCTCACTAAATACTCTATCTTTTCCCCTAAGATAACATTAAATGTTATACTAGATTCCATCAGACTCTTCCACGTTTGTGTAACTACATCTTGACCCATGTGACAGCTGAGCTCACCTGCTGTCAAACACTAAAGACTAAGCCACCAACTTAATTTTGCTCAGCTTGTCAGCTAACAAATTTTTTCATATAAATCTGCAGAAGTTATTTACGGTGACTCTCTCTCCCCCTTCCCCTCCCCAACCAGGTATTTTAACACTCTGCCATCCCATTCAGCAAGTTTTTGCTTTAGGTAACTGTAAAGCAGCATTGTTAAAAGCAAGAAAACTCCCAGCAACGGAAAACAGAAGCTGAAATATTGCAGCACTTACCCCAAAAGAAGTTTTGCTGACATGGTGTCACTGAACTGAACAGGCTGTTTGATGCCATAGTCCCTCTCGGTTCACACAGAGCTTTCAGGTTCTGGTGTAAATACTTCTTGGATCCTCAAACTGAAAACACAAACCATAGCCAAACCTTGTTTTAGTTTTACAGGGTTCCTGGATTGCATAGACTCTATAGTTGGTTTTTTCCCTGTCAAAAAATTGTGTAGCACTGGTAAGATGTGAAAAGCAAGGAAACAAAACAAAAAAAAAAAGAGAATGAGCAAATATTTGAAGGACCTACTATTACTGCATAGACTGTGGTTAGAGAGCACTTACTGACTCTGTTGGTCTCAGTGGCTGGTAGTGACCTGCGGAGATTAACCATTTAAAAACCAGAGACTTCTTTGCTGTCCTCCTGGAGAAAGTTTGCACCGCACTTGTGGTTCTGTGGTTGTTTGTGAGGCGAATGAAGCATTCACACAATCCAAAAAAGCAAAAGCTTTAAAACTCCTTTTTTTTTTGCAAGCACTGTTACTGGAGCGAGCGAGTCATGTGGCTGTGACATCAGAGGACTCCAAGTAGGACTGCCTACACTGTGGCTTTTTCTTTCTCTCTCCCTTTTTTTTTTCCTNATAACATAATACTCTGCCAAATGGAAATCAACAAAACACAGCTTCTCTTCTTTCTCCCCCCCCCCCCCCCCTTTTTTTTTTTAATATATTTTGACAAAAGGCCCGTGGTAAGGCCCTTCCTGGCATCCAGAGGGATATAGCTTTTTAATTTTTGTGACTCATGAGGATTTGGAGAGAGTACAAAATGCTGTAAGAGCCCAAACTTTTGTACAGTTAAAGCATATGGACAGCAGAACTTTATTTGTACTCTCAGTTCAGGTTCCCCCCACTCTTCTTTCCCCCCTCCTTTTTTTCTTTTCTTTTTCTTTTTTTCCTCTTCCCCCCTTCCTTCACCCTACTCCATTATTGTGCCTGTGGAAAAGTGAGCAATATTGGCATGAGTGGCTGTGTGAAATTCTGAACAACAGTGATGATTTACAATAATTTACATCTTTGGACTGTATCACGATCTTGGGTCTGCTTCACATTTGCTGTGTGGCTGGATTCCTTCTGTTTTACTTTTTCTCCTTGTCTTCCTCTACTTGTGAATCTGTAACTCATTGTAAGAAACTTTACCTTTCCTTAAGGTCTAGTAGCAGACTGCTTGTTGGGCTTGTGTTTTTTGCTGTAATTGGCTGTCACAGAAGCGTTAAGGCTGGGGATTCCTTTGCAAATCTTAAATCGTGTCTGCCTTGCTTTACATGCCTTCAAAACTACTTGGCAGTTTTACGTAATGCAAATTAAGGGCAATTATGTTTCTGTTTGATTTGGGGCATAATCTGTCATTTGGATATCATAACTGGTTGTGTACGGCAGGCTGAGTGATGCTTTTGAATACCAGTATTTCAGGGCTTTAACATAGATGCTGTGTAACAGAATGAACTGTGAGAGTTGGGAGGTTTTGATTGCGCTCACGTTAATTGTTTATTATCGTTTCAGTGTTTAAGAGAAATAGAGCAGTCGGATACTTTTTGGGAGACTATAAATAACTTTATTCACCAGTTAATGTTAACACTTGGTTTTTAAAATTAAACATAAATTTGATGCATATGTAAGATTTTAAATACTTAATATCATCTGCGTGCATGTGCGTATAATATTTTTTATATACTTAACATATTGTAACTATGACTTTGATTGTGTAATATAAGCCTTTACTGTACCAGTACAGAGTGGGTTAACAAAAGCAGTATTTTTTTGTTTATAATAGAGGCTTTGAAATAAATTGCAAAATGCTGTGTGTAGTAAGGAATAATGTGCACAGACAGTGTGTATTAG